>VZTD01000885.1:84378-235269 GCA_013397725.1 Rhagologus leucostigma | reverse complement strand
GCCCCCCCCCCCCCCCCCCAAGCTTTTGTGGACAAATAGCATCATGAGAAGACGGGAGGAAAGAGATTCTCTGCCTGCCATGGGATTTTGATTAGAATAAAGCTTTGATTAGAAGCTTTTTGGGTACAAACCAGTTCTCCTCAGAGGGATGCTGTGGGAAGTGTTTAGGTTAGTTATTACCAGGATGCCTTTCTACTTCCCTTCTTGAAGAGATGCCCCTTGCAAGGTTTTGTGTGCTCAGCACTCAGTGACTTAGCAGAAAATTAATGATATTATCAGAGTAAGATGTGGATACCAAGCAAATGGATAAAGATATCCATTTTTTAGGAGATCCTGTAACCTCACAGAAAAGAACAATCTTCTAAGGACAAAATGGCCAATATGATTCTATTAGGGCATGCAGACATATGAGCATGGCTATAACATCAGACTCAAATCATATTCATAGTGATTTGAATCTCTCTCTATCTCTCTCTCTCTCTCTCTCTCTCACACACACACACACACACGCAAAAGCCTTTAATATTTACATTTAATACATTTAACAGTGGACTACGGTTAAAATGATTACAAAATATGAGTTCTTCTTTAAGTCCCCATGCAATACTAGCCCAGATTTGCAGTTATTAGATCAAAGTATGTAAAGAATCTGGTCATCAGTGTTTTCTATCAAGTTCCCCTGTACAGAATATTCAAGAAAAAGTAAAGATTAAGGAAACGTCTTCGTATTCTCACAGATCCCTTTGTATTCTCAGAGTATCATAAAAAAGTGATTCCTTTTTCATCTCATAAATGTATCTTTGTGTGAACATTTTATTTAATATAAACCCATACCCAACAAAAGTTAATGTAGTATGAACAGAATTCTTAATAGTCAATAATATATTTATTTCTAACATAGCTGAACAGTCTCAAAATGTACAACTTTTGAAAGTACACTTTATATTCTACTCAGCATTTAATATAAACAATTGGTTTTACTATTTTTAAATGCAACTGATTAATTAAAATTTTAGCATATAACTACTTTAAACATTTTAGAGCTTTTATTTCTCGGTGTTCAGTAATAGTAACTGAAGCAGCAATACTGAGAGAACTCAGGGAACTAAATTAAGTGGACAGATGCTCCATGGCACACTGCATTCAGAAGGCTCCATTCAAAATATAGCCCTCAGAATGCTGATGACTGTGTTTATATGTAAAATTCTACAGGGAGAAGCTAAATATTTCTCTTCCACTTGCTCTGGAAATTTTCCTGACCTCTGTATTATCCTTAAAACCAAAGGAAATTGTTTATAAAGAAAGGCTAGGAATACTTTCAAATGGAAGTCAATGGCTCAGAACCTCTGAAAAACAAGACCAGTGAAAATTACTTATTTGGGACCTTGTCTAACTTTAACAACTCCATTTAGCTGTTCCCTGGAAGCAATTAGGTGTTCATTTACAGGACTGGATAACTTTGAATTGAACTTTTAAATGCTTTATTTTGACTGAGTCCTTTCCATTTTCCATTAATGTTACAGATCCCCATTAAATACTAAGGAATATCAACAACAATCACAGTACTTGTATAATGTTTATTATTTTCAGAAAAGATTATTTTGTTCAGTCCTCTTTTTTAATAGAACAGCTTCCACCCAGTCGTTGTTACTGGCAGAATAGGCCCAAATATATCTTTCAAAAACATACTGCAGTTTTGGACACCTGAATTAATCATAGGCAGAAATTAAAGCGATTTTCCAGGGGTAATATATGATGATGAAATTAAAGACAAAACTTCAAAAAAAAAATTCAATCTGCACATGTGGAAAGCCAGGTATAATTCTTCTATTTTTGAATTAAATACTTTCTTTAAACATGCATTTTGCATTCAGGTACACTATAACACCCAGTACATTTAGACTCACAAGGGTAACTTGATTTAAGGTCATGGTTCATTAACACCTGTGCAGGAATTCTATCTGCTATTGCAGTGAAGAAACAGACACTGAAAGAATAATTTTGTCATTGTTTGAAAAATTCAGCATGCTAATATGGCTGTGTGCTTCACAGCTTTCACCGTGCTTCTTATTGCCAGCTTTTTTCTTCACACCGTCAGCAATATCTATTCCACTCAGGTCAAATCTTCTTAATGAACATCATGAGCCATTTATCTGAGCTTTTGAAGGCTTAGTATTTGGAAAAAAAAAATAAGCAAACATGGTTTAATGTCACTCATGCATCAAGTACATCCACATGTTCCGATTTAGGATTCTTAAAGTAAATGGTGTCAAAGCTGGGTAGGTTTTGCTGACCCAGTTTATTTTGTGCTGATTTGATTTTTCCTCATCTTTATTATTTTGTGCATGCTTAGGACCAATATGAAGCTGAGTAGACACTTTGCAGATTTGCTGCCCCTGTCCTATGTCTTGGGAAGTGCCCCCCTAGACTGTACACACAGCTGCTGAGGAGTTTCATGGCAGGAGTGGACACTGCCGACTGAAGATGCTAAACTGTGAGAGATTCTGCTCCTGCTTGCAACTCAGGTGGATTATGAGCAGGTTCTGCCTGTTTCAGGGATCACCCAGAAGGCTGAATTATTTGAAACTGAGAAAACAGAACTCAGACAAGTCTGGCAGGTCATATTTTCACTTTTCAATGACAGTACTCGTGTATGAGTGAACCTTTTAAAATAAAAGGAGAGTTCTTGTATAGTATCTATATGTGGTCGTATTGAGATTGTTTTTCTTTCAATTATTATTTTACCTATTTTCCATTTCTTCCATTAACACTTCTTGCTCACAAATGTGCTGTGCAACATATACACGAATTTAATACGACAACTGTAAGCAAAGTCAATTCTTATGTTGTTACTCTCATTTTGTTAACTGATAAATCATTTTTCTTTGCAATGTATTTGGGGAAAGTATAAGGAGTGCTTACTATTTGTGAATACAGTTTGCATTGGTGGTCACCATTCTAATGACTAACGGCTGAGATTAGTCAAACCCTCACGGCAACATGACTGAGACATTTGAGCATACTGGAAACTTGGGGCAGAAAAAAGACAAATGGAAAAGAAACTAAAAGTACCCTTGTCCACTTCAGAAAACTAGGAACACCTAATTTATAGTTGCTTATGCATTTAAAGGAAGTATAACCTGAAACTTTTAGTTTGCTATTTATGACAATTTTCATTTTGTAGGTACTCACATCCGACTTAGTTCTTTTTCCACAGTGCTAGTATCAAATGACTTTTTTTTCTCCTACTAAGACTAGCCTCAAACATTTGTTTTCTTTATAAGCTCACTAAGGTGGTTGGTCTGCTTGACAGTACTATTTATTTGCAAAGACTGTTTAAACTGCTTGAAAATATAAGATTTAAAGGCTGCCCAGAAAAAGAACTCTGAAACATGCCTTGCTTGTTAATATAAGAATTGATGTGATTTGGTATCTGAATTCATGGCCAAGGCATTTTAATGCAACAGTCCTTAGAAAGAAGTGGTTTTTTTTTCCTTTGTAAGATATTCAGAATTATGTCATACCTCAAGGGTAATCCATAAATGGAAAATGTTCTTAAGATTTTAATAGGAAATGAAGATAAATACTGGAAAATACTTGTGAAAAGCATACAAACTTTCAGTAAATGTTAATACAATGCTCTCTATTTACTGTTTTCTTAAGTACACGTTAAGAATTAATTGCTCTCTCCTTTTTCTCCACATCCATAAAATGGTGCATTTTAAATTGGAGGTAAGGATAACCATCTCCATAACCCAAACTAGAAGGACTTCCATGACGTTCAGCATCAGGAACTAAAATAAGATGTTCAGATGTTCAGCCAGGAGCTCAGACTTTCCCACTGATCCTGGAAGAGAAGACCCCTGCAATCAGTCCTCACCATACTTCTTAGGCTTCAATTATGTTTTGGTGCATAAAAAGTGGCCAAACTGAGAAAGGCCCAAATTTGCTCATCTATGTCCAGTAAAGACAGAGAAGGGAACCTATTCAAGTGCTTGAGAAACAAAATTACTGCCTTAATGATGCCCATACCTCAGGCTGATGGCCATTGCCGTGTTCTTCAGTTCACCAAAGTATTCTCATGTGCCTGTATATTTGCCTGTTAATTTTCAGAGAACTCATTTCATACATATATATATCAATCTCAAAATATAAAGCAGCAAATACAGTATCTTTTCCAAGACAACAGATATTTAGCTAAAGCATCTTTTCAGTAAGGCTATAGGGGTACTCCTGTTTATTGAGCCTGTATTTTTGTTCTAGTATACCTGCCTCTAAAATGTCAGTATCTGAATCCACAAATATGTAGGCAAAGATGACTTTTCTTTCAGAATTAGCAACCTATAAAAAAGATCAGGAGGGAGAACTGTCATATTGATGTCCAATGGCATCTTATGAAAAAGCTGTCTGACAGCTTTATTTTGCCATTGGAGAGATTTACTCCTTGGCCCAGCTCATGAAAAGCTAGTACAGTACAAATGATTTTTTCCCTTGTCAAAACTCGTATTCCAGTCTGCAGCACTACTAACCAAGCCTGACTTGTTATTTTTCTTGGAATCAAGTCTCAGTGGTGAGATTTAGCTGGGGAAAGCAGCTGTCAGATGTCCTTGTATGCCACTATTTGCTGAGATTTAAAGTGAATTCATTATAAAATCACTACAGTCCCTGCTATCCTTAACAGCATGGTGTGCCAAACTTGCTACTGTTGCAATTAATTATGTACTGTAAATTCACTGGATCATTTAAGGCCTAAGAATAAATGTCTTAGCTTAAGGTACTGTTAAGGGGAAAAGAAAAAGTAAGTACTTTCGAAAAACTAAATGTCATTTGAGGGATAAAAAGAACACTTACAGACATAAACATTCAATAAAACCCAGTTAATTATAATTTTTACTATGTGTTCTGAAAGAATGGATTTATGGCACTTACTCTGTGAGGAGGGCATACAGGAAAATCACAGTTAGAAAGTGTAACTGCAGTCGGAATAGACTTTTCACAGCTAGGACTACCCGAAGTAGAACAGGTGCCAGCAACAGCAAAGCTGGGAAAGTCTCACAGTGAGCTTATAACTCACCCTGGGGTTTGCCCAGCCAGGTCATGACAAAAGGCACATGTCCATGTCATGGTGAAGAACATACTAACAACAAGTCAGAGGATTCAGTGATTTTGCGGTGTCTTTTTGTGATCAGTTGAAAAACTTATCTCTACCCAAACTTGGTGGATGGGTAAACAGCATACACACATACATGTAGCAATTAGCATTGAAATTCTGCAGGTTAATACTGCTAAAGACCCTGGTTTATTTAACTTCTTAAAAAGGACATAAAAAAGCCTAGAAACTCACCAATGATATTTCAACAGTGAGGGGATGCCTTTTGAAGCTTTCCGTAGCCACAGCCTCATTTTACGGCAAAGTCCCATTGGGAGGGCTTCAGAAATTGTGGTTAGTGTAAAAATGGCTACTCTTATAAGCAGTGTGTTTCAAAGGGAGTGTAAAATCAAACTGAAATTATTTGATCAGACTGAGTGCAAAAAGAGGATCATTCAAACTGGCATTCTATACCTTATGTGGCAACAGGGCAAAAGCAAAAATAAGTTCCATAAAACATTATGTCAGTGACAGTGATATCACAGAATTGTATTCATGATCTTATTTTTAGATTAATTTCCTTGCTGTTAATATATAATGAAGACAATCACAACATTCATTAAATAAGCTAAACAGCTAAATAATTCTTGGGATCTTGCTTCTAACACCCACATAGGAGTGCCCTTAACCTATACAGAGAAGAAAATGCACACCCTTATGTGCACCTACATCATCCAGCCCAAAATATCTGCTGCTCCATTTTATCTGATTTGCAGTAATAACAGCCTACATGGAACTAAATATGACAACTCCCTGAGAGCCCATGCCATCATTTTACTAACAAATGAACTAAAACTAACAAGATCCCAAGGTAAATTAAACTACACTCAATATGAACAGACCTGATGCAAGCTTTTTTCTCCAAATGGTCTTTTCTTGGAGGTCCCATACCTCTCACAAGCATTTCTCATTTTGAAATGTTGCTCCCTGCCCCCAAGTAGTAGTTTAAGTTGAAAGAAAAAAGCCAGTATAAGAGGCAGAAGGACTTCAGGCTTCTCTCCGTCCATGAGAACTTAATATCTGGCACTTCATAGAGAAGGTGGACTGTGGCATTGTTGGAAATTGGTTTTGGGAAGCACAAGGGTTTTCTTTTGTTGATGAGACTGCTGCAGCTGCTGCTGCTGCTGTTGATTTTCTTTCCCCCCTGACCCTTGAGGAACCTCAAAACCTTCAGCTTTACTTCTTCTGTTTCATTGTTCCTCCACTGCTGTATTGAAAGCCATGAATTCTTGATAATAACACTGATATTTCAGTCTAAGAAAATTTGTCTTTTTTTTTTTTTTTTCCAATCACACAGTATGCATGGACGGCTTTGAAGCCAGAACTAACACTAATATATCAATATAGATATTAGCCTGTTTTGCATGGTAGCAATACCTTTCCCAAACTGCCCATAATTCCAAGTTTGGAGGGTATCCCATCCTTTGGAACTAATAATGACCCAAACAGGTATTACCACGACTTGCAATGCACTGTGTTCCATAAAATTGCAATGGATTTCAAATGAGGAAAACATGACACAACGAGCCTCAGCACTGAGGTGTACAACAGGCTGACTATCAAGCATATTCAAATTGAAATAAAGGAAGCTACACTACACAAAAAACATCATTCTGGGACCAATAAACATTAAAGCTGGAGGTCCAAACCCAAGCCATCTGTTAAGGAAGAGCATTTGAGACAGAAATGAAACACGATAAAGAATAACATTCCCAAAGAAGCCCTCTCAGAATGCATTTTCATGTGTTCATGTTTCCACAGTCCAAACAGTTCAATTTCAAAATGCTTTTGCTGTTTAAGATCAACCTGTAAATTATTGCAGACTATTATATCCTCCTATTAAAATTCATACAAGTGTATGAATAACCTTTTAGAGAGTATATTTAGTACACACAGATTTTAGAAATTATATGAGACATTAGTGATGATGATGTTGCTACAGAAAAGTTATTTAAAGGGATACAAATTTCAGTGTGAAAGGGAACAAGCAAGGAAGTGGGGTAACTGGCTTCAGATATATGTTGTGTTACCTACACCTGACTCTGGAGAAAACTCTCTTTGCATCCAGTGCTGGGATAGTAAGTGAAAATAATCAGAATGCTTTTTGAGCTGATCATTTTTCAGCCTCGATAATGGGCTTGTGTTTTGCTATTTTTAAGCTAAACAATTTTTCTTCTAGGTCAGGTTGGGTCTCATGGCTAGTGTAAAGAACTATGTCTCTATTGATTTCTGGAAAACAGACACACATATTGATCGAGACTGACAAACGGAAATGTTAGTTGATGTGTTTCACATGGTCAAGATACCACCTCCTACAGTCTGAGCTCAGGGCAATCTTTTTCCTTGCTGAAGCTCGTTTCATCAGTCCATTCAAGCATATTAATTCTCACACGTGGGTTTCAGATTTCTCTATGGGAAAACTGAAATTGGCTAATGATGCACTTTACTGAAGACTTAATAAGATACTATGATAATATCTTATTCTATGAGTTGAAATGACATTTCTTAACTATCATTATATACTCACAGGGCAGAGGAATTACGCTGATACAGTGTATGGAATTCCAGTTGCTATATTAACAGTAGAAACAGAACTCCAATTTCACCTGCTTCTGAAAAACTTGACTTGAAAATTCTGTATTACTGCACTGACATGATGAATGATTTCCCCTGCTTTGTGTGGCAGAGTTTAAGTTCCACACTCTAGAGAGAGAATGACATATTGGTGAAGAGAACAATGCCAATGTTATCTCCTGTGGTCAAGTCTTTGGACTCCCTTTGCTCCAGCACGAAGTTTTCTTTTCTGAGGACCAGAAGTGTACCTCCCTGCTTGCAAGGCCACCTTGCTTAGACAGGTCTTTGAAAAGCCTCAGCTGACCCTGAAGCATCTCCACAAAAAGGTGGATGAGGCTTCAAGCAGAGGCTTCCTCCCAGAAACTCTGCCAGGAAACCTCATTGGGAGCCCCTCCTTTTCCTGAAGAGCTCCTTTCCAGAGTGTTCCCACATGTGCAACACTGCAGGCACTGCAGCCTTGGACCTCTCCAGTTTGGACCTAGGCCCAATGGATTGCCTTTCAGTCTGACCTTAAACCTGCCTTGTCACTGTGGATTTACCCAGTGACTGCTGGCCTTTGTCTGAACCTGGCAATTATCTCTGACCATGACTTGATACAGAAATACCTTCTTCAAATCCTGATATTAACAAGAAGCCTTGATGCTTACTATACAGAAACTACTTGCACTGAGAGAAGTGTTTTGAATATATCTGGACTGTTACGTGAGCGTCCTGGTTCTGGCCAGGACAGGGATGATTTTTGCAGTAGCCAGAAGGAGCATGGCTGGGACACGGAGGTTCTATACCACCCCAGGTCATTGCTGGGGCTGTTGGGGAAGGAGCCCCCTCCATCTGAGTAAGTGTGGCAGAAGGAGTGGTGAGGTAATGCTGCGTCGTGGTTTGATGCTGGTTTAAAGGCCAAACACACGAAATCCAACTATATGCATAAGGGGAATATGGATTTATTGAGGGAAACGTAAAGGAACTTCGGGGCAAAACAAGGTCCACACTTAAACAGTTGCAATATAAAGAAAAGTTTATTGCTAACAGAATGAAAAGTAAAAAAAATGATAAGAAATCAAAGCAAGCCTTTAAACACCTTTCTTTTCCAGTGCCTCCTTCTTCACTACAAACATCTCACAAGTGAAAACAAAATAAAGACATGGGATTTTGGTCAGAGTTGCACTGTTTGTAGAGTCTTTTTATGCTTAAGGAAAAGAGGTTCTTCTACTGTGCCAAAGAATTTTCACAAACCAACAGTCCGCCTGGGAAAAAACCAGTCTGTTGAAGTGAAAGCGGTATCTCTCCCATGAATCTTTTGCAGTCTTCCCACACTGCCAAGTCATGGGCCACAGAAAAAAACCCGGGGTTTTAGTCTTTCAAGGATGAGTTATCTCAGCCTAAAAGCAAAAGTTCTCTGCTTTGAAACTCTAACAGCTTCTCACAACTTCTACGTGGCCTGGCATGGGCCTCTCTTTAACAGCTTCTCACAACTTTTATATGGCCTGGCATGGGCCTTTCTTTAAAGTCACAGGCTGCACAAGAATTTCCCATCCCCCAAGTTTTTTTTCAAGTGGATTAAAGTTCTTTCTATGGCTTTGCAAGAAGCATTTTTAAGCTCTGTGCCAAAAACGCAACCACCCTCTTTTCCCACAGTCAGCTTCCATCCCACGTGATCTCGCCCTTCCCCTCTGTTTCTGACTTTGGGGCCACCATATTCAGCTTCGTCCCATGTGACTTTACTTTCTCTTCTTTCCTCGCTGACTTGAAAGAAAAAGGTCTCCTTGTCGGCCACAGTGTGTGGTATTTCTTTGGTTTTGGCGAGAGCTGTGCTGGATGCAGAGATGCCCCGCCAGCCCTGTCAGCTCCGTGCGAGGTCTCGGCGGCTTCAGATCATCTCGGCCACACGGTCTCGGTTACACACTGCCTGTGGAGCCGGGACAGCTCTCCCGTGGGGATGGAGGGCCGGCCCTGTGCTGCTGCCACGCCGAGGGGTCGAGGCGGGGCTTGGCCCGGGCCCAGGCCCGGGTCCTTTGTCTCCAGCCACCCCTCGGCCCTTGAGGCAAGAAACAAAGCAAGGCTTCCCACGCTTGCTTCCCTATAAAAATGCAATTGCAGAGGCATTACCAGCCCTCTCATTGGGTTAGCAACTTATCCATCAACCAAGTTTCAGCCTACCACATGCTGGTTCCAAGATGGAGAAAGCAGTTGGGTAGCGCTGGTTCCAAGCAATCATGTGTGAATTGTTTGCCTCTCTTGTACACTTTGTTATTTATATTGTAGTTATATCTTGTTTTCTTATGTCATTGCTGTTACCAGGAAATTGTTCTTATCTCAACCTATGATCTTTACCTTTTGTACCTTCAGTTCTCCTCTCCTGCTTCAGAGGGAGAGGGAGCACTGCCTGGTTTGGAGTTTCAATGGGAACACTAAATTGGGGAATAACATTCCTAAACCACAATAGAGTGTCAGTGAAACAGCGTGCACATCCCTTCTTGCCATGAAGAAAATATGGAGGAATATTCATATATATCAAAATAATGGACTGAAAAGGCTGGTTTAGATTGATCACTTTGAAGGGCATGAATCCTTATCATACAGAGGCCTTCTTGACTTGTGAGTCACAAGCATTTTGCAAGAGGGCTGTCCTGCTGAATCCTAGTTATCATGCAAATTCTCTCCCTCAGTGAACAGACTCCACAAAGCCCAGTGCACTGCCAGCTATAGAAATGATGTTTGGAAAATGAGTTTGAAAACCCCGGAGTAAAACGGTAAAAAGCAAACGTGGTTACGCTCTCTAAATACCTAGAGGGAGCAGAAGTTGCAGGAGTTGTTATGAAATTTCTCACTGTAGCAGGCAAAGCATAAAATAACTCACCAGTAGAAGATGAAGTGAGGCATTTTTAAGCTAGAAATAAAGTTCAGTGAAGTTCATTAACCTTTGGCACAATTTGCTGAGAGTTATGTTAGATTCTTTACGACTAAAAATTTGTATAGTGAAAAATAAGATCTTTTCTAAAACGTATGCTCTATATAAAGAGAAAATGCCATGCATGCTTTAAAGTGGAGGTTAGAATAAATAATTGTAAAAATCCTTTCTGGCTTTATAATCTACTTTTCAAATAAAACAAAAGTTATTTGCTACCCTTGAACACTACTCGGAATCTCTAGTGATGCAGAACATGACTGATTTTCCACTTGTACTTGGCTATATAATTAATAAGATGGATACCCCATCATTTCTCTGCAAACAGCGCTGGATCCTTGTTTAGTTGTGAAAGTGGAGCTTAGGGTTGCTATTTTCATGCTGTGCCACATTACTGAAGTTCTGCCTCTGAGAGGCTCCTTTTTCTCTCATATTTTGCTATCATAGTTTTATCCCTGTCCAGTGATGCTCGAAGAACATGTGGAATTGCCAAGCCATGCAGACCCCCAAAGCACTCTCCTCAGTCTGCTAAGGTTTCATCTATGCTTCAATTCCTGTTCAAAACTGGCTTCCTGCACTAGTCTCAAACAAATAGAACAATGTAAAATGGAAGGGACATCTGGAAATCATTTACTCCAAACATCTGCTCAAAGTAGTGCTAACTTCAGGCTTGAATCAGAGCACTTCCAGACCTGAAAAATTTCCAGAGTTTGGGATTTCACAGCCCTTCTGGGCAGCTTGCTGCAGTGGATCACTGCTCTCACAGTAAAGTACTTTTTCCTTTAGATCAGTTGGAATTTCCTCTGTTGTACCTTTTTTTCCACTGCCTAACTTAGAGAAAAGTCTGTCCCAGACTTCTATAAAACTACCCCTTAAGTACTGGATGACAGCATTTAGATTCCTCCTTAGCTTTCCCTTCTCCAGCCTGAACAAGCCCAGCTTTCTCTGTTTCTACTTGTACATTATTTTCTCCACTCTCCAAACCATTTTCATGGCCCTACCATTGGACTGCCTCCAGTTGGGAGTCCGAAACTGGATTATTAAAGTACATAAGTATGCTGCCAGACCGCTTGTACAGCACATAAAGCTTCCTCTGAGTGGCAGTCTAGCATACTGACCACTCTGGTATTACCTGTGAAACAGCTGAGAGTTCATTCTGTCCCACCACTTTTGACATAAACATTAATTAACATTAGCTTTAATGCTAGTCCCTGAGGAACAGCAGTGGACTCTAAACCACTGGCAGCGACACTTTGAGTCTGGCTGTTCAGACAGTTTTCTTTTCACCTCATAGACCAAAAGACTGAAGGTTTTCAGGCAAGAGAGCCTGGTATGAGATTTCCTTTTCTTCGTTTTCAGATATTTTCAACTGATACGACAGAATCATTCATGTTTGAAGAGTCCTAGGTTTTCACATGCAATATTTTCTCACATTTTACTGCTCTTGTGACTATTGACATATTCTTTCTGGAAAACTAACCCTATAAATAGGATTAGATTAGAAGGTACATGCAACTCTGAATGTTATGTTAAGTGCCTTTTTCCAGTCTTTTTCCTACAAGTGAATGACTTAACTAAGTTTATTGTGTGACTCAAGTTATCAAGGTTTTGAAGTATTTCCATTAATATGAACTGAGATAGACCTACCTGCATCTAGCTTTTAATTCTCCATTTACACTAAAAGTCTGAGAAGAACCCACCGAAATTGTTTTTAAAAGTCTTTGGGGGACGCACAGGATGATCTCTGAATTAGATGCACCTGAATTACTGTTTACACTATAGTTAGTCTATATCATATCCCATTCAAGAAAAAAGATGAAATTTGAGAGAAGGGTTAGAATTTTGGACCAACTGTGCACAACACACTGCTACTTTGTAGATAGTGATAAACCTTTAGTGAGAAACTGGAAAAAAACACAATTTTGATGCCCAGAAAGAAGCACTAAACCCAGCTGTACGGTGTGGACTTACTGGGTGAGATCCAGCAGGATCTGCAAGCTGTGGACCTGTTAATGAGTAACTTGTAAAATTGATTGCACATTCTGTATCAAATATATATTTTATTTATGACTTACTGTGTTCACTGAGTCTTATCAGCAATGACCAGCTGCTGCCTCTTCTTCAAGTCTTAAACTCTGTCAGTCTCTGGAAAAATAGAGGTATTGTACAATCTGACCTAACAGAATTGGCAGCTGTGAGTCTGTTTTATTGATGGATGATCTGAACAAACTACTACCAGGGAAATCCTGGCTTCAGACTGGATATATTTATTTCAGAAAGGGAAACAGACTGAAGGATGGGCACGGAGTGAAGCAATAAAAAGTAGTTTTGCATTATAACGCCGAATTTTTCATTTATTCCCAAGAAATAACCCATTGATCCAGCAGTCTAGTTCAGTGTTGAGCTCTCCACCTGTGAATCACATACTCTTTTTAAGATATTTGGAGTTGTGTATGAAGCAGAATACACTCTTATTTGTGTGCTGTCCTGTGATAAGGTATGAAGAGGCAATAACTGAATGAGCTGGAAACCAAACTCATCAAGAATAATTTTATTTGTCATTTTTATATAATCCATTTCAAACTGCTCAGGTGTATCATATGGTAAGAATAGCTTTATGACTCCTACTACCAGAGCAGAAATAGTGCAAATGCATGATGGAAAAGGTACAGATTTGGTATGAACTCACTCTGCCAGTTGCTGTGGTTTGACCACTGCTGTCAACTAAGTACCACACAGCTGCTTGCTCACACACACCCTGCCCCCAGTGAGATGGGGGGAGAATGGAAAAAAGAAGTTAAAACCTATAGGTTGAGATAGTAACAGTTCAATAATGGAAATAATAAAAGAAAAAAAACCAACAATAATAGTAATAATGTAATAAAAAGGGAGGAATAAAACCCAAAAGAAATGAGTGATGTGCAGTACAATTTCTCATCATCCACTCACCAGCACCCAGCCTGTCTCCAAGTAGCGACTGGCATCGCCCAGCCAACTCCCCCAGTTTATATACTGAGCATGATGTTCTACGCCATGGAATAGCCCTTTGGCCAGTTTGGGTCAGCTGTCCTGGGCTTTCTTCCACCCAGCTTCTTGTGCACCTGCTCCCTGGCAGAGCATGGGAAATGGAAAAGTCCTTGACTTAGGGTAAGCAGGACCTAGCAGCAACTGGGTTATCATTATTCATATTAAATCCAAACCACAGCACTGCATCAGCTGCTAGGAAAAAGAAGAACTCTATTCAAGCTGAAACCAGGACACCAGTCCAAATTGTCCAAAGACAACGATGGATTAACTTAGTCTAGGCAGGCTTTGTCCCACATCCAGTATTGCCTGTCTATGCAACTCCAACTCTGTGCCAGCTGACGTACCATCTGACATCTGTTCTTCTGCAGGAGACATCAAACCAGCCTAAGTGTATGAAACTGTTAACTGTATTAGCATCATCTTCAAAAAATTCAAATGAGATTTAGTGATGTTCACCTGCCTGAACTAGATTAACTATACATTTCTGGCTCATGCAGTACTGCACAGATCTGATATTAATGACTGTGAAACAGCTACAAACCTACTCTTTGCCAATTTTCCAGAACTCTATTCCTTGATCAGAAACAGCATCATTGATTACTGCAAACATAAATGATCTAACAGAAAAAGTATAATCAACACTCATGTCTGTTGTTCCAGAAGCATGCTAGATGTTTATTTAAAATTTTGACTGACAACATAATGAAAAGAGTGAGAAGACTATTTAAGCCAACACCTTTCTAGGAAGATGCTATGGTGTAGTAACTCTATCATGCAAAATGCCAAACAATAATTATCTACTAGAATACTATAATGTGATATTTTGGTTTTGTGAGCTCATCGTTTTTAAAGAAATGCTCAGATTTTTGTGATGTAGTATTTTCTTAGAACCCTGTAAATAGGAAGTATGGAAATTTAGTCTTTGCCCTATTCTTTCAATACAGCATTTACTTTTGTTGCAGAGGTGATCTCAAAATTAATGCTGTCACTTTAATTAGTCAGAAATGGAACAAAAACTTGTCATTGTGGGAAGAAAACATGGCAGACAAAATCAATATCTTCTTTTTGGAGAAAGGGCAGAGGTAAATCCAAACCACGCACAACTTATGTCTTTTATTAAAGGGATCAGAATTCTTTTCCTCTGCAATCCCTACAGCCACCCATTCACAATGGGTTTTCTGCAAATGGAATTTCAAGACGTTTCAGATGAGGCACTAGTTCCCTCTATGCTACACGGAAGATGACACAAATACCTGCACAATGAATTATGGGGTGTTTCTGACACCTGACTGAACAAATCTCTGCATCACTGAAGCAATCGAGGTAGGTGATAACAAAAGATCAATTTCTTTGGAGGAGACAATATTTTTTCCTCTATGCTACTATGCAGAATAAAGATGGAATGTAATATAAACACTTTTCTTTACAATTCATGTCCAGCGAATTGGCAAAATCTAACAGTTAAAGCACTACACTGTTATTTATAAAAATAGTAAAAAATAACATTTTTAATTAAGGGACACAGTGAGTGAGACATGAAAATATGCATTTGAATATATTATGTCTAAAAATATTGTAACTTGGATGATACTTAACTGGCAATTGGTACATGGAACACGGTTCATTTAATGTTTGCTGGACAATTATTGTCCTATCTCCACCATGCTTTGGTCACTACTCTTCATGATTCATACAAGTTATTGTTTTTACAGTTGTCACCAATTGCTAGGATTCAAATGTGAAGAGTGTTATAATGGGCTCAGACCAACCTTGAAGCAAATTAAGAGATTTGGACATGTGGCTCTCGGTGTGTTAGGGAATTGGCTGATGGCTAGGAGGTTCTCTCTGATAACTGAACATTCCTTCAGACCTTTATCAAAAAAATGCTTATTTTCTTTATGAATTCTGCATCTAACTTCCAAATAACTTTTTCTTTTCTACTACCTTTTATCTGCCTTACCTCATTTTTACCTCTGTTTTTTTTTTCTTCTGTAAAGCAAGGGATTTTTCAGTTGGAGAGAGACGACAATTAAAAAGGACGAAGGTGGTGTATAACACAAGGGAGTGCCAAATTGTCATAATTCTCTGCTTATCTATTTAGGAAACCTTATAAGATGGCAAAGCAATCAAAGCCAAAATGAAGTAATTCCATATCAAAAGAAACTCCACGTCTCTTTAAATTTATGTATGAAATATTACCACGTTCAGAATAAGGCAGACAAAACAAAAATCCAAAATGCATCCCTGCTAGCTTAATGGATTCCAATATGTCATATGTGTAGGTATGTAAGCATATATATAGGAAAATATATATATATGTACCCTGTATACATGCATATGCATGCTATGTATGCAGATCCATATGTGTATGCAGGTACTTATCTTTTTAGCTTATGCACATTTCTGATTTATTTCCCTTTACCAGCTAACATTTGGTCTATTTTATTAGATAAGAAATGTCTTTCCTTTTGGTAATTCTGCACTGTGTAATAGCATCTGTCTGTCTTTCTGTTCTGGCAGTCCCAGTCTGACAGCACAGTGAATGGCATTTCAGTTACAATGTTCAGCATGAATAACAGAAGGGTAAAACAATTTTCTGAAAACTCGTCCCACCACACCTCCACCAGCCCAGCTCAATGGCCATCTGGAGCAGTTTTGTCGCAGAAGAGAGAAATGTTTGCACTTCAAGGAGCTCATTCTAATTCTTTGTTTCACAAAGCTGCCCAGAAAGAACTGAAAATCAATAAATGATAGCTCTGTAGTAAGTATTATGACTTCAGTCTCCAATTACTTTTAATAACTTTTAATAACAGGACCATCAAAGCAACACTAAAATCTCTCTAATAATTCCCAGGTCTCTGAATCTGAGGACTTGCTTTTGTGCATTGAGCCCCAGCACAATATGATTTTAATTCTGGTGCACAGAAAAGCTCAATGCTTTGAAAAATTTCTTTCACACTTTCACTATGTTAGCTACCACATGCACATATACTATAACTTACTTGATTTAAAAGTTCACTACAAATTAAGCTGCAGAAAAACGTAAAATAACATGACAATCCTACACATTGCTGAGTAGGGATGAATGCAAAGCACAAATACAAGACAGGGAACTTGCTCCAGGATAAACTGGAAGAGTCAGGAGAACCACAGTTGAAATTTGAGTCACCAGTGCCATGAAAAAAAACAAACACCTCACACAGAGAGCTTCCAAGACATGTATAATGATTCTTTCTGTTTCAACGCTTGCATGCTTCATTACCAACTAAAATTCAAAACCAGCAACTAGCAAAGGGAGAAAAAGTGAAAAGGAGACAAGGGGGAAGGGAGAGGTTAACTGGACAAGGACTAGTAGATAGAAGCAAGAATAATCAGAGGTCCAGAAAATATGACATACACAGAAGAACAGATTGGCAGGATTTAGCTTAAGGAAGAAAAGACTAACTAAGAACTAAGAAAAGACTTCCTAACTAAGGAAGAAAAGGGAGACAACAACAGTTCTTGCTCACAAAATAGATTTCTGCAAAGCCAGGAGAGCAGTCTGTATTGCATTCACGCAGTGGGCAGGCAAAGAACTAAAACTGGAGCAGGGAAAATCCAGAAGAGACCTCAGTGAAACTAATGGTAGACAGTGAAGTCCTGGAACCGGCGACCTGGGGAGGCTGTGGTGGCCCTATGTCAGTGGTGAGCTCTATTGCACCAGAGAAATACGTGTCAGGAAAGACAAAGGAGCAGCTGTCAAAAGAGGTACCAGGTGAGCTCCTAGAGGTCTCTCCAACATTACTATTCTGTACCTTACTACCATACTGTAAGGATGAAAGAGAGTGGAAGAAACATGTAATTCATTAAACTAGTGAAATTTTTTGCCTACTTGTTTTTTCTTGCTTAAAGACTTACTGACTGCTTGAGAATAGATAGAAGTATGTCAAATTGAATGATAGATGTTGACTTCTACTTATTCAGAAATAAAACTTTCCAGTTGAGATCTACATCCAGACTTTACCACAAGGCCTGTCAGTTCAGCTGTGTTCAGAGGCTTAAAGCAGATCCAAAGCTGTCTGGTCCCGAGTCTCCTGCTCATTCTTGCAAAGCTCAAGACACGTTGGCTTGTTTTTAGCTTTGCTCTCTTTGTTATTTGCCATTTTATACTAATCACTAATCTTCTTTACATTATTTACTGATGATGGATGGGTGATCTTTGAACAAAATCAGTCACACTAAATATCAGCATTATGACAGAGCTCCATAGCTTATGATGCCTAGTTTTCATACTGCTTAAAATGATGCTCTGAGAAAGGCAAAACCCTCTAGCCACGGGAAATCAGGTTTTTCCCAAAGCATACTACATCAGATCTTTAAGAGCACCTATATCATGCACTAAGCTCCCTCCCTTTCATCCAGTAGGCTGGCGGAAAAGGTGACCAAAATACAAAAGACAATCCCTGATTGAATATCTGAGCCAGTGATGGTCATGAGAAAAACCTCTGAGCCTGTGCTCATGCATGTACATCATTCACCTGAGACAGCATCCTCTTTGCAAGGACCTAGCTACACATGGCCACTCAGTGACCGCAACAACCATCAGAGATTTTTTTGTTACAGGATTCTTATTCAGCAGTGAGAATTCAAGCCTATCTGACCAATGTATCTGTCCTCCCCAAAACACCCTCAAAAACAAACCTTTAAGAATCTTATTTAGAATTCAAAGAAAACACTGGTTTTGATGAGCTTTGAATAAGACCCTGATGTCAACTGTCATTACAAAACAGGGAATGTAGCTGGGCAAAAGTGACTTGCCTGTACTTCTGTGATAAGCTTCTCTCTGGACTTCCTTACTTTCATTACTTAGGAGACAAGATAGTCTGAGAGAAACCTAGCAGAGTCTTAACCAAACAAAATCTACTACAGTTTTAGGTTTTATAGCATATATTAAAAACAAATGATGTCGGTCAGAATGACGGGAGCATGCAGTTTTTTCCTCAGGATAAAAATCTCTCTAAACAATCAGTGACCATGCCATAGAGAGATTACACAGGCACTGGGTACAAGAGTAAAATCCACATTACCTTGCCTTCAAGAAAATGTTATGAAAATGAATACAGTTGTATAAAGATAACCAAAACCCAAGACAAAATCAAAGAGAAAATAAAAAAATTAGGCCTTATGTGACAAATTAAATTGTGAAGGGCTGGAGAGGAAAAAATAACGGAGCAATGGCAGAAATGGATGAAAGGTTCTAGTCATAATAATTGACCTGTAGAAATGTTTAAAACAACCATCTAACAAACTCCAATGTTGCCAATTCTGCACTTCATAATAATGGAAGGAAATATTATACAGCCCAGTTGTGAGTGCTGAATGTTTTGAATGATGCATTTTCCTACACCGTGTGCATTGGAAGTATGCGTACCATTCCAGACCTTGCACTCTACTTTAAACAAGAGTTCAAATTTAGGATCTTGCATAGGTGACACAAGGGTACTCAATGATGTATTTTGTCCTTTCTTCATCCCTAAACCACTGTGGATGAAGCCCACAGTTATTTCTGGAAAGGACTATCACAGGTGTTATACCTTGCTCTTAGTCTTACACAAATGTTATTCTGGACAAGGTGCACCCAGGGGCATTGCATTGAGCTGCTGCAGAGGGCAGAATAGCATCACCATGATATCCTAATTCTTCATTATGAGTTCCTGTCCTCTCAGAGAAGGGCTGTACAAGTAGACAAAATGCTGGTCCAAAATCAGGTAAGTCCCTAAAAACTTGTGCAATGCATTTATGCAGTTCCTAAGGTAGGTACAATAGACTCACTGTGCAGGATGACTGAATACACAACAGCTTCAAAGTCTTTATAGTTCCTTTTGAGAAAAAGACAATTAATACTAAAAGCATTGCTAATTGAATATGCAAATGGCTTTTCACGAAAAAGTGTATACTATTTTCACAACATGCAGAATTTTATTGTTTGAAATGTCTACAGACTTTCTGTTGGTATGAAAATAATATTTTTTTTCTCAAGAATTTAGAAGAAATAGAAATTATTTTCCTCATTTATAACTATAAATGATTGAAAAGTGAGTGGATGAACTTCTCCTGTTTTAGAAAACTTACTTAACTTTTTTCACTTGTTTTACTGTCTTTCTTCTTAAAATATGTACAGAGTGTGTTGCGCTCTTTTTCCCCTTTTCAGTTCAGTAACTCCATCTGGCATTTTTAGTGATCAGTCCAATCAAAAATGGACTCTTGCAATGCTTTGATCAATGGATATTTGAATATCTCAACATATAGGGCACATAACTGAATTGGTTTTTGGTACTTTATGTCTCAGTAATGGCAAGGATTTTATTGTGCTGATGTTCCACTCAGATGGATGCTGATATGCGGGTAAAATGACCCACATGCTTCCAGACACTGACCCCAGCATTAATAGGGAACAATCTCTTAGGACATCCAAATATAACTCACTGCAGACTCTTCTGAGATAATTTTATGACAGAACTTTGACTTGAAGGAAGTGCTCCGGAAAAAGTGATAAACCTTGAAGAATGAATAATAAAATCTCTAAATACGACATATGCCATTAGTTCTCTGCTTCACGCTTATCAAGTTTGGTTCCAAAATATCATTTCAACTACTGTTGAAATTACGCTCAGATGCAAAATATTATTACAGTTCTTACATTTTATAAGCACAGTCGAACCTCTGTTGAATGAATTTTTCTTTTTTTGAGGCTAGTCTTTTCCAATACTAAAACTCCCTTCAAATCTTTTCATCAAAAGGTTACAAATCCTCCTCTTTTATTTTTCATTGCAATTGCAGTAATAAGTATCATACTGTTCTTTTCATATGTAGTTTTTCTTTTCTTTCACTACTCTCAGCTAGAAGTCTCACTTTTTTCTACACATTTTCTATTAGAAATATTAGGAATACTATCTACTTCTTTGCTCTATGCAGAAAAAATGTTTCAAAAATCTAGATGACTTTTAAAGGAGCATTATACAGAAATTGTCGTGTCTAGCCCAGTATAATTTTCTAGTTTTCAATAATTTGATTGATTTCTCTTCATTAACACCAAATCTTTGTGACTGGGCTCAAGTTTCTAAGATAGCTGAGACACTAAAAGTTTTGTGAATTCCAATTAGGAGAACAGAGATACAAACTTAATGCCTGTACTGGGAAAAACCCCCTATGCCTTCTACTGGATATCAAATCCTTGCTATCACTAGATGCTTATCAGCATATTAACAGTATTGTGCTTGCCTCCAGATTATTAAATCTATCATTAGGAAATGCAGTGAGGAGGTAGACTAATAATATATGAAACAATCCCATCCATTATTTCCAGTGTTCACAGAATTGCCTGTTAATTACTATTCATCTATTATTTACTCATTCCTTTGTCACTTTTCGGAAATCAAACCAAAAATCCTGAGTTACATTTCACATAATATCTTTCCTGAATGACAATAGGGCTACTTGGACAACATGGCACTAAGCTTAGATGCAGCAGAATCAAACGCACAAGAGATGTAAGGAATAGGACGCAATTCGAAAATATTTCGACTTGTGCTATGGACACATACTTTCTTATCCATGCAGATAGAGTGTACAATCCTTTAAAAAACCCAAAAAGATACAAAACCCCACAATGCTTCAGCCTAATGATTATCTATACAGTTAACAGCATTAAAAATTAATATTAGGAAGAAGGCTGTTGACAAGAACCACCACTGCACATACCTGTAATTCTGTAGGTCTTGCAAAGACAACTTGCATAATAACCACTTTGTAACCTCTTACAAGAATTAAAATGCAAATGTTGATTCTCACTACTGATAAAAATCTATTTCACCTTGGTTTCTAAAACCATGTTAGACTTTTACTGATGCAACATCTTTATTCAATATTGTGTACTTTTGTCTGATGAATTAAAAAAAGCAGACATATTCTCCAAATATGAGATTTTTCTCACTTGTTTTCCCACACGTGGCCCAGAAACAGGCTTTGTGCCAACCTGACAGAACAAGCTCTCAGGACTTGTCTGGGTTTGCCTGGGCCCGAGTTGGTTCCGTCATGGTTAACGGTTGCCACTGGCCACATGACTGATGTCTGACCCAGCTCAGTGAATCCCATGGAAAAGTGAAAGGCCAGCAGACCTGGCAGTCCCTGCAAAACAAACCATAGCCCTTTGGATTAACTGAAGGTAGGAGAGGAAGTTATGCAGTTTTTAACCTTTAACTGTAGACTGATGTGACAGAAGCAGACTGTGATAAGAAGACAAGTAAGTGGAGTTCTAGGTGAACTCAAGACTCATGAGGAAGAAAAGCTCACTATAAGCACCATATTTTATCGAGAGAAGGACCTGGGATGCTGATGCCCATTGTGAGTCTCTCTACCACAGTACCAATGCTGATAAAGGAAGCAAAGGAAGGAAAGGGAAGAAAGAAGTTTTCGCAGATAATAATTTTGATTATACTATCAGCAAAGCTTTTTGTTTTTTGTGTTAGTTAATTTGGATTGTCAGGCTGTTAAAACATTAATTGTACTAACAACAGATCCTTGCCTCCACGTATGAGATGTGTTGTCTTTTGCTCCCAGAGTGCAATGAGGGCTCTGAGTGTAGCATCTAGCTCTCGTGCAGTAATAATTTACTGCTGTCACCAAGGCACTGGCTCACTCCACACTGCAAGCTGAGCTGGGGCACACGGGCATTGTCCATTTTACACATTCCACTCTGCCTTAACTGCAAAATGGTATTTTATGTAGGAAGAAAAGATGAGGCTTCTTATGCTCATGTATGAAGCATACTCCTAATTAAGGGACTTCCTTAGCTAGAGTCCTTTGCAGCTAGCTAAATTTTCTATGTCTGCCCTCCAACAAAAAGACCAACAGATAACATCTGAAACCAAAGTCATTACTCATCTAGTTTTCTACCTCCCTCCCCCTGGATCAAATGTCAAACCTCTACCCCAATTTTTTTTTAAATTTTCTACTTTAGTTATAGCTATTACAATGTCCTCCCTGGCTAAAATTATTGCTTTTATTTTAGCAGCTGACTTCCTACCCTGTGATCTACTGATGATCTACTTTTCACTTTTTCTTTCCTGTCTGCACCTGGCAGACCCTTTTACTATCTTGTTTTCAAAGACTAATTTAGTTCCAACATATTCTCTTTTGATTCAACCTTTCTTTTTCCACTCACCTCTATATTTCTCTCCCATCTAACCTTTATACATTTATATCTTATTTTTCAAGGAAGATGATGTGATCAAACTATAACTTTTCATCTTACACTACTTCTGATGTGCTATTTAATAGCCTTGTTTCCCTTTTGAAGCCTACATGCTGATGCAGAACTTATCTTCCAAATATACTGTATACACATTAAATTTCCATGAGATCATTTTTATAGGAAGAATTATTAAAAGCTTTGCTTATTTTCAATGTCATCAAGCTGTTCTTCTGGACATTTGATGGGGCCAAGCAGAGCAACAAGATTAGTGAATGGCAGAAGTTTTTCTTACAATGAAAGCACCTTGTCAAATTAAACATACATAATTTATAACAAAGATTTTCTTTGCTGCTCAGGGGTAAAAATTTCATGCATCTGCAGAGTTTCCAGTCCTGTATTATCAGAATATAACTTTGAGATATCTGACTGATTAGGACTTGAATAACAGTTTGTCTTAAGCAAAGATGTTTAGTATGTACAGTTGGTGACGAGCCCTCAAAGAAATGAATCATCAGATTTGCTAAAGAGGCACAGTGGATACAGTCACCTAAAATTTTCTTAAGAATCAGATAAAGATTAGGATTTCATCCTGAAATAGGTAAGGTTCCTAGGATTAGGATGCACAGATCAAACTGGAAGAAGAAATAGTGTGGAAGGGAATTTTCTGCAGATGTGACTGACAAAGCCATCTAACTTCTAATATCCTCTAGCATTTAAAATGGTGAATTGTTTGGGGAAATTTCTTTCTTTTCATGATATGTTTTCTTTTCTGTTGCATTACATGATATGATGATAACTTGTTTTACACTGGCTCAGGAAAGCAAAATTACAAACTCACTCTTCAGGGAGCTGTTAGTAAGGAACTGTTTTGTGGGCAGCTATGTCATTTCTTGTTAACTGTACAGCTTTTCTAGCTCCTTAGAAATTAGGGATATCATAACTGGACCCAGGAGACAGGTATTAGAATAAAATCAAGGGCAGGAGCACCACCTCCCACTTGATGTTGTAGTTCGAAGCCTGTAATTAAACTATTTTAATGTGGGCTTTTAAACAAAATCTGTCTTTCCCAGGACTCAGGTTCCTAATAGCTTCTTTCTGTGCTATTTCCACTTTCCTCCACATTAAACAACTGTATGTTTTGAGATAGAAACCAATCGGACTTCAATTTTTTCCCTGGATCTGAATTGTTTTCTCCTGCAACACAATAGAGAGTCTAGAGATTATTTCAATTTAACAAAAGGATTTCTTTCATGAAAGGAGAAAGTGAAAGGGAAATGAATCTTTCTTTGATTACTCTTCCTCATGTGAATTTTTAGCCAGGCAGATTCCTGAAAATCTCTTTAGAATCAAATATCAGTGCTTAAAGTAACATACCAGGAAAATGCTAGGTTTTTCATCACATGCTAAGCTACAGAACTAAATAAACCTGTGAGATCTTACTGTGAAAATCTCAATTATGGCTGAGGAAGATGATGCAAACTCTGTCTGCACAAATGCAATCCCAGCTTCTGTCTACAGCTATCCAGGAATGGCCATGAGGCAGGGCCACAGCAGGAGTTTTTAAGCTCTTTTTTTACACACATCACTGTAACAATATGAAGCCTATATTTATGCTACTAACAAAGATAAGACTGCCCAAACTCCCCAGGTTTTTTTTGTTGTACCACATAAATACATTGTAGGAGCAGATGAAGGGATTATAGTTAAAGGGGATGATGTGCAGTTATCCTTTTTCATGTGTCCACACCCAGATGAAGCTACAGCCAAATTAATACCTGTCCCAGACTCAGGAAATTTTTGTTCTTTATCAACTCAATCCCCTTGTGCTTGTCTTTAATCCACTTCTTTTGTGTGACATCTGCTCCTGGACGTGTTTAATCCGTCACAAGCAGTCTGTTAAGACAAATGTTTAGGAAGAATTCAGTTTGCAGCTTTGGTGCAGTTTTGCCTCTCACTGCTGTCAGGGGACTACAAATTACAGTGTAGGGTAACTCACGTCTGAGGCTTGGCAGGTATGCCATTCTAATATTTTCCTGACTTCAATGGAGATACCCTTAGTTCCTACCAGCCCTATAAGCAGATGGTTAATTGTTACAAAGCTGCACACTGTTAGTTTAGAAACCTGCATATGCTACCATTTTCAGGGTAACATATGGCTTAAAGGAATCATAGAAAGTTTATAATAATGCAAAGACAGGAACAGCAAAAAAATCCCGACATCTTAAAATGTGTTGGACTATTGTGAGTTGCATTTCTGCTTTTGTGGCACAGCTTTTCAAAGATAATAAAACAGAACGAACCTTTCTAGTGAATGAACATGGTACCATAAGCTACTGTGAGATGCTCCTGAATATTTAAAGAGCTGGCATTCTCCTAACTAGGAATTTTTCATGTTGTCTTTTGTGAGAAATGAGCCACCAGTGTGCAAATTCTCATTCCTTCCTTTAAGACGCTGGGTTATTTTTTGTTGTTGGTGGGTTTTTTTGGTTGTTTTTGTGGGTTTTTTTTGTTTTGTTTTTGTTTCTAATACTGTACAGTTTGCCTTTTAAAATTATCCAGTATCATATTTTAACACCTCAAAGCAGATCTTTATAAGACTTTCTCTCAGTCATGCTACTAATAGCATGTTAAAAAAGTTATTTAAAAATAATTTTTGCAAATAATTTCTGATGCTACATTTTCAATAATTAAATACTGTTTTTCTTATGTCTGTTGATACTCTTTGCTAATTAAATACTAATGGATAGAATGTCTTGGTAAACCCATTGGTTAAAAGTAGTTGTTGGGCCAATATTTACAATTCTTCAAGTCATAATAATAACCTCAGATTTTCTTTAAGTCTCAGCTTGATTTCAGTCTACTCAGTTTCAGTCTACCAGTTTCATTCTAGTTTCTCACAAATGTAACAATCGATACTAACAACTGACTGCCAAAGTCTTTCACTAACAATAAAAAATCTCATCTTTGGTTTTTCAAGAATCATTCAGTGCTATAGTTTTAAGTTCTAAACTTAGCACACAAACGTATACTTTGTTGTATTTATTTTACAGCTGAATGTTTGACTACTTTCCAGTAGAGCTAAACTTGATGGCAAATGGCACTAGGAAATTATGGCATTTAAATAAAAAAAGATAGCCCTAAACAAGTTTATTCTATATAGGACTCTGAAAACATTTTATTACAATATAAGAGAAGTAGTATAGAAATTGAATATTGAAGTGTTTCTATTTGCTCATCTATGTCATGTTGAGCTTAGCCTATTAGCAAGAGATGCTCATGACCTCCTAAATACAAAGTGAGTTATATCAAATAGTTTTCTTTTCAGGTAATTATAACCTCCCACATGGGAGGTTATGAGGATGAACTCCATGTTGTGCATTATTATTTCATTTGTCAGATCCTATAGCTATATTACTCCTTGTTAGAGCCAGCCTATACAGACAGCAAGAGTGTTTACCTGTAATGTGATTATTTATTGTAGAACTTGAGCTTTTAAAAGGCTATTTCCCCTCAGTTAAAGGAAACATGACCAGCCTCAGTTAACAGAAATAAAACCAGCCTCATAGGAGCATATTTTTGAGCTCCCCAAAATTATATGGAACTTTGTTGTGTGTTGATTATAATAAAACATAACAATCCCACAAGGAGGAAAAAGAAGCACTCTTAGGTGTGGGGTTTTTAGGTTTAAAGAGATAAATATATCTTTGGAGAATAAAACAAACAGGAAAAAAATGGTGTTTGACTTCTGAACAGAAGTATTTGTTTTATAAAACATATATAAAGACACCAAATTACTTGACCTTATCCACACTTCCAAAGGACACAGTAGGTGTCGATTCTTTTTCTTTTTGAACAAAGTCACTTTTTTAAAATGCAAAGCTTGGAAAAATACAGAAGAAGATAAGAAGATAAGAAGATAAATTTGCAACTGAGAGTTGGTTTTGGAAGAATTCCACTGGAGATATGGCTTCAGAGGAGAACAAGAAGAAAAAATGTATATGTCTACCCAAGAAAAAAACTGAATGAAACCAAATATTTGTGCATGTGTGTGTGTGTGTGTATAATAATTCTTAAAAGTACATAGAAGTAGTAAAAAATAAGGGAAATGTTTCAACCTTAGTCAAAAAAGCTTGAAACTGTCAGCACAGATACAGATCGCAACACTTAGAAAAGATACTGCTCCGTGATGAAGTAGCTGGCTTGTGTTTTTTCTCATGTGATGTGTGATGACATCTATTCCCAAGGCCTTGGATCCCAAAGTATTCATTAGGAATGTGATGGAAATCTCCCCTGAATGATGAATGTAAAAGATCTGCTCTTGAAGCATCATTAATCTTTCTAGGCATAGAAATCAGTCTACTGTCACCATTCATTCACTATGACAGATAAAATGAGGGTGTTTTATTGCTTTTTGTTTTTTGACTTATGGAAAACAAAAACGGTTCTGGAAAATGCATTGTGGTCATGATTCTGATCAGGAAAGGGAGCATAATCATGTGTTGTTTAAAGAAGCATCGACAAACTCAGTTCCTTCAGATTTTATTCTGTGCTCATTTTCATGAACCTCCTCTCTGTTCTCAGCACACTTAAGAACAACTAAAATCTTGAGAGGAAAAGCCACTGCTTTCTGTATCCTGGCAATGTACTCTCAAATAATGACCAGTGGGATTTGGAGACTGTTGACTGCACTATGAAAATAAGAAGATATTTCCTCAAAAATCTAAATCAAGACTGATTTTAGTTTGATAGTTCATAATTCATGTTCCTCCTTCCCCTGGGTAAGTGTCAGAGAAACTTAGAGATGAAATATATCTATCTAAGACAGGAAAAAATTTTAAGACAATGTGCCCTGCTGATTACTTACAACTACCACCAATATAAATCTACATGTTGTCGATTGATTTTTCTCTTTGTCTTTAAAAACAAACATAAAAGATGTGTATCTGCTATAAACGCAAAAGAAGAGTAAAGCTATCATACATCATTCTCATTGGTTTTTTAGGGCCATTTCTAAAAATCTGAGTAAATTATTTATTTTAAAGTGAGGTGGGAAAAGTAGAAGGAAGAACAGGAAAATAAAAAGCTAAAATAAGAAGTATGAAATTATCTATGATCCATTGTAGCATAATAAGGTCTTGAACATTCTAAAATGTTGGCTCCTGGCCTTTGCCCACATTACTGGGCCCCATATTAGTGACTACTGCAAATTAAATGAACTAATTAATTAATCAATTTCCTTCAGTTACAAATCATCACAGGCATATCAAAAAGTGCAGTTGAAATAAAAAATAAGCAAAAAATAGAAACACATTTCAGCTCTTTTTGTCTATTTCTTCCTACTTTCTTACTCATAAACTTCTCTTTTATTTAAACAAAAAACCAAACAAACAGTTATGTTGTATTTCATTGAGACTGGTGTTCATTTTCTTCATTTCTCATTCCAGAGTAACTGTGCTAAGCCCCTGTTTTGGAACAAAGTCTGCATGAGACACCTCTACTATTTTAGGATGTTTGTGACCTGAATGTCCTCTGATTCTTGATTGTTTGGACTCATTTAGATGTAAATAGAAGTCCCTTTCAAAGAATCAATGGAGAGCTCCAGAGGCACTCCTGATTTCTCTTTCCCCAGTACATCTGCTCCTGTTTCCACCACCCACTACTTCCAGCTATGGGCTGACTCAGTTCCTTGTCTAGTGGCACTGCAGACCAGAACACAAGAATAACTTCAGATAAAAATAACCATAATCTCTGCTGCAAAGAGCTGTTGTTTGACCTGGATTTACTTCAGTAATGAAAAGTCAACAATAATTAAATATGGAATTATTATATAAACATAAGGACTGGAGTTACAGAACACACTCTAATAAGATAGCTGCTGCAGGCAGCGTTCCTTGATGAATAGCAGGTAAAAGGAGGATTCATCACAGCCAAACAACACATCTACAGTTCTTTGCATAAACAAGTGTGTGTCTTCTACAAACATCACTTTTCTACTAATTTTTCAGGAATTTAAAAGTGAAAAATTTCTACAGCTGTTCAAGTAACACATTTAGTAACACATTTTACAAAATCTCAACCTCTCCTCTCAAATCCAGAATTCTCGAGGTGTGGGATTTTGAATGCTTTGCAAACCAAAACAAAGCCCCTGACTTTGTAATAGACTTTAAAAACCTGCAAGCTAAGGCTGCAACCTTTTTAATATTTTCCACCCATTTCTGTCTGGATCTACAATACACCGACACATATGGTACTAAAAGAACTATATCTGCCACTATCATGTCTAGTGCAAAGCAACATCGCAGAATGGGATTCATTTATGGATCTATCAAATTTAAAGCTGAGCACGCACCATTACAGATCAGTAATAATGAAAAACAAAGACAGTAATATTTCAGTGGATGACACAGTCTTTCTAGGAAAAATGTCTGCCATATAAAAATGCTTGTTGTCAGTACATGCTTATATAAAACATGGGAATTTTAGAACTCAAAGCTTTTTTATTATGTGTTTATAAAAAAACCCCAAACAAACATGCATAAGATAAACTACAAATATTTACTGTCACTGAAATCCAGATACTTAGGGCTAAAGGGATATAATAAGTAAATATAAAAACATGAAATCTATACTACTCTGGAACACCGATCCAAAGAACATTCATAATTCATAATTCATAATTCTGTAGTTACAGTGTCAGTCTATGTCTATATAAGAAAAAAATGAAGAATGTAGTTAAAGCCTGGTCTTGTTTCGACTTCATGAAACTGTCTCATGAGTGATAAAACAAAAAATAAATCATAAGTTAGAAACTGCCTTGAGAAAAAAATAAATGGATCTTCAGTCAGTACTCAGGATGAAGACAGGAAACAGCACACACTACACCACAGCAAAAACATATCCAAGGAATAACAGCAATCTTACATCTGCTGACAATATTTGAGTCATAAATGGAACCTGTAGTAAATCAGAGACACCCCTGCCTTAGTGCACTGCATTATTCCATTTAGCTACAACTAACTATCAGCTTAATGCTTTTCAGTCATTATTTTCTGAAATACATTGGCTGTGGGAGAATTTAGAGTGCAAACATCACTTCAATAAACACTGTTACAACCTTCTTTCAGATTCTCGATCTGAAACATAGAATCAGTGTGAATAATCATTCAAGAAAAAAACCAAAATTATGGTCTACTAAGCTAGGTTTAGTACCCCTTACATGAAGACAGCCTACCAGTAGCAAGGATTGTTTTCTTATGCAAAATTATCTATGAATAGTTTGAAAAAACTAAGTTTTATTTTCAAACAGTTGAAGCACTTTTAAATATATGCCTCCTTTGTCATATTTAAAGCAACAATTTTTTTGAATGAGCAGCAAAATTATGCTAGATTTAACAGCTGAACTGAAACTTTATATGTTATGAACTTATTATGACACCTTTCATAAAGAGCACTACTCCAATATTTTAGGAGACATTTTTTGCTATTGGTGATATCCAAGTGCTCTGTAAAGCAAGGAAAGTGAAAGAATGAGAGAATCCAAGAAACACTATGAATTAAAAAAGAGTTATTTATTAATTACTAGAAGTAACTTTTAAAGAAGACATGAGATTTGAAAGTTTTTTACAAATCCTCCATCTTTAGAAGTGAAAAGACAATAAGGTGAAACTTATCAACAAACAAGTTGTTCTGATTGCTTTATAATCCTGATTTAATACTTGTATTCATCACCTCCAAATCAAAAGATGTATGCGGATTTGATGCAATGAGATTTGAATACTATTTAGAAAAATATAAATGTAACATATATACTCAAAATTTAAAGACGCAGAAGTTTTTTTATATTTTTTTCCTTTATATTCAGAAACATTAGAAATTTGGGAAAGAAACGGTGTTTAGTAAAACCTATGAAATGTTATCATTTCTTTCAAATGCATAACAGGTTTCATATCAGTTTTTTTCCCCAGAGAAAAAGGTTTGTTAATTTTTAGCAATTTGTGAAGACTAGCTTACATAGTTTCTCTGTCCACAGGTAACAGTGATTTGTGGCTTCCTGTGGGCTAGAAAGATGGTGCAAAATAATTACAAATCATAGAAGATAGAGCTGTTTAGGCTGGAAAACACCTTTATGGTCATCTAGTCCAATCATTAAGAGTATTGCCAAGTCCACTCCTAAACCATGTCCCTAAGTGCTACACCTATAGGTCTTTTAAATCCCTCCAGGGATGGTCATTCAACCACTTCCCTGGGCATCGTTCTGATGGTGGGAAAGATTCAGATTAGGATACAATCTACCAATAAAGATGGTGTACCGCTAGACTATATTGGAAAAGTCATGGAACTCAGTGGAGATTTTTATAAAAATGGGAGAGGTAAATTTATGTCAGGGATAATAAAGGCATTATTTGATAGGGGTATGGATTAAGTGAATTCTTCAATTCCATTCTAGCCCTCTTTTTCTATAACTCTGAGAATCAGAATTGTTGATTCTCTGCAGAGACTGTGTTTTCAGCCAGAGGAAGATAAGAGAGAGTGTGCCTTTTAATGGGATCTCCACATGTGCTGGAACCCACCAGACAGCACAGTCCCAGATGCTCTGCAGAGCTGCAACCTCCCTCCTGCTCCAGGCACATCACAGGATGAGAAGCTGACTGCAACGGGCTGGAGGTGTCACAGCAAGGAAAATCCAACAGTCACAAGTAAGTGGGACTTGTCCAAATCACACCAGACAACCACCTCTTTAACAGAGTTTTTTAAACATCAGGTCATCACTTCCTTGGCTGATAAAAATGAAGAATATCAGAGCTCTATGATCTCACATCAGTTGTCACTAGCCCAAAATACTTCCTGTATCTGTCAGCTAGTAACAACAAATTTACAAGTCCAAGGACTGAGCACAGTAAAATCTGCCACGGTAAAAACATTTAATTTCTCTGCATCTGAAGTATGAAGCTATTTGCACAATGACTTGCTCAAATGTTTGCTGTGAACATTCTGTTTCTGCTGCAAATAGTGTAAGACTAAGAAAAAGAGAGAAAACCCCAGTGTTTTAGCTTGATTTTTATGGTCCCAACTAAGCTTGCTTTTGTAAACTGTCTGCACACTGAGCCAACTTTTCCACCAAGCTCTGGACATCTCGTGCCACCATGCTGGCCATTCAAAACAGTTTGCAGAGGAAGCAAATGGAGATTTGCTTCACCAGAGCAGCAGCAGCACTACCGTGCAGGGCGAGACAGGCCTTCTATTTTTAAATTCTGCTGCCTGATATGCAGCTCACATCAGACAAAGGTGATTGCCGCTGCTCTAGCCCCTCTAAAGGAGTAATTGCCTCACTCCCTCCTAGAATCTTTGAAGAGATAATAAGAAAATGCTGGTTTTGTTAAGCAATACGCTCAGTTCTCCTTCCCAGCAGTCCACAGAAACAGAGGCTGTCAAAATTTGCCTGTCACTTTTGACCTTCAACGATCTGTATAGTTAGGACTGACATGTTAATTGTGGCCACATAAAAAGCAGGATACAAAAACAAAAACATGGCTGTATCACAGGAGGAGCCATGATCACTGCACTGCATGTTGCATTGACAATATATGCAGTTCTGCTACTACACACATGATGCCAAGGGACTATTTTTCACCGTAGCCCATTTCAAATCACAGGAAATAACATCCTACAGATGGATTACTCTGTTTTTACACTGGAAAGGTACATACCCAGCCACCAACCCTAGTCAACCTCTCCCCCAGTGATTTAGTGTTAGCACAATTTACGTACAAGGCTGGGAAGGAGCAGTTGATCCTTTAGCTCTGACCAACCCCAGGGCTTGCTCCCATACCTCCCCACCAGCCCCCCTTTCCTTCAGTTTGATGCCAGGATTATTTGCCAATATGAGGGTAAAAGTGCCAGGCCAGCAGGGTCTTGAGAACAGATGGGAGTGGGCCAGTACCACAAGTGACAGATGATGTAAATTCTTATTTTCAAGGTACAGCATTTTTAAAGGGATGGTGTTTTTCTGAGGATCAGGTGATTTGTAGGGAATATAGAGCCATGTTTTCCCAGGACAGGAGAGCTCTTATTGTTTATCATTAACAATCTACCACCAAGAACGCTTTTAATGGTGAGTCCTGAGGGTATGGTGAATTGTTTTACCAGTAGTAGATGCTTTCCTCCCATCCCTCCCTTGCCAAGCAGCCCCAAACGCTCCCTGGATTCAAAATCCTGAGCTAGTGGTCTTTGCCTCCAGAAACAGAAACAGACCTGCCTCTTCTGCCTATGGCAGTTTAAAATGAAGTGTTTGTGAGTATAAATATCAAAGTTTGACATTGTCACCTTAAAACAGATGAGTCTTTGAAAGCAGTGATCCATGAAAGCCCCACAGCTAGCTTTGGGACTGGAGATTTCTTCTCACTGGGAGACTGAGGTACTAAAAGGAAAATATTGCCAGGAAGAATAGGCACTGAATGGAAAGATATGATGTCTTATGAAGACTGTAAAGCAACCAAATACCTCCTTATTTACTAGGAAGACAAACATCATTCACCCAGGGAAGCTGGATATTTAGAAGCTACACCCTTTCATTATTCATACATTTATTTCTGGTTTTTTATTGGTTTTGGTTCACATTTTTCTCTTGTTGCAGAATGTAATAAATTGTTACTAAAATTTTTAAAACCATGAAAAGAAGGATGGAAAAGGTGGAAATAATTTTGGAGGCCTTCCAATAGTTTTAAACTGCATGTGAATTTTTGTATTTAAAATAGCTGTGTACCTTTTGCTCGTACTGATTTTGCTAGTAACAGGTGGTCTTTTATTTTAAGTCTTGTTATTTTGTAGTTTTCTATCTTCCACACACTCAGGACACAGTTCTCATCTCACTCATATCATGTCACTGATGGCAATGAAGACAGCCTTTTTTATCCAGTGTAAACAGGATCAGGCCTTCAGCCTGTGGAAGAAAAAGTTCTTCAATTCAGATACACAGAAACTACCACTGACCAAAAAGTGAGCTCCAGGAGTTAGGTCTCCTGGGAAAAATACAGCTCCTGTGCCATCCTTTAGCTGAAAGACTACCCTCTAATGCTGTACTACTGCATTATTCAAATATAATGGATGAAATTAGTTGGGAGCTGAAGTACCTAGTTACTCTCATGCCATAGGATAAAAAAAAAAAGAAGAAAAGAAAATCATAAAAAGATAAAAATCAGTGGGCAGTATTTTTAAGAAAACACCCTCAGGAGAAGATGAGACCAATCCTCGCCACTAAATCAGTATATCCTACCAGATCAGTAATTAACAATATTGGCACTAATAACCTTTGGTAGCATGGCAGCACGCTGATATCATTTGGGATTCCTGTGATCATTACTGCAGAAGGAAGGAAGGAGGACTGAAATTTGCACAGATGGAGGAAATGGAAGGAAATACGTGTTTTTGAGAGAGAAAATAAAGTTTATGGGCTAGAAAAAGTGACAGATTTTGAACTAAACTAGCTCAAGTTTTAAGCTTCTATTACAAATGTCCTGATCTCAAGCACATCACTATTTAAAAAACAAAGGGAAAATGCACTTTATTTCATGGTTTGAAAATAACTGACCATTTTAAAGCCGAGGAAAACTATGGCTTAGGAACAGCATCTTTAAATCTAAAAAACAGCTAGAGCACAGTTGGAATAGGTCCTAGGATACTCTTACCATTCACTTTCAATTGACACAATTGACTACCTTCTGTATCAAGTGTCATAATCCTTCTGGTTGCTCATAAGAGAAAAATGAGCATGTGTGAAGTGGAATGAGGGTGTGGGTGAGAAACCCTGTGAAATACAAGACCCAACTACACCTTTATCAGAAGGATGTGAAAAATTGATTAATTGGTGTTCAGCAGTGGTAAAATGAATTAAGAAGTGGTATACAATATCCAAGTGACTTTTTTTTTGTGGGAGTCTAATCCGTTGCCTTTTCATAACACTTTGCCTTAAGCACTGCAGAAACAGGATTCATATAATACTGGAAACTTCACACAAAAGAATGAATTGGCAAAAGGATTCTGCAGACACCTTGAGCCTAGAGAGGAGGCAGCGACTGAGAATGGAGCCAGTTTGATGACATTTTTCTGAGGTATTTGGTTATAGCCATCCTTTCCTCCAAGCAAAATGAGATTTTGGTGTAGCTGCCTAATTATTTGGGTTAGCAAAATTTAAAAAATACTCAGTAATCTTATGAGACTGAGTAGCTGGTAAATGAAATAAAATTAAATGTTCAAAAATATAAAGTAATGTTTGTGGAAAAAAAATCCTAATGCACAATAATGGGTTTTGAAAATGCCCATTGAAATACTCAGGAAAGAGATATTGGTGTTGTGAGAGATATTTCTATGAAAAGTTCAGCAAGGCACTTTGAGTACTAGGAACTGTTAAGGAAAAAGTGGAGAGCAAAGCTGCAGACATCATCCTGCTACTATATAAATGCATGTACATTTTAAAAACTATCTGCAGTCCTAGTGTTTGAACCACTCACAAATGTTATGGAAGAACTGGAAAAGGTACCAAGCAAGTTGGGGAGGATGTAATGGCACCTGTACAAGAAAAAAGTGAGTACAGAGCGTTGCTAAAGCGCCATTTCTCCACATTGCAAAAGGAAGTGTAACAAACAGATCAAATACTAGCTTATGATAAATGGTGTGGGAAACACAAATATGGATGTTTCTGGTAATATGATAAAACTGAGTCATCAAATGAAACTATCAGGTGAGAGACTGGAAACAAAGAACCTATTTTTTACATTCAGACTATTTATAATGTGAAGTTCACTCTATGATGACATTGCAGCTATTCAGATTAAAAAAACAAGGTCTATTTTGAAAAAAAACCCCAATCTAATTCATGAATGAAATGATCCATTTAAATGTTAGTAGTACAAAGATACCTCCTGTAATTCGGCAAGTCCTTGAGTCACAGACCGAGGAAAGTTTCTCTCAAACACTTGCTGTATTTCTATACCCTTGTCTAGGCAAATGATACTTCTCTTAGACAAAAATTGCAAATCTGTCTATTTGGCTTGACTCAGTGCATCTTTCAATATTTTCATGCCCACTCAGTATTTCTAATTCATGTACTAAAACAAGCAAGTGAAAAATTAAATCACATTTGAACTGCATCTCCTGAATGGCTGTACTTTCATCAGCTTAGAAGCCAGTTTTATAAACTATCTGGACTAAGAGAAACAATGGATCAAGTTAACTGGTGCAACTCTGTAGGCTGTCATTCATAAGCTGTGGTCACTCAGTTGATATGCTTTATACACAGTATATATGCACATCAGAGATATCCTTCATAGAACTGTGTCACAAACAGGCCTTTTCCAAGCCACTCTGCAAGTGTTCCGCATCACCTTGACATTTTCTGAAAAGAAAGAGCTAATGTATATCTTCACTCTTTGAAAAAAATACAGTTCTGACTCATTTTAGAGAAATATGTGAAATCGCCTGTAGTTATTCTAGTCCATGGTCTGTGTGCAGCCTGTATGCAGCCTTTCAAGCTCTGCATATAAATAACTAGCACAGACTACTGTCTACACCTTGCACATACAAGATTTAGAACATTATTTAAAATTAACTACAGCCATTGAAAGACAACTACGAAAAGTAGCATTAGATATGCTTTTTTATTTAAAACAGGTTAAAAATGTCATGAAGAAGATAAAAGATGAAAAGGATACGTGCAGAGAAGTAAGATCTTCCATTTACTTTTAAAACTGTTTTGCTAATTGCTCCCTCTCATAGGTGTATCTTGGGAAAATGAAAGAATAAGGCGAAAGAATAATAATGAGGCATCTAAAAATGAACAGTTTTGGATTAAAGGCCTCTGAAAGGACAGAAAATTGAAGGTGATGAAGAAGAATACAAAGATCAGCAAAATGAAGGCAAGAAAGACTTAGAATAGGACTTCATAACAGCTGATTCTTTATATCCACAGTCCTACTTTTTCACTCACAACCATATAAAACAATTTTATAGAAACTGTACCATTCCCATCTACATGAAGAAATTTTTCATCTCTTAATATCAAAAGTATCAGGGTTTTTTGGCAAATTGTTGCCTATTCATTGATCTAAAATTAAATTAAAACTATTCCTGCTGGGATTCTCTGAGATACCCTGAAGAGAGCATCCATGAACACTTTGTCACCTGAGGATTCCACAGACAATACCACTGCATTTCCCCTCCACTTCCCTACTTGAGTGTAAATTACATAGCTTCACTTTTCTGATTTGAAATGCAATAGATATAAAAGAACAATGCTTACTGCAATCATAGTTCACTGCAATCATGTCATATTAAGGAAAAGAAGAAAGATTTAAGATAACTGAGGAGAGTTGGATTCAGCAAATCACATTAGAAAGGAAAAATATGTTTGGTGAAATCTCCTATTTTTTACATAGTCTCCAGATGTTTATATCCAGACAGGATAATCATATACCACAGAAAGAAAGTGTAACTAGGGTTAGGGAAACACTGTTTATTTATTGCATTTAAACATAAACATTCTGTCCTTGAAAAGTTAACAGCAAAATATGGATACCATTCTTCTCAAATGTACTAATCTTAATAATAAAATAGCTTTGGTCAGGTACAAATCTGTAAACATAATGTACATAATTCTATTTCACTTTGAGCTCAAGAGGCAAATCTCTGTGCTCATATCTCTAGATTCATAGCATTCTGCTGATACTAGAGACAATTTTGTTCTTATCCTAAAAGTAGGCTACCTTTTATATTTGGGATTTTCAACAGCATACAGATTCCTGCTTTTCTCTAAAAGTCAGTGGCAGTCAGTCTAACTCATTTGGTCCTCCTCTGAGGCTTTATGCTGAAGTTATTTCTGTGGATTCAGTTCACCTTGGCAATCAAAATCCAAACCTAGGCAACAGTTCTGAGTATTTCTCACATTTCATGGTATTTGACTATTTTGCTTAAATGCGCACTATGACACAAGTGTATTCAAAGTACTGGAAAGGACTGGAAGGCCAAAGATCTTCTGGTACACAACTAAAATACTCATTACTGGTAAAACAAATTGCATCACTTATCTCAGTAAGAAACCTTAATGTTGCCTGAACCAGAGCTTGTTTACAGTCCTGTGTTGTTTAATTGTGATTACATCACTGAAAACTTCAGCAAAATGAGGATCTCTGTGGAACTGCATATGCATTGCCACGGAATGTGCTTTTGAATGCAATGTCCAGGAAAGTCCCAATGTCACAGCAAGACAGAAATGCGAAAAGTAGTTATATGAGACTCAGAGCAACAACACATATACAGGCCTAAAGGGCTCTTTGCATGGTGTGCTGGTTTTGGCTGGGGCAGAAATAATTGTCTTCACAGCGACTAGTGTGGGGCTGTGTTCTGGACTTGAGCTGAACACAGGGTGGATAATACAAGAGATATTTTGTTATTACCCAGCAGGGCTCACACAGAGCCAAGGACTTTTCTGCTTTTAGCACAGCCACACTAGCAGGGAAGCTGAGGGTGCATGGGAAGTTGGGAGGAGAGACAGCCAGGACAGGTGACCCAAACTGACCACCCCAGACCACCTGACATTGTGCTCAGTATATAAAGTGGGGGGAAGAAGGATGAAAGTGGGAATGTTTGAAGTGATGGTGTTTGTCTTCCCAAGTCACTGTTATGTGTGATGGGGCCCTGCTCTCCTGGAGATGGCTGAACACCTGCCTGCCCATGGGGAGAGGTGAATTAATTCCTCGTTTTGCTCTGCTTGTGTGTGCAGCTTTTGCTTTCCACATGAAACTGTCTTTATCTCAACCCATGAGTTTTCTTTTACACTTCTCATTCTCTCGATCCTGCTGGTGGGAGAGTGAGTGAACAGCTGCATGAGGCTTGATTGCTGGCTGGAATTAAACCATGACACGCAGGGAGTAAACATTCCTATACAGTCTTTCAGTCTCGACTAGAAAAAAGGAAAAATTATCTGGAGGATACTGAAGTCAATATGTGGTGCATCGAGATTGGATTTGATCCAATTTACCCTGGTTTCTCAGTGGTGTTTTTCACTTATTTTCAAAATTTACTCTTTAATTGCATTGGCATTAGAATTCAGACACCATGTGCGTAACCAAATTAGAAGCACACATCTCTCTCTTAAATATGCCATTGAGTTCTTTACCACATCAAAGTAGGTCTGGTAACTTAAGAACTGAAAATGGATTGCTTTTAGGTGCAATATGGTTGGCCTTACCTTCTGGACTAAACTCAGGTAAAATTCCTCATGAAAACTAGCAGGGATTCTGCCCACAAGGAGACTCTCATGCAAGGCTTAAATTATCAAAGTAGTAAGAAGCAATTCTACAGAGAAGTAGTCACTCTGTGGAGGCAGCCAATAATTTAGTTACAGGAAATGTGTGTTATAAATGAGGATTAACACTCATTCACCATATTTGGAATGTGAAAGAATATATTAGATATTAATTCAAAATTACAATCACAGAAGTTAACAGAAAATGACACCCTGGGACATAGAGTTGTGATTAAAAATTGTAGAATTATTGTCAGTGACTGACAGTGATGTTTTTGCCTCTCCTGTTCAAAGTGTTTTGATGATAGAGTACAAGAACTCAAGATTTGCATGTTTGCTGTGGATGTGCTATTCAAATAATGCTTCTCTCAAGGGGGGGACTAGAAAACTCAATTTTACATGTGCTTAATGTGCTTGAGGTATCAAATAAAAAAAACCCAGAATATAGAACACAACAGATGAGAACATATAAGCAGAACACTGAGAAGAAGATAAATACAATTTTGCTAACGAGTAACAAAAAATATTTACTACATTAGAGTTTCAAAGATATTCAAGAGTTCCAAAGATATTCAAGATCAGGAAACTTTCAAAAATAATTGACGACATTTCACAGCTCAAAGACTTAGAAAAAGATAAGAGAAGTAAGTCTTTATGTTAAAATACATTAATTAAAAAATTCTAATCCCATAAAATGTATTCAATCAAAGGCATTATCTACTACAAGAATATAATTCAGCAAAGTTTAGCATTCCTGTGTGTTGTACTTCCATTTCAGTTCTCCTGTAAGAATGTGGCAACCTCAGGCACCACGAAAGTAACAAAGAAATTACAAACAGCAGAAATCATGTTAGAACAAACTTCCTATATTTTATCCTGTTGTTACTAGTACACATAAAATTTTAATGTTACAAGCACACATTTTATGTCTAGGTCTGGTAGAATGTTTCAGATTGATATTAAATTCAGTTGCCACTCATTCTATCAGAAGACAGAGTGATTCCCAGCTGTGCAATTACTGGGAAATTTTGCAGGCTCAAGACTCATCATACAGAATAAAAAATATATCCTTTCTGAATAACTAAGATAATCCCCAAAATGTGTTTCAGAAGAAAACTATTAATTCAAGAAGTTTGAGAGGGTAAACAGCAAAGGCACAACAGGCATTAACTGTTGTGCCTCCCGACCCTCGTTCCCACAGCTTCCTTCTTTGCCCTTGTGAAGAGCAGCTGTGCAAGAACAGCATGTCCCTGCTCACCACATCCACTCACACTATGCCTTTGTCTTTGCCTCACTGCACGACTAAAGTAAATCTCCACTGCTTTCTACTTTGTGCATGATAACACCACCACAGAAACAGGAGACTGAGGGACATCCCTTTTCAGTACAGTATAGAGAGCACTGCTTATCAAATCCTGCTCAGTAACACCTATGCAGGCCCACAGCCAGCAGGCAGGGATCATCAGTCATCCAGAAGTCACCACCTGAAGAGGACTGAGATGCTGAGGAGTTGCTGATGGTATAATTTGATCAACAGGATTTTCCTGTGAGTGATGGTGTCTGAGAAAGAAAAATACTCCTATATTTGACTTTTTTACTCTGTGTGGAATTTGCAAGACTTAGTAATAAGAACAGAACCAATGCATCAACAACTTGGTCGTTGTGAAACAACCACATAAACCATCACATTTTGTACCATAACATGTACAGCTGCAACGTCTCTGTGCTGAACAAATTCCTTAATACTGCTTCCAGGTAGAACTAAAGACAAAGACATTTCAATACAATAAAACAGAAATATTTTAATTCAATCAGATGGACAAATCGATTCATGAAAATGTCCCTTGCAGTTCAATAATGAGGTTTGTAGGTTGCCGCAATTTATAAGGAACTTTTATAGAGCTGTTAAAAACTAGCAAGCACATAAGCAGAAAGCTGTTTTCATTCCTCGCTCTATTGCTACAAGGATTTTTCTACAGAATGGAAGTGCAAGCCTGGCGTTGTAAAAGTCCACAATAATTTAGAGACAAAATTTAGGATTTTTAAATCTGCATACACAAACTTTATTGAGAAATAACTTAGTTGCATACTGCTTATTTTTGACCCCATTGTGATGCCTTATATTTCACTAGGCCTAAGCGGTTTTCTGAAAGATACATAGATCTTACTCATCACTTTACAAAGCGTAGTCTTTAGTCTTAAAAGTGATAATGACTTTAATTGTTGAGTAGAAATCCAAGTATCATCATTCTTAAGGCAGAATGCTTTTGCTGTTTTTTCAGACTATTTTCTGTCCAACAAGAAAACACTGGGCCAAAGTGTAAGAATTATATTATATTAAGTGCTGAAAAACACTTCACAAGCTTTCTTTGGGTAGCCAAGTGGAGTTAAATTCTATTGTATTAGAGTACTTATGAAAAGCTTAAAAACAAAACAAAAGATTAGAGTTATGTTTAACACAGACGGCATTTTCAGACTTTTCCCAGAGCAATGGCTGAGCAGTCCATGTCAGCTTACATGTATCAGGATGCATTAAGATAAACAATGTACTGCTATACATAATGTACAAACTGTAAACAATGTTACAGTTATCTCTTGTTTTCTGCTTTCACAAATTTCTGACATACTGTAATAGTGGGAGTTCACTAGACAGAACCAAATTTAGCAAAGGTACAAATTCTATATTGAACTCTATAAAAATTAATATAACCTGATGATGACACCATCTATATGAAAAAAAAAATATTGTAATCCTGATCTGTGTGACTGCTTTTGCCTGGAAGACCCTGCTTAGATATAAGATACTTCTCTCAAAAATTATGAATGAATATTAATAAAATACATTTGAGTAGTTGACAATGCACATTTATAAAATATTCCCATATTAATTACAGTTTAGTGTAACAGTAAAAACAGATTGGAGGAAAGGACTAGCAATACACGATATTCAAGTCACAAGAAGGCTTTATGGACAATGGAGATGTTATCCTAATTCTATACCTACTTTCTGTTCAGCACAGTTGAGGTAACTTTAACTCGGTCAGTGCTGTTGAAAGCAAAAGAAATAGAGAAAATGGAAGCAGAAGTTCAAGTCCCTAATTTTCAGTAGTAGTAGGTTACTCCTTAAAAACACTCATGTATAATTTGTCATTCATGGCTTCTTATTTATCAAAATAAAAAGATTATTTAGAAGATTTAGTATAATAAAGGATTGGGCAATATATTCTGACAATGTCAAGTTCTGTATTCCTTAAATGCACTGTAGTAATATTTGGGAAAAATCTCAGTAACACTGAGAATTCCAGAGGTGAGACATTTAATAGTGTTCTCCAAATTTCTAAAGACTTGATTTAAATCAGTCCTGAGACATCATGTCAAATGATTGAGTAGAAATGAGTGAAGGTTCAGGTCTACTGAAGCTGCTGAAGGCTTATCACAGAATAGTAAAAACACTTCCTCTGAAGGCCTTTGCCTACTTTAATGTATGTTGACTTGCCACAATTTGACTAATCAACTTTGGCTTTTAGTTGACAAGACCTGTACTAATTATATTGTAGTGCTATCTAACTTCTTCATAAGTTACTGCAAATACTGTATTTCTAAGCATAGACACAGACTGTGTATAATAGTGCATAAATCATGGAAGGTGCTATACAAGGCACTGATATTTTTCCTCAGTTCAACGTGTTTGAAGAAGCTAGTTCTGTGTTAATTGGAAGGTCTACCTTAGAAAATACAGACAAAAATCAGAGTATTGAACAGAACAATTCTGTCATGGAATACCAGCTCAATCAGTTTCAAGGCAGCTGAGGCTAAAGAAAACACACGGGTTTTTGTCTAACTTCTTCATAACTGCATTGTTTGAAAAGACATTTATTGGAAATACTGTTCAAGTCTTTTGTCTCACATGACAAAACCAGGAATGATAACTTCAATCACAGAGGCACAGCTTCTAGGACATATTAAATGATTATCATAGAATCACAGAATGGCTTGGGTTGGAAGGGACTTTAAAGATCATATAGTTCTAACCTCCTGCCATAGGCAGGGACACCTTTCGCATGACCAGGTTGCTCAGAGCCCCATCCAACCTGTCCTTGAACACGTACAGGGGTGGGATATCCACCATTTCTTTGGGCAACCCGTTCAAGTGTCTCCCCACTCTAACAATAAGAATTCCTTCCTAATATCTAATTAAAACCTACAGTCTTTTAGTTTGACGCCATTCCCCTTTTTCTTGTCATGATATGCATTTTTAAAAAAGTCTTTCTCCATCTTTCTGGTATGGTCCATTCAGGTACTTCAGGCTGCAATTACATCACCTTCTCTTCTCCCATCTGAGCAATCCCAATTCCCTTTTTCTCAGAGGAGAGGTGCTCCAACCCTTAATTATCTTACTGGCCATCACAATTCATCATCAGTTTCAAGACACAGAGTTCTCAATGGAAAAAAATCCATGTTTATGGGTTACTTCTATGCACCCTAAGTTCAGGACACCAGTAGTGTCTATATAAATCCAGCCTACTCCTCAACACATTATTTAGCACTACAGAGAGAAAGAAGATACTTACTTAGCCCTTGTACTGTTGTGAAAATATTTTTCATTAATATTTGATTCTTACTATTCTTTAGATAGGCTTCTCAAAGATTGTGTATCAAAAATGCAGATCAAAGAGTGTTATCAAAATTGATCAGCAATTTATTTCATTCTCATACAAAACTAAGTCCTTTGGAGACACTAATAGCAAACTGCCATAATTTATGCATGCACAAGAATGAACAGTGGGGAAACAACTGTTCTATAGAAGTTCATGCATAACAGTCAAGATACAGTAATTATCTTTGGTTTGCAGAGAACATTTGGTTCTGTGCATAACTTTTACCTTTTACATATTCATTAAGCTGTTTGTAGTAAATGTTGTTTTAAAATGAGTCCAGGCTAATTTTGCTGATAAAAAAATGATTACTAGCTCTCATTATTGTTTAATGTGGTTGGCTAATTACTTGTTATTTAGACTAAAAATGTTACTACTAATGTTCGGTTAATAGCCAGTACTCTTGGCTAGGCTTTTGGGAAGAAATCTGTTTATGTATGTACTTGGTTATATCTCTGTTCTGAAGGCCCTTCCAAATTACTTCTCAGTCTTTTCCCCCATATTAAATATTTTCAGCTAGAGAAATTTATGTGGTGTGTCCCGTTACTGGTTATTACTGAAGTCTCCTGTATCTGCATGCACTCAGATGGACTGCATGTGAACAGTTTCCCAATACAGATTCCTGACAGGTAAATGACAAGAGGTGAAGTTTGTTCTCAGAAATCAGGTCCACTATATTTTAGTGAAACAACTTCCTGCAGTTGCTGGGGCTGGTTCACCTCATTTGTATGCCAGCTCCTGCAAGCTGAAGTTGGGTATGGGTCTGCCTCAGACAAAGCTGACTAAAGAAATTAGCACTGCCTTTCACCTGTGAGTCAAAATTTTTCTGAAAACAGATTGTGAGGAAATAGGCAAAATGGCCCATTCAGTTGCTCTAATGATTACTTTTTAGCAAGGTTCTTATGTTCTTACGGAGAATCAAATGACATCACATTCAGATCAGCAAATAGGATTGTGAAGGACCATTTACACTGTCCTTTGTCATGTGAAATGGATTTAACATTTTTTCCAGTAAACCTCCTTGATTTATTTCTGTGTTATGGTCATAAATAAGATTATTTTTCAATGGAAAAATAAATCAAATATTATACCACTCTTGAACACAACATATATGTAGAACAGCTGATTGTATAAAGTTTAACTGTATATAATTTTTAGACTGGAGTGTTGATATATCAGATATGAAAGAGCAATAATAAATATACCTTCTGGGAAGAATACATTAAAAATAATTTGTAGTTTTGAGAAAATACAGTTACATGCACAGCTGGTGAATACAGAACAATCTGGAACTTATACAGATAATGGTCTGTCGTATTTTTGTTTTGACCTGTTTTATAACTGAATGTTTCTTTTCCTTAAGTTCAAAACAACCATGGACATCTTTCGTGACTCAGCGTTTGTTATTATCTGCTAGTGATAATAATAACATGTTATTCACGTAAACATTTTTTGAAAAGAGATTTCAATAAAATGAATGCATGTCGAATCTTTTTGAAGCCTTTGTTACTACAATGAACAATATCTTCCTCCCTTATATTTTAGAAACAATCTGATAGCTCAGAGGTGGTACACTCACAAGAAGTATTATATTACAGAAATCTTAATAGAGCCACAGCAATTTCTGGGCCATAGACACAGACAGTTACTTTCAGGCTTGCACCAACACCTTTTAGACTTTACCTACCCCACAGAAACTTGACTGAGATCAGCAGAAAATGTACTATCTTTTCAAGTGTACTTAATTTTCAAGCAGATATGTAATACAATAAAGTTTCTGCTGCTGGACATTTTGTCTATGTTCACCCATGCTAATCTGAATATATATATTTGGTATTAAAACATTAATTAAAGGAATGAATAATATGATAATTATTATGTTATTATGTTACTATAATAACAACTCTTTAGATCTTTTTAAAGTAGAGTGTTAACATATCAGATATGAAAGAGAAGTAATAAAGTTACCTTTTGTGAAGAAAACATTAAAAAAACTTCGTAGTTTTGAGAAAAGTTACTTGTGCATTTGGTGAATGCAAAACCATTCAAATCTTATACAGATAATGGTATAATTTTATATTAATATAATATAGTACATAAGTAACTATTTATTATAATTACATAATGATTCTATTAATTTCTAATTAAATAAAATTCATTTTTTCCTTTTATAGTAAGAGCCCAATGCCAAGATTCTATGCACAGATTTAGAAACACAAATGAAACCATAGGGTTTTTAAAAAGAGGAATAATCTACTTTGCACTTTCTTACTGTTCAGTCCTTTATAAGACTTGACTTGCCTGTTGATTTGGAATATGAAGATCCAGCAAAACTGAGGATGGCTAGAATGACACTGTTTCCCTGGAAGTCATTTTTTTAAACAATAGTCTTGAGAGCACTTCTGTACAATGAAAACAAAGACAAGCACTTTGAAAACCGATCATAAATTACGTATGTGTCTCAGGTGTCAAGCAGTCAACCAATTTGTTTAATTGAAAAACACACAAAAAACTAGGGACTGCCACTTAAAAAGTGCCAGCTTAATATAAAAATAAGTGATGTTAATGGGAATAAATACGTTTGTAGCATAGTAACTGAGGCCAATTTTCCTCAGCATCTCTCTCTACTGACAGCTCTCTTTGGTTTTGGATACTAGCTAGGGTTTTCAAGCTGAGAAGGGCAATTTTCTAAAATTGGTATTTTGCTCCCTTGCAAACCTTAACTGTGGTTAGTGATTTGCTATGTTGCTTTGCTTCTCATGAGTTATCCACAACTGCTCCTTCTTGATCTATCTTTAAAAATATGCAACTATAAATCAGTACTTGGCCATGTGAATGGACAGCCATCTGTGAATTGCTGTAAACTACATACAGGATAAAGCTAGAAAAACACTATTTGATCAAAAAATCACTCCAGATTAAAAACATTTTTTTTCTCTGTAATGGTAAATCCTTCAGATTTGGTTTTATGTTTAAAGTTTCAGCATAGAAGAGAATTTTATCAGCATAAATTTTATCTCCTTAGTTCAGACAGAATATGAATTCACAGTAGCATGAAAAACAGATTTAAGTATTAATGTTGCTAGTAAAATAGACTATGCTTCATAGATGTAATGTCATTTGGCCCTACAAATTCACAAAATTTATGTGACATCTCTCAGTTGTAAGAATCCATTACTTAACAATAGAGAATGAATGTATGCAAGGCTTTGCTACAGCTACAGAGTCTCTGAAAACAAGAAAAATTGACCTATTTATTTTTATAATTTTGGTAGGAAGTTTTTTAAATTAATAAAATGAAATCTAGAAACTGGTCATTCAGATTGTGGGTTGGTATGGGTATTAGTTGGCCTCACCAAAGAACTCGGTTATATTTACTATTTCACAGAATCACAGAATATGCTGACTTGAAAGGCGCCCACAAGGATCATCGAGTCCAGCTCTGGCCCTGCACAGCACCATCCCCAAGAGTCACACCATGTGCCTGAGAGCATTGCCCAAACACTTTTTGAACTCTGTCAGGTGTTGTGACCACTTCCCAGGGGAGCCTGTTCCAGTGCCCAGCTACCCTGTGAGTGAAGAATCTTTTTCTAATGTTCAAACTAAACATCCCCTGACACAACTTCAGGCCATTCTCTTGGGTCTTGTCACTTGGCATCACAGAGAAGAGATATAATAGTGGAATCCTATGAATGATCAGTTTCTAGACTTCATTTTGTTAATTAAAAACCTCTGTTTATTTGCCTCCATACTATATTCTATGCTTCAAACTCAAATCTAACTCAGTTCTGAGGAATAGAGTTACACAAATGTAAATCTAGTCGAATAAGAGTCCCGTCCTCAAAGACCCTGCACTGACAGCAGGAAGACGTTGCAGTGTTCCCTTTTAATTGATCATGCAAATATAGTTTGTTACCTTGCAACTAAAAAAAACCCAACAAAAAATTAGAATTGACTATCCAAGAAAAACTCTGTTTCCAAACTACTGTTTACGTAATATAGTTTGTTGAAAGTAACAAAAGGACATATGGAACTAATCTAAGGACCTGGATGAAAGCTGGATTAAAATAACTGAAACACCCAGACAGTTAAACCACTATGGATAATTGCTGGTTACTGAAAAGATCAGTAAGAAGGTTAAGGATGATTATGTATTTTCTTATTTTTGGCAACTTTTGAGTGTGCAATCTGTGTGTAGCTTTCGAATTTAATCTACTGATAGCTGAAAATATCCATGAGTCTGAAGGAGGGCTACCAAGCTGATCAGAGGGATGGAGCACCTCTCCTATGAGGAAAGGCAAGAGAATTGGGGTTGTTCAGCCTGGAAAAGAGAAGGCTTTGGGGTGACCTAATTGCAGCCTTCCAGTACCTAAAGGGAATTTATGGGAAAGATGGGGCAAGATTATTTGCAAGGGCATGCAGTGATAGGACAAAGGTGAATGACTTCAGACTGAGAGTAGGTTTAGATTAGATATTAGGAAAATATTCTTTACTGTGAGGGTGGTGAGGTACTGGAACAGGTTGCCCAGAGAAGTTGTGGATGTCCCGTCTCTGAAGCGGTTTCAGGCTGGGTTGGACTGGGCTTTGAGCAACCTGATCTAGTTGAAAGTGTCCCTGACCATGGCAGCAGGGGGTTGGATGGACTAGATGATCTTTAAGACACCCTTCCAACCTAAACCATTAAAAAATTTTATGATTCTATGATATAGCAGGTGTTTGTAAAAACATTTTATTTTCTTAATACCATCTCCACCTTGCCTAAACAATGTGACTGTTGGGGTTGAGGATTTGACAGAATCTTCAATTAGTTTTTAAACTGAAGCCAACATTCAATGCAACACACATTTACTAATTAGCATTTCATAATGTGCAATGCTTGAAGATTCATGCTGACGAGCTGATGGTAATTAAAATAGAAGTACATAGGGCAACAATACAAACCCCACTGTTTAGGCACTTAAGTCAGCATATTGTATTTTCCTCTAATTGATTCAATTAATTTTCAGCATTGCTTTTTCCTCCGATATTGAGTTGGAAAATCTCATCTTTTCCCTACAGCAGGAGAGCTCATCTCTAGCTCAACCTCCCCCAAAATACTAGATAAAATACAAAGCTAACTGGAAGCACTGCCTTAGGGACCAGGATATAAATAGCTAATGCTCATTACCATGAATCTCTCACAAAGGTGTGTCTTGAGTATATGACACTCAGTAGTAAGCATTTGGGAAATATGAGACAAAAAAAGGTTTGTCTTGACAGTCACTAGGTATGAAGTTTCTCAAGAGTTACCTATGTAAACAGTGACCCTGTACCAGCTTTATGTTGACATTGCTGTGTTAAGGGCAGAATTACCTATTGCCTTAGAAAAATTACCCAGTAAGTCTTAACTCACAATTCTTTGTGGGGAGGGGAAAGACAGAGTGTGTGTGTGCAGACTCGAGAATTGTAGATCCACAGAACATACAAGCAATTCTTGTAGTGAGCAGTTGGAGATAGAGTATGTTATTACAATAAAGTTGTTAAAAAAGCTAAGTTGCAAAAGAGAAAACTTGAGGAAAACCTATTAAAAAAAACTTGAGGAAAACCTATCACCTATGCTGTGATATCATATAAAGGAAGGAATTTAACTTGAGTTCCACAAAGGGCTAGAGTTCCACCTCAAGCATCCAGAAATTATGGCGAGAACTCAAGTAATTTCAGGAAACCTAGAATTTCTCCTGGGTAGACAGTAGCATGGACCAATCCCTTATCTCTGCCTGCATGCATCAGCAAGTAGCAGAGCACAAGTAAGAGCAGATATGGAGTAAAAGAGTTATTCGTAAGTACCTGCACTCCACCATTGCAGAAAGGGGAGCAGGGCTAGGTATTTTGGATAAATTTTAGTCTAGTTCTGTAGACTTAATACTTATTAATTACTGGGATCCAGGAGGGCTACTACCAGAGTGCAGAGCTGTGCTTCGCTTCATTCAAAAGGGGTTAAATGCGTGTTGAAATATGCTTTCATGATCTGAACCAGAATGCAGGAAGAGCAATGACTGGCACTTCCCTTTGAACAGGCATGTCTGATCTGCACCATATTTGTATAGATGCTTCTGATGTCTCAGTTATTCTTTTAACTGAAAGGAGATTAATGATGCTTTTGAAGTACATCAGGTCTACTAAGATGAAAGCTACCTAACGTGGTATGTACCAGGTGCCTTCCTTTAAAGCCCCAGTTTGCTGGTGCAGTGCCACTAGATGAATGCTGTTTTGAGAGGATCTCCATGGGACAGCTGTACAACCACATTTCATACCATGCAAGCAATTTAGGACCAGATACATCAGCAATGCACTCCAGCTGTTTTACAATATTCCCACAGCACAAAGAGGCCATAAAACCAATTTAACTAGTCTGTTAAGTCAGGTTCATGGCTGCTTTGTGCCAACAGGCACAAAGCTCCTGAAATGTACTGGTGAACTTGTCCTGTATTCTGTCTTCAAAACAACAGAAAACCTTCAAATAGTCTCACCTGAGGTGATGTATTATTACGTATGCCAAAGTATCAACATACCTGGAAATCCTGTTGCAAAGCGGAAACACAAATAAAAGGAAATTGCTCATTCAGTAAAAAGAATGAAAATACCATGCAAAATAGGGTTCATTCTCTTTTTCCAGTTCACCTACCATTGGTGTTCAACAAGAGAGAGAACATTCCCACCTGCCACAAAGGTATGCAGAGCCAGCAGCAGTTAAGACACTTTCTCCACTCTATGAGGAAGCATTTACTGAAGCTATTAGAATTCAAACAGGCTCTGCTGGGCACTGAGTTTTATTCTTACTCATTTTAAAAGTATACAGCAGGTGGTCTTGAAAACACAGATACTTCAACACTGTTGGAGATATTTCCTGAAGTCTACTTTTTCCCCAAAGAATATGAAAAATGCTCTTTCATTGACTGAGAAAACTTTATTTTATGCATCTAGTGTTACAATATATGGAGGCCTTGCATGGCAAGTGCAACAATCAGCCCACTAAAATAATAATTTCTTCAACCATTTCTAAAAAAATATAATGATAATGTCATACACCTGCAAATGTTCTTTTACATTGAGGTAATTCAATTTCCTTTCCTTAACATCCACCGAGGCTAAAATAGTCTACTTTAAAGATGCTAACGATGTTGTTTCTATTCCATACAAAGCTACTGACAAAAGCAATGTGTACTAGGATCTCATAGGCTTGCTTAAAGGGTAGTACTTCTCACAAGATGGATTTAAGGATACACACTCAGGAGAGACAATTCTTTAGTATGCGATAACTTCCAGGGGAAAATAGTTGTATTTATTTTTATAGCTATATATCTGCATTCCACCAAACAAATACTGTCCTTTGTTGCACTCATATGATGAGCAAGCCAAGGAAGATTAAAGAGTTCTTGTGGGTTTGACTTTTTATTGTCCACCTTTTTCCTGACTCCCCACTCACTTATCCGAAGTAAATGACCCGCTCGTAGAGAGATAACATCTGCTGGTTTTGCTAGTTGCCTAGATCTCACAGGAAACTTCAGTCAGGAGCAGTAACTGCAGCAGCCTTAAGCTGTCTCCATGTGTGTGTGTAAATCTAGCTACAGAGAAATGACGGAAAGAGAAGCTGGCCTTCATCTTTAAAATAATGAGTCTGGCCACACATGAAGCTAGATTTAAGCAAACCACAAATTTTAGTGTCTGACTTGGATGATACAAAACCTTCTCTCAGTAATCGCATACAGTGATATTTCAAATGCCATGTGTTGAAGGAAAGTGGCTGGTTTCTGTATTTTACATGATAATTCATAGACAATATGTGTTCATGGGTAACTCTTACTAGGCTCCTTGTGATGTTATCTGGAAACTACAAGCCTTTTGATTGTACAACATAAAATTAAACTGCCTTCATATCTTACCCTTTTAATATTTTTCTGTCTAATTGGCAGATATACAGGGAATGCACAGCCTATTACATGCATGTTTGGAGATCCATGACTTGGAAATTATAATGGCTACTAATTAATCCAGTTTGTAGTGCAGAAAATACTGTTTTCTGACAGTGTTTCAAAGCTTAAAGACTTTATTTACTGTGGCTCCTAAGTAAAGTGTACTTTACCCAGGAGTAAGAGGCCAACTGAGAACGCTACAACAGAACTCAGGTTTCAGAAATATGAAAAACCATAGGAGGGCATAACCAATGTAGAAACTTGGCCAGCCACAGACAAAAGGTTATATATTATAGGTAAATGTGAGTACAGGTATTTAAACTGGATCTCAGTTTCAGTTACAAAAAATAGGTACATAAAATTAACTTGTTTTCACCACACTGAAATAAAAAAGTTGTTTATTTTATCTTAATGAGGAAAAGATACCTGTTCTCTTTGTACCATGCTATATTTAACCTACCTATTTAATGATTGAATAAACAGTATTTATAGTCCTTATGAAGCTAAAAGACTGCAAGATATGAAACAAACTTATATTCCATTCACTAGTGCTATGTGAGAGACTTGGAAAAAACCTGCTAGGACCCCTAAATCTGAATATTTATCTCATCAGCTGGATAAGTTTTTCAACAAAGTCACATGGTCTTAACTTAAGATAAGGGAAGCCTTTGAGTAACTATTCTTAAAAAAGTACAAACCCAAAGAGAATCAGCTCCCCAAAACATCACAGAAATGATCAACAGTCTTCCAATGGTGGAGTGATTAAGACTGTCCTCTGGTGACCAATTTAAAAATAAAGAACATTACAAATCAGAGATTGAAGCAATAGGTTATTTTCGAATCTTTTACCAAATGAATGAAATGCTCTCTCTCCCCCTTTCTCTCTTGATCGCATCCACACAACACATTTTCTTACTATATATGCTCTCCTGTTTCTTGCCTTTCCACATGGTTTTAATTGTATTTCTTTTAGACTCTCCATATATTGACCTAAACCATTTTCACAACAGATTAAATTTTCATTATTACTTGATTAATAGGTATCTACTTCCTTGTACATACCTCTCCAGCTTAAATCTCCAGTTTAAAATCTTGACTTCCTATTTCTCTGCTTCCTGTGATTCTTCAAAACCCAAAGGCTATCCTTCTTAACATTTGTTTATGCAAGCTTCCGTAATTCATATGATTTGTATTGTTACGAATATTTTATTTAAGAGATGGAACACACTTCTATTTTAAGGTGTAGTCGTTAAATGAGGAATATTTTGGAATTATGTTTGGGGTTGTGTATCTCAAGACACAAACACATAAAAGGCAGTTAACCCTGTCTTTTAAGTAAAATTAGGAATGACAAGATATAAAGTTGACAAACTCTGCACTCTTAACCTTAAGATGAAGAAATTAATTGTGAAGCCTTTATGCAGTAACCTTTCAAGAACTCTGTTAATAACATTGAATTTCCTCAGTAATTAAAATGGATACTTCGTCATAATGGAATGATGGATCTATTTACGCCAGCCATTAAATCTGTAGTCATCCAGGCTTTTATTTTATAACTCAAGGTGTTTTGTAGTTTTAAGCTCAATGAAACCTTTTGAAATATTTTAAATTGACCATCTTTAATGTCAATCTGACACTGACTAAGAATGTGGCTATGTAAACTTCAGAATAAATTTAAGAATAAAAGCTTTACCTTGAACCACTCTTTAGTAGCAAATGTAACAGGAACAAAGAAATTTTTTCTTGGGACCACAACCTGAAACTAATCTTTAACCAAAATACAAGATGTTTTGCCAAAAAACCCTCCAAAATAAAACAAAAAAATCTTCAGTTTTCTAAAATATTAAGATACAAATTTTCCGTTTGACTGAAGGATAACAACTGTAACTCAGTTTTAAGTATTAGTCGGTGAATGAGTCTGGTGGCAAAAGAAATGCCTGGTCCTCAAGATTAAAAGCATAAACTTAACATGTGGTTACACTTCCTGCATGCTTTTGTTCGAATTATTTGGCCCAAATTTTATAGATAATTAGATATGTCAGTCCTTTACAGTCATGTCTGGTATTGAACCAATGAGAATGGGTCCACTAAATGCTTTTGACAATCTAGCCTCTAGTAGATTTCTGTGTTCCAGTTCCTCCAATTGTAAGAATGTGCATTAACTAATTATAGTAGACTGCCTTATTCCTGCAACAAATGTGGTCAAATAAATATGTAGAATATGTAGAAGACAGGAGAATTTTGAAAAAAATATAGAAGAATAAATGGAAATAAAAAATTGTTCTTACTATTAACTTGAGAATGATTTTAAGATGTACTGCAGAATTTTATTATGTTAGATGAGCTGTGAAGAACCAAGTAAAAACCACTACCATGAGCCTGAGGTAGACAAAGAATCACATTTTACACTGGGTGAACTGAGTGATGACAAAGCTCTAGTCCAAGTTCAGATTAACTATGACTGATGTAGCCCATCCTCATCTATAATGATCACAAAATTCTGGTCAGTGTTAAATTAGCTGATTTAATGTTACAGACATGTTTTAGTATGATGCTTTTTTGTATTGAAGATAAGGTCAGAAGAGTTGTCAAAAAAAATTACAATAATCCTCAGTCTCCTAAAACATAAAGATAAAAACTTTCAATTTGACTGAAGGATAACAAATGTAACTCAAGTATTAGTAAGTGAATGAGTCTAGTGGAGGGAGAGAAGATTAATTAATCTACAGATCAGTGTTTCAGCTACAAGGAATTACTTCCCTGAAGTTCTTTTCCTGATAAAATGAATGAAAACAGGATTGGAGGCAGTGAATGAATGAGCTTTTTAGGGAGATAAAGAGTTAGTCTGAATTTCTTTTAGCCTTGGATTGACTTTAAGCTTTTTGTGCTTTCAGCCTAATCCTCTAGGAATGTAATAAAGTGTTACATGAGGTCAGCATGAAGGTGAAAGCAGCATTTGAGTCCATAGGATTATCAAACTTCTGCTGTTAGACTCTCTTTTTCATATGCTCAATTAAAATCCACAACTTATTTTAAATTGACATTAAGCAGTATAAAAATGGATCATAAAACTCTCTATATAAAGTGTTATATATATCAATATAAGAAATACAAATAAAAGTCAACATATCAGCAGAAAAAGTATGGTAAGTATTCTGTTGGCTCAGTTGATAACATTTACTAACCTACTGTACCCCAGTATGCCTGGCTTTATAACTAGTAGAAATTTGCTTGATAAACACACAGGAATTACAGAATTTCCAAATTCGTTGCCTCATAATTTATTAGTTGCTTGACTAACTGCCAGTCCTTGTATGACAGGGTGACCTGCTCACTGGATGAGGGAAAAGCTGTGGATGTTGCCCATCTGGAACTTAATAAAGCCTTTGCCACCCTCTCCCACAGCATTCTCCTGGATAAACTGTCTGCTCATGGCTTGGACGGGTGCACTCTTTGCTGGGTAAGAAACTGGCTGGATGGCTGAGCCCAGAGAGTGGCGGTGAATGGAGCTAAAGCTGGCTGGTGGTCGGTCACAAGAGGTGTGCCCCAGGGGTCAGTATTGGGGCTGTTTCTATTTAGTGCCTTTACCCATGATCTGGATGAGGGGAAGTTTTCTCAGGAAGTTTTCAGGTGATTCCAAGTTGCAGTGATTTCAAGTTGGGCATGACTCCAAGGAGTGTTGTTGATCTGCTGGAGGGCAGGAAGGCTCTACAGAGGGACCTGGACAGGCTGGAGTGATTGGCTGAGGCCTGTTGTACGAGGGTCAACAAGGAGAAGTGCTGGGTCTTCTGGACAACGAAGCTGGTGAAGGGTCTGGAGCACAAGTCTGAGGACGAGAGGCTGAGGGAGCTGCGGATGTTTAGCCTGGAGAAAATGAGTTCAGGGGGCACCTTATCACTCTCTACAAGTAGCTGGAGGGAGGTTGTGGGCACGTGGGGTTTGGTCTCTTCTCCCAAATAACAAGTGATAGGACAAGAGAAAATGACCTGAAATTGTGTCAGGGGAGGTTTAGATTGGATGTTAGGGAATTTCTTCACTGAAAGGGTTGCAAAGCATTGGAACAGGCTGCCCAGGGAAGTGGTTGAGTCACCATTCCTTGATGTATCCAAAAAACCCAAAGATAAGGTGCCTAGGGACATGGTTTAGTGGTAGACCTGGAAATTTTAAGTTAATGTTTCGACTTGATGATCTTAAAGGCCTTTTCCAAGCTAAGCGATTCTATGATTCTATTCTGTAATGCAAATATTGAGAAGAAAATGTCTACTACAAATCACTAAATGTAGTTTAGAACAGTAATAATCCCTTCAAAAAATTTTCATTACAGCATTTAATGGCTGGCTCACTGGAACATTATGGACTTTCAACATCATACTGGTTCATTAGCTGTCAAATTGGCCAACAGTGCTGGCACTGACCAACCCTGTAATAATCTTTGGTTATCCTTTCTACATTATCCCTATAGAAGTCATTACCCTGAAGAAATGGGTACCATAGGTTGGAAATATATATTTAAAGTATATATTTACGATTTAAACAAACGCTTTGCTAATAATATAGTAACAAAAGTATGTCAGACCTCCTTTGCATTCCAGCAAGGGTAATTTGCAGCTGTGTAAAGACACAGCCTTTATTTTCACAGAGGTAACAGGGTAATGAAACCCGCTGCAATCAGCAGAAAGTTCAGTGAAAGCTACAAGACCTGTTTAGGCTTTGCAAATGCTGATCCCCGTATCCTGTCAGGAACCTTGTCTTGCCATAATTACACTTTTATCAGTATTCAAGACAGGTAATTTAGATCCAAATCTGCTCTACAGCAGTATAAATTTTGGCTTGTACAATGAGAACAAAAAAAATAACAACAGGAAATATAATATAGAATAGAATAAAATCTAAAAATCATTCTAATTAAAACCAAGTAGAAATCACCCTTGAAAAATTTTACCTAAGCAATTGCAAGTCCAATTATCTTTTATTTCAAATAAGTATATTTTTATTAATGAATAAAATATACTGTTCTTTTAATCAATATTAAGTACCAAAGAAAAAAGTAGGAATGTTGTCTTTTACCTAGGACAGCGATTTTTTTCATGGCAGCTTTCAGGAGAATGAATTCAGTTTTCTACCTACATAGTTAGCTCAATAGGAATATGTCACTAAATAAATAAATATTGTAAAATCATGTGTTTAGAAATCAATAAGCAAAGAAAGAAACCCTCTACAAATTAAAAGGTGGGAAATGCTAGTGTATTAAACCATGGAGCTATAGGTTTGAATGCATGGAAAATCGGAATTACACTCAAAAGGAATTAGAAACTTGTGACTGAGCAGTAAACCACTAAAACAGAAGAATGCTCAGAGGAGATAGTCAAGGACTTCTATAATTTTTCAATGATTATTGCAACACTATAATTAAAGTCCAAATAAAATTATAGGTCAGAACTTTTCCCCCTCTGAAAATGTTCTTGATGATGTCAACACTGGTGAACTTTATTACAGAAAAAAAACATCTGACCTAAGAACAAAGGCCATTGAATCACTTCTTCTAAGAAAAATGTAAGAAAAGGCCATTACTTGGTATAAAATGTTGTTATAATAGACTCCTTGAAATCTTTCCATATTAGTAGAACTAAAAAATGGGGACTTTGATAAGAGTATAAATATAACTCTGGAGGAATGGTGTTGCTATAATTACACTTCTGAGGATAGGAGACAGGAGATGGAAAAATTGTTATGAAAAAAATGAACATGAGAGCAAGTGAAAGGTGATTGTTCCATTACATCCATAACATCTATTAATTAATTATTCTTAACACTAAGCAGCAGGACTTCAAGAAGTTAAAAATATATATATGTGTATATATATAATGGTAGAGTAATTATCTCGAAGTCACTCCAGAGTTGTCTGAAGTAGTAAAGTGAATACAATCATCTTATCTTGAATTTTTGTGCACAAATCTCTTATCTACAAATTGTAGCCAAACTAGTAATTTAGTTAACACACTATTTTGTAAAAACATAAATTAGTAATGCATATGATAGAAGTTTGTAATTTTAACATTTACACTACTTGCACAATTCCCATCATACTCTAGAAAGGAATTCAACAAAGTCAATTAGGTGTTGAAAACAGAACTGAAAGGTTAGTACTATCACTTACAGCATATACCAGAACAAATTTAATGAATGTTTCTTTGAAAGGATCTGGTTTTGGATGTGTCACTTGGGATCCTTACAGTCTTTTTAAGAATATACCAGGTGTTCTCACGGCATGGTTTTCATGCAGTTTGATAACTGCATGAAATCAGCTCAGGTTCAACCTATTAAAATTATCAAAATACTCTTCTGAAAATTCAGTTCACACCAAACAAGAGAAGGTCACACAGGAAACTTGTTAGGATGACTTTAAGTATTTCTAAGCACTACTACAAAAATTTTAGAAAGTATAGTGAAGTTAGGCTTAATAAAACCTTGGTATAAACAACTTGATTTTGAGATTTGGCAAACACTTAACATTCCTCCTTGTTTTAATTTGACAAGCAGCTGGCAAATAGTTTTGGAAATGAGGGGACGTAAATTATTTTCTTTGAAATTGGCTAGGAGCCTAACCCTAGGTAAGAAAGTAATTTTAAATTCTTCAGCTTGGGTGTGCCAAATTCCTAACCTCTCCTTAGACACATTCCTTTATACATTGCAATTGAAATGTGCACAAATATTTCATCACCATCCTTTACTTTAATTTATCAGCTAAAGCTGCAGGTTTTCTGTGCTCCACAACTAAAATTCAGTGTGACCTGATTTTTGCGTCATAGCATGATCCCTCCAACAGAATCTTTGCTATTCTCAAGCCTCTTGACATTTGTCTGTTGTGGAGCTTGCTCACAACCTTGCACAATAGAGAGATGCCTTAGTGACTTCACCCAGAAGACAGACAGCAAACTTCCTTGGGCTTTGTGCAGCTTGGCAAATGTCAGAGCTCACTGAGTTGTCTCAGGTGGAAAGGTACACAAGCCATAGGAAAGGTCAGGCAGCTATGATCCTGGATATACTGCCAATAACAAATAACTGTAAAGTAAAGAATAATTTAAAAACTATTTTTTGTATGCTACAAATGAGTAACTTTTTAGCTTTTTTTTTAATATAAAGCAATGCTATTTGCCTAGCATACCACTGCAGACAGTTTCTGAATTCTAAATTAATTTCTGACTGATCCTTACTAGAAGATTTACAACTTACGAAAACCTGTGATCTGAAGCCTGATTTATAACTCACTGACACATAGCAAATAGACAGTATTAAGACGCTATTTGAACATGAAAGCATAGTGTGAAAGGAGCCTCTTCAGACACAAATACAGAAGTTAGAACAGACAATATGCTCAACCATACAAAAACTCTGCCATTACGTACCACTCCAGAGATTAAAGCAAACGAAAAGGTGACCCTTCTTAACACATTACTCATTGCAATAATATACAAGCTGATGATAAAACTATGCCACTTGGCCAAGGCCAAGTAAGATACTTAAAATAAAACAAATGCATTTCAAAGTCTGAGGCTTCAGTGGCTTCAGTGGCACCCTAAATACTCAACTCCCTAGAAAAAACTGCTTCCCAAAACCAAGGGGATAAAGAACACTGTCTAACTGAAAGAGAAATATAAGTAAATGGAAAATAACATTTACTCAAATGGCAGATGGTTTTGATGAATGAGATTCTATCTACCATGGATAAAAATTAACCGACTGCAAACTAAGTGAAATGCATGAGAAATGCACTTTGGGGAATATTCTTGCAGTCCAACAAAAAATGACTTTGGGAATTACAACTCAAGTTTAAAGTAAAATGCTCGCAGTCACACTATCGTCTTTACATTAATGTATGTGCATTTTAGATATGTATTTTGTATTATGTTACGAAGAAGGAAAAATAATAGCCATCCTACAGATATCCTAAGGGTATTTTTATATACACATATAAGTATTACACTGAAATTCAAGTGATTGTTCAAAACCACTCTCCCAAAGGTAGTGTTCTGCTAAAACACTATAAATCAATTATTGATTTATTACTTATTATCAGCAACAAAGCCTACACTGGAGCAGGCTCCTGGCAGGACCTGTGGACCCTGGAGAGAGGAGCCCAAGCTGGAACAGGTTTGCTGACAGGACTTGTGACCCCATTGAAGGGACCTGCTCTGGAACAGTTAATGAAAAACTGCAGCCTATGGGAAGGACTCATGTTGGAGAAGATTGTGGAGGACTGTCTCCCATGGGAGAGAACCCACAATGGACCAGAGGAAAAGAGTGAGGCGTCTTCCCCCTGAAGAGGAAGGATCAACAGAGATGTGTGATTACCTGACCAAAGCCCCTATTCCCTGTCCACGTGTGTGCTGCCAGGGAAGAAGAGGCAGAAAAATAATGAGTAAAGTTAAGCCCAGGAAGAAGGGAGGGATGAGGGGAAGGTAGTCTTAAGATTTGATTTTCCTGCTCATTACCCTACTCTGATTTTGATTGTTAAAAAATTCAATTAAATTTCTCTAAGTCAAGCCTGTTTCGCCCATGATGTTAATTGGTGAATGTTCTCTCCCTGCCCTTAATCTTGACCTATGACCCTTTCACTATACTTTCTCTCCTCTGTTCAGCTGAGGAGGACAGTGATAGAGTGGCTTTAGTGGGCACCTGGCATTCAGCCAGGGTCAATCCATCACAATACTGAAATCAGTATAACTTCTATAAAAAACACCTCTTATTCATGCCATGGTAAAGAGGGGTAGTCTGGCCTTAATCTCTTTAATCTCTTTAATGGAAGTCCATGTGAAAAAATAATTATTGCTTATTTTTTACCATTCTAGCTATTTTCTATTTACTGCCCTATTTTAAGTGACTATGACAGTACAGAATATCTGGCTAACTAATAACTCAATCAAACAAACTGGCACTGTAATCCTTACTTGTCTGCATCGTTCTGCTCCTGTCTGCACCAAGGTATCAGAACTTGTTACACGATGCCTACTTTCAAATCAGGTGTTTAAGCCTATACTTGTTTCAAAGTGCTTACTTCTGGGTCTTAAAGTTAAGCAAAGAATTATGGAAATGAAGCTTTACTTTTAAGCATCCCATAACATTCCATTTTAGAGGAGGCTTTTCTATTTGGAATTCTTACTGGACGTAGGGCATGTTCCATATCCCTTAGAGTGATGTAATACATCAATGATCAAAACATATTTTGCCACCAAATTAAAGAAATATGAAAACCATAGCAGTAGAAACACTTTTTAAATGTCCTCCTTCAGGTAAGTCCTTACCACTTCTTGTTAGTGATGTATCAAGTATTTCACTTGCATGCACACGACATCTTAAAATTACTGTTTAAGGCCACTTTTGAAAGCTCTAGTTATTCTTATGATACTGAAGCACAGAAATTTGAAAAGATAAAGATTAGGCTAAATAATAATTATCCCTTATTAATCTACAAGCAAACAGTTAAAGTCAGCAGTATTACCGCACTGAATGGGAAAATAACTATCAACGCTAAAGATAGGACAGGAAGTTAACCAGGACTGCAGCATTAAAATTTTACTTGTCCTTCAGAAGATCTTGTACCCAGAAGGATAAACATCATGGACTTTAGTGCTTGCTTTTGGTAAAAAAAAAACACCCCTCTCCACCCTCCCCCTAGAACCAAAAGAAAACACCACCAAAAAACCCTAATAAAGTAACCAAACAATACACCCATTGAGAGGGATTGAAAAGTAAAGCTCCAGAACCTATAGCTCTGAATGACTTTTCATGCTCTGTTTGGTTTTTGCTTTATAAGGTATTAAATTCTATGTACAACACTGTCCTTAAAATGCTTAAGGTGGGTCATCAGTTGCTATCAGTTCCTGAAATCCTCATCATCTTAAACCCTGAATCCCACACCACACCTGTTATTTCCTCTCCTCTCAGAAACTGAGATGGAGGCTTAACCTAAAACCAATTGATAAACTCTGAAAGGGGGATTTACTGTCCCATCAATTCATAGAGCTCACCTTTGGGACATATCTGAGATACGTTCTGTAGCACTGATTTTATCGTTTCCTGCAAAGATCCCTGCCTTTGTGCTGTGTCAGTGATCCAAGGTTTGTGCAGCAAGCACTCAATTCTCTGCCACTTAGGAAAATTAGATAATCTACTGATCGGATAGTCTGCTTGATCCATAAACTGTGTCATAATACTTTAGCAAGAAAAGCAGTCTTTTCTTACAGATGTTGAGTTTTTTGTCTCCTCTAACTTTCCTAAAGTTTTGGTGGATAGTCTTTGCTCAGATAGGCAAGAATGTGAACTCAATAAGGAGTGGAAAATTCAATGGCAGTTCAAATGAAACCTCCAACTCGTTTGCTACTACCCAATTTAATATAAAAAGCTTTTTGTAGAAGACATGTCTTGGAAGCAAAATGAATCACATGCCATGTTCTCTGGACAGTCTCAGGTATCTTGATATTTACCATTAATAGAGCAGTATTGGGAGTGTCTGAGTACACTCCCTTGATCAAAAATTGTCTATGTAAAAGAACCTAAAAATCTGCTGGCACTTGTAAAATCACATTCAAACCACAAAGACAACACTGGCTCAAGACTGCTCCTGTTTAATATTTGAGGATTATAAATTATTCAAAACATCTATTTTCTCCCAAGATGTGCCCTTCAATTTTTTTTTTTTAAATCCATTTTTAATGGAGATTAATTCCTTTATTTCTTGCCTTTTTTTTCTTATTATGTCCTTGAAATTCTGATTTTATCTGGCATGGTATCAAGAGCTTGATCATTAAAATTCTCACAAAGCAAGAGTCAGTAAGTGTCTGCACAGCAGTAAATTTATTTTTGGGTACCACTGTTTGGGATTTTCAGAGAACAGAATCACAGAATAACATAGGATGGAACTTCAGAATGACTACTTGTCTAACTCATCACTCAAATCAGGGTTAATTTTGGTTAGATCTCATAACTGTTATTAATGCGCCCAACTTCTTCTTCAGAAGCATGACATCCAGAACTGAGCACTTAAAAACCTGGGCAATATACTTCCATTTATTGAACATAAGTATTAATGAAAGCATTTCTGTTTCACCTGAATGTACAGCTTTAACACATGCACACTGAAACACAACGCAGATGCAAAATCTATGGAAACAGATTAAACTTAAAGATAAAGCTTTTAGTTTTGTTAAAAGATGGAGAATATGTTCAAAAGCCTAACAAGTGGACATCTCTATTGTGGCTGGAACAATGTAGACAAGATGACCTTTAATCTTACTTCCACTGTGTTGCCAACTCAAAAACCTCCATAATTCAGATGCCAACTGAGGCACAGCAAATTTTACAACAATGTATATAAAATATGCCTGTCGTGATTATACAATAATATCAATGAATCTTTTTGTTTCCAGTTGTTAGACAACAGTTTACAGAAAACAGCACATGCCATGTTTCCAGCAGCCTTAACAACCCAGCTGTCTCCTGCCTTTCCTTCCATGCAAGACTTGAAGATCCAAGATTCACAAAGGAGACGGAAATTATCTGGAGAATCTCATATCACCTTATACTCAATAGAACACAAAAGATTAATTAAATCACATTTTTCTTGGCAAAGAAAATACCTGCTAATATTATTAAATGAACTTTTATCTACTTTACTAGAAAATATGAGACTTAAAGTGATTTCATTTTTCAGTAGTTTGTTTCATGTGTTTGACAGTTTCCAGATCTTTATTTCCTACCATCAAGAAGGATGAGGCTACGAGAGATGATTTCTCTCTTCCCAATTCTACCAACTCAGACACACTGACTATTAGAAAACAAAGGAAGCATGCTAACACTACTGGTAAATGGAAATTAATAAAAACTTGACTTGTTTAATGTTTTTTTTTCAGAGTTGCACACATCTTTCTCATACTATGACCAAAAATTATTTTAAGTCAACTTTGTTCCCTGTTAACATTGCTAGCCTGAACAGAATTGATGTTATCTCTCTTTGCTGTAATTTTTACCACTTTTCTATTTTCCAAATTTGAAAAGAAAAAAAATCATCACTGTAGTATTAAAACTGCTGCTTGAGTTGGAAGGGAAAAAAATCAAACAAGAAAAATGTATGTTCACTTCTTATTTTATAGTTGTCAAGTAGGGTAACTTCTAAACGGGAAGCAGGAGAGCTGAATAAAAAACTCAGAAAGATTCAGAGTTATTTTCTTTAACAACAGAATACAATATCCCAAAATAAGCACATGCCTCTCCCCCCCCTGCAAAAAACTCCAACCAACTAACCAAACAAAAACAACCCAACCTTTAAATAAGTCACCAGAGACATCCCTCTAAACACCTCAAAGGTTTAAATATCCCGATTTTAAGAAACATGAACATAATTTGGATTGGAAATCAAGCTGTCATTACAAATCTTGTGTTTAGTACCTCTCTTCTTATATAAAAGGAAGCCACTGAAGTTATGTCAAAACAGACTTACATGATCAAAAACCTCACTGACGATGTTTTGCTAGTAAAGAACTACCACTTGCAATAACACCAAAAGTTTTCAAGTTACACATTTCTTTCTCTACAATTCTTTCCTGTTAATATTAATTTATTAGAACAAGCAATTATCCAGTTATCTTCACATTTAAATTACCTAAATGTCCATGTTATAATTGCATACATTAGTTACTGAAATTGCACCTGCAAATGCTGTATCACAAATATAACTACGAAACATTTATGTTGTTTTTCTGTAATAGATATTTAATAATTTAATTTCATTATTCTTAGTATTGTTGTACGCAGCTTTGTAAAAATACTCTTTGCTGTAGAGAGTCATTTTATTTGTGAAGGAAAGCAACCAACAAAAATATCATTAGGGGCTTTTTTTCCCTGTCTTATTCAGTGACAAAGGTAATATTATGGCAATACTGCTATCAACAATAGTTGACTTCTGCCAATGCCTGCTACACTTCCATGTAGCAACTGTATGAACAGCAAGAACAACTAGCAGCAACTATCTTAAAAATAAATTTTTTGGTTTTGAGTTTTAATGTCTGTTTTCAGTACTGAATGTGTCCTTTAGTCTTCCTTACTAGTCTGTCTACTTTTCTTTGGGAGTATCTAGAGTCTGAAACCATAATATTACTTTTTGCTACTAGTCCCCGCTCTGGGAGAATTTAGAAAAGGAAAAGAAAGTGGGTTAAAAAAAAATTGTCACATCAAAAATGAGTTAATAGGTATGTGCCTATGCAGCATGTATAAAATCTTTGAAGTATAAAACTCCCACTGAACTGGTTTTACTGGTTGGGGATTTTTGTTTGTTTGCTGGTTGGTTTGGCTTTTCTTTTTTGGCACAAAACTCACCAAACTATTTCTGAAGATAAGTCAGCAAAATATCTGGTAAGAAGATTATCTACATGCAAATTAAATCAACTTGCAGGTATACAAATTCAAAATTTCTCAAACAATTTAACAAAAGGGGATAATGATTTAAAACTAAAGTACAAATAAAAGAAAGTAACTTCTGCCAAAAGGAAAATATGTCTTCTGAGCCCAATTTAAAAATATGAATAGGTAAAAGTTTTGAAAAATTCCATGGCACAAGCCTATGCAGTAGGATACATTTTGCTGCTTATTGAGAAACCATTTTCAACTGACTTACTTCCCCCCTTCGGTTTCCCACTGCACAGAAACAACAATTGTCTAAAAACAAAACTAAAAATAGACAGCTACTGAAAAAGAACTGACAAACTCTCCACTGTTAGAGATGCACGATATTTTTAAAAAGCATTTCTGGAATTGAAATTCTATGTGTTTTGACACTGATTACCTACTTAATCACACAGCAGTCTGACACATCATGAAATGTTTACTTTCCAAAACACAGATGGACATTTAAAGCCTATTTTTTTTCTCCTATACCGTGTGCATCAAGATGAATTGGCTGCCTGCTACAATTATCTAAAGGCCCTTACTGCACTGACTACACACCAGAGAAGGTCCACACTGAACTCAGCCTTTCCTGATGGACTGTTTCATTTCTATAGAGGAAATGGGAATGGAATTGTACACAGGCTGCTGCAATTAAATCGGCTCCATTGTCTTCATAACTTCCAGCAAGAGCACTTAATCTCAGTCATACTGGAGTCTTTAGAGCTTGCAGAAGGTCAAAGAAAACGTATGTACTCAGGTAGGATTTCAAATGTGTTTAAATCATGACGGTTTAATCTCAACTGCCATCATGCTCACTGTATTTTTACTTCAAAACTTTTGGACTGTTTCACTTCCCCACCATGTTCAATTCTCTATTTCCTCATAAAATAAGTTCTACTTATGCAAATAAAAAAAAAAATTATTTCAATATTTTATCCCTAGTTTCCCTAGTTTAGGGTTCTCAAATTAAGAGGATGGATAGTCAAAGATGTGGCACTAGGTGTCTGGTAACAAAACAATTTCCAAGAAGATGAGTCTGTATACCAAAAGTGAAACTCTAGAGCTTCACTCATAGCATTCTTCGTGGAATGGACTTACTCCTGACTTGTTCCCATATAAATAGAAGGCACGTGAAGTCTTGTAGCCCCTGACCTAGCTTTCCATAAGGCTCTAGCTATTACACATTAGAGCAGGAGTGAGAAAAATGTGCACTGCTGAGACACAGTGAAAATTCTTCTGTACTATTAACTTCAAGCACAGCCCAGGAACACTTCTTGGTACCATAACATGATAATTTAGATCATTTCAGCTAGCACTTGAACCAAACAATTCCTAACACATTTTGGCAGCTGGAAGAGTCCAGATGCCATTAGTAGCAAAGATGAAGGATATTTCATGTCAGAAGGCATCAGTGCCAGGCAATCTATCCAGGTGTTTTCTAAATCAGGAAAGGCATGCCCTTAAAGGACCTGATTCTTTGGGCTGCTTTTGGTTTTGGTCAGCAAGCAATCTGGTTTCTGTGTGCTTCTTATCACTATCATAAACTACAGACAATACATGGGAGTAAAAGAACAACCTAAAATATTTACTGGATCATTCTAAAGATGAAAAAATATTAGCCACGGCAAACCTTTAACAAAGTAATTGTCACATGGCATATCTATAGACATGTCTACTCCAAGTGTCCACTTGCTGTAAGTCCCCTAATGGGACTAAACTGGTTTGACCACAGTGGTGAAGCAACAAGGCCGTATATCCCCTATTAAAAGCAGGTCACATCTCCTCACATTAGTATGGTATTAAAAAAACCCAAACAATCGGACATGGCAGCTCAGTTTAGAAATTCAGCACTTCAGGCAAAAACAGGATAATGGTGAACAGATGATGGTACTAGACCTTCAGTAAAGCATGTGCTTTATGCAACTGTAGTGTTTCTGTTTTGCAGCTAGATTTTTTTCTCATTAAGAACTTTTTTTTCACCATATTGCACCACTGAGCAGTCTACTTAACCTCTACAACTTTTAGCTCTACTAAGCTTAGCCAGAAATCAATAAGAAACAGAAAACCATCAGCAGCAACCCCCTGAAGTAAGAAGCCCCCTCGTACACTCCGCCACAAAAAAAACCCAAAACAGAGCAAACCAGATTAAAAAAAAACCTGTAAAAACAGAGCCCCAAAAACTTCAAAGGGAATAGGAACAGCTAGAAAGGAAATACATAGCTGGTTAGTACTATCCAATCTGGAGAAGTTTATTCTTCTGAGAACAAAATCTAGGCAATGAAATCCTTCATGGGATCACAAAAAAATTTCAGGAGACTGTGGCTACTATCCAAATGAAAGAAACAAATGAACTGAAGCAAGGTGATCACCTTTTGGTTTGTAAGAGGAATGAATCTCAATACTACACAGGCTTAAGCCTAAGAAAGATCATTAAACTCTTAGGAAATACAATGACAAATATGGACAACTCTGAACTTGTGTTTCACTGAACTTTGAAGGGTCTCTGTCACTTGCTGGTATATGGTTTCTGTCAATATAAGAGGCTTCAAACTGTCAAAAGAAGGTAACACATTTTTGGCTATAAGACTAGTTTCACATCCAGGTCTGATAAGAACATCAAAACAAGGATTTCTTGCTGAGAATCAAAAAGGTGTGGTCCTTAGGAAGTCCTATCAGAAGCTATGAAAAATATGATTCTCTTGTTTGCAGAAACAAGTTTCTGGTAGAGATGCCCACTGAAACAGGAAAGAGTGGCTGCTTCAGCACAGATGGTTCCTTGGCATTTGTTTCCAGACCTGTATGCAGCAAACAAACGGAACTGTCTACTGTCTCTTCCTCACCTTCCCAAAGCAGCTGCATACTACCATGGCCTTCCTTAAAGTTGAAGCAATTTTAAAGGTGAAGTTGAAGGAAGATTCAAGTGCAGACAGACTGTTTTGAGAACTAAAAGAATTCTCATTTCACACATGATAGGTTGCCAGACACAGGAGTGCTCACGCTGATGAAGAGATTGCTGTTCCTACTAAAATGTGATGAAACTAAAAGTTTATCTCCAAAACCAGACTGAAAGCAGAACAGAGTTCAAGACTGAAACATTCCTGATGTGCAGAATTTTTCACTTCAAGAACAAAGACAGCTAAAACTCAGCTGTATATGCACTGAGAGTATGCGTATTTATGCGCTAAAGGTGTTACTAAGGCCAATTCACGAAGATGATAAGCATTTGAAAATACTAAAGTGGTTAAAAACCTTGCTGAAATCTGAAAGAGGGTTATCTTTCTTATTCAATTAAGATTTGGAAAGAAGCTACTCTATTTTGCTTCAAACTGAGACAGCAGGCAGAAGTACAGACAGATAAATCCTACCCCAAATAACACCCCCCCACCAACAAGAACCAAAAGCCCAAATAACCCCCTTCCCCCTCAAGAAACTCCTTGAAATAGTAACAGAAAATCCTTTGAAAATATCAGCTTGCTATCAATAACAAAAACAAAAACAAAAACAAAAAACCCAGCACAATCTAATTGTTAGCAATTATTGGGAAAGAAAAAGACAAGGCAGAAAATCCTCTTTTTTCAGTACATAAAGAGAGGGCACAGATCAGGAACATCATATCTAGTTTTGTTCTGAACCTCACCCTGTGCCCACATCCTAAAAGATGATGACAAAACTGCAAAGGCATTGAAGAGTGACAGGATGATTAAAAGTAGAGAACAATTTCCTGGAGGAAAATGCCTACATAGTCTAGGGTTTTTCAGCCTTGAAATTAGATAAGAGAGAGTAGATAAAATGGAGGTATATAAAAGTCACAAGTAGTGAAAAGGGTTAAGCAAGAGCTATTGATTTATCAAAATAACATCCTGATCCTTTTCATACAAGAGCTAACATTATGTATTGAGTTCAATGAATTGCTTAAAACCAGGATTAAAAACTCTCCATGACATCCCAGTTCTTGAAACCATCAAGCTATTCAAAGCCTCCCTATACAAATACTGAAAAATTTCTAGTCAGGTTTTGTGTGTCCATGTCAGCTGAAACATCTATTCATTTCATTTATGTTCTCTAACACACTTCACTCAAAAGAATAATGGTGGAAACTTTCTGAAATGAATGAAGTTCCAGAGACAGTTACAAGGTCCTGCTTCAATGACTGTTATTTACAGCAAATCAAGTATGACAAGAGGACTTTAGAGAAATCTCCAGCAAGCACTAATGGCTGGGACAGAATGCTTTAATACAAGAGATCTCATCTTCAGTTCAGTCTCCAAATAGGCATGCAAAGGGAAGGGTCATGAAACCAGACTTCACAGCTGCTGGCTCTAACCAAGGAGTAGATATTTCAGTTCGTTTTTCTCTTATTTACTAAAAAAAATTAGAAATAAACTGCTTTTGTGAGATGCCTACCTTCACTGTAGCTGGGAAACCTAGGCAAAGAAACTGTTTTTCCATCACCTTTTTTGGAACAATTTTTGCTGACTGCCTCAGCTTAGCTACTGGCTTCATACCTTTCTTGGATGCTGTTCTAAAAAGTCCTCTGCAAAACTGAGCCTTTGGGAATAGCAAACTGCAGGAGTGATTTTCCTACATGAAGACATTCATTTTAGAGTAAACTCAAAGATTGTGACTGCAATAACTGTTATTTAGGATTGGTTGTTTTCCTGTCCTGTCATATTAAAGTAACAACACACAACACTGCCAAGAGCTCTACTTCACAAGCACCAAGACTCCAGCTGTCTTGTCTGCACTACTGATTTTTTTTTTTCCTTTTTAGTCTATGAAGAATACAGGACCTTGCATGTTTGACAAACAAGAGTGGCAAAGACTAACTGAGATTCAGTGCAAATTGACTTTGACAACACCAGCTCTGTCTCCAGCACGCAAATCTTCACTATAATGAAAATATTGGCATGGCATGACTCCATTTACTTAGCAATGACTAAGGAGACATGCCAGGAAAATGAATTATCTTGCTTCTATAAATTTTGTGGGTATTTTAAGATGGACTTATTCCGCATTCCCAGATATTTTTTGTGGTTGAAGAGCCTGGAAAACAGTGAGAGAATAAAATACTGCACTACTGAGTGTTGGATACTTAAGACAGTCGTATAAGCTGCCCTCCAGAGCCTATCTGACTATCAACTGCTTTCCAAAGTCCTGCTAAATAAAATAATGTATAAATTGAATCTCTAGACATTACACACTATAAATATTTTATCACTCTTTCTAGTGCTTTAAATCTTCAGGGCCTGTACTGCACCAATATACACCATTTAAATATGGCCTTGACAGGGTTTGTCTTATTGAACACAGCCTGTGTCTGCTGTCACCTAACAAGGGTGGTGGATATGCAGGTGTGTGCAACTGAAGCTGAAAGGAGCCCACTAGTGTTTGGAGCATGCTGGGCCCAAGCTGTCTTTACACATACATCAATAAAAATCAGATGGGAGTAAAGACTATACACACAGAGTAGCTTTTAGGTTATTCTTTGAGCTAGGGTAAATCAACACAAGAAGCAAGAGAGGGAGTTTCAGACCTTCTGGAATCTTTCCTGTGACCAAGGGTAACTGTGAACGGAATGAGTTTCCAAAATCTGGGTGAAATTCTCAATGCCTTATGGGATCAAGCCTGGAATATACTGACTGCTAGACTCACATGTATATTTTCTAAATTTCCTATTTGAATAGATTCATTTAATAGTAAATGAAAAAAAAACCCAATTTTTTTAAACTATTTTCCTACTTAGTATTTATTCTAGGTAAGCAACTTGATGATGATGATGAAAATACTTGCCTTAGGACACTCATTCAGCTGTTCTAAATTAATGTTTTTTAATGCATATCTTGAATCGAACCAGATAATCCTGAAAATGCTGAGCATTGTTTCTTTGAGGAAATGCACAGAACATTTTAGGTTTAGTCAGTCAAAATAAATACTAGCATCAATATAAAAAATAAGAAAATGTAAAAGAAAAGATGAATAAGCACAAATATGTCAGCATAACTAACAAGAAAGATGTCTTGGGACTGGTACTTATCATACATATTTTGATGCAAAAATATTACTGAAACAGACGGTTTAGAATGATTTTCTGATCTGTGGAAGAACAGTACAAAAAGCATTGAAGACAGATTTCTCTAGAATGCCTGAATCTGATACTATGTTTGGTCATGACTGCTTTCTTCATTAAAATTTTGTACTTTTCAGAATTGGGCACATTTTCAATAAGCAGTATGTAGCACGTCTACTAAGTGTTTTCAGTGAAGTTACGGATTCTTATACCTGACACAAACAGTGTATGCGTCTTCCTGATTTGTTGTTTCTATAGCCTCTCTGGGCTTCCATTATGCTATTTCTTAGTTCACAACTTCACATCTTCTTTTATTTGTCCATAGAACGTCTTGGGGTTTTTATTTTTTTTCCCTTAAAGAATACTGCATTTAAAATATCTAACCATTTTAATTTTTTAGACCTATCCCACAGTCATCCAAAACAAAATGAATAATTTCTTGTCTTGAAGCAATTAGGTAAAACCCCCCATTCTTCAAGATTAAAAAGACCCCAGAAATGTAGCAATTAATATTAAGTTATTTTACTTTTAAATTGATACTTTTGGGACTCTTTTTGTTGCCTTATATTGCCCTGCCAGTACATAAGACATATGCTTAATCTGTAAACTTCAGCATTAATAGCAATGTTGTACTACAATTTCTCTCTGTTCAGCCTATTGACAAAACTTATTAATTAGCTATATTATTTCCAATGAGTAACTTATCATGAATTTATTGCCTTTCTTGATTATAAAATTGCACAGTAGTTGATTTCTGCAAATACATCCATTTCCTTAAAAATTCACTCACTCTTTCAGATGAAAAAATCAGCAGCTTGGCGTGGATTTTTCTCCCTAAGTCTAGGACAGAATATATTACACAGTATCATAATATACAATATAATGCTGCATCTGTCTCCCTGACTAAGGTGCACACATGCTGAACATAAGCCTGAGGAACACTGATAGTTTTGGAGAGAATATTTGTTAGCACATACTGAATCTTCTGGTACCTTTCAATAAAAGCAGATATGTTGATTTTCTGAATATTTCTTTGAGGACTTCTGGGCAATCAGATGTATGAATCTGAACACATCTATGAATTGCTGAAATTAATTTATCTTTTCTATATGATGTACCCTTTGCAAATCAGTTTTTCTACTATTTAATCATGTATAGAAGTTATAATAAAGGCATATTCATCCTCCACATTCTTCCCTAAATCTCTCCACATTTACTTACTCTTTCAGCATGTCAATCTTAAGTAGCTGACAATGCTATTATTTATGAATATAAAAAGTCCTGTTGGTCCCATATAAAAATCAGTGTCAAATCAGAAGTGCTGAGTGCAGCCTTTTACACACAAAAAGTAAAGAGTTCCTTACCTAAAACCTAAATTTTAAATGGCATGGTTAAAAGGTGGTATTTTCCCAAGTGATCTCTACACCACAAGAGGTATGAAATAAACTAAATGAATTCTCGTGAAATCTGTGACAGAACTACAGTAAATTTGATTTGCCACCTGTACAAAGAAATTGATAATAAAAATGTTTTTAGACACACTTCATTCTATTTTGGTGCATTATGAATGTTATTTTTAAATTTATCTCAAGGCAATATAAAATATAAGTACTGAAAAACACAGACAATGAAAATACTTATTTCCATATTACACTCTGCTCTTTCTGACTTCTCTAATGCATTTTGCTATGTCTCTCCACAATGTATTTTTCTTTTTACCAGATAAGACCGCCATGCACAGTCTTGGTTAAAAGTCTTTTTGAGAAGCACTAAAAAACCGGCATGAAGGCATTAAGAAAATATTAAGAAATAATATCCAAATAAAGCAAGGCTAAGATCATGATAGGCTAATGAGGATTTGCATGAAAGATGAGTGATGAAAGATTTGCAATGAAAAATGAGATCAGAGATGTGTTCTCACTTTTGAAACTTTGTTGAAAATTCTGCAATTTGAGACTGTTTTTGTCTATGTCTAGCACACTGCTTCTGGAAGAACTGTGGGAAGAATTTCGTAACATTATTCTAAGAGGCAGCATGCGTTCTGCTCTAAAACTTCGTCCCATCCTGCTACACAGCTGTAATGGCCCCAGCTGTACAAGGAAAGGAAGGGTACTTCCTTTTTTACGACAATCATGCATCTAAGCCATCATACAATAAGCCAATCTAGTCAATAAGAACTTTGAGTGAATATTACTACTATTTGAACCATAAGCTTAGACATGGATAACTCAAAGTGCTATTTCATTTGGATCACTGATCACATGTAAATATGAAGAACCTGCTTTCATAATAGAACACTTAACCCTGCTCTCAGTAGCATAAATTCAATAGGAACTGCACTTGTGTCTTGAAAGTCAGAACCAAGCTTACACTCCTATAGAAAAGGGTAATGCAATTGCTTGCTGGTTTACAACACATATTTTTTCAGTCTAGGATTACAGAGCTATAGAGCTATGTTACAATCAGATATGATCGTTCATCATGAAGATAATAACCTATCCATTTCCAACCTGTTTTCCTCAATCCTGAAAGGCCAACTCCTTTGACAGTACGTATATATGCTAATATAAATACACACCACCCTAATGCTGGCAACAGTCCTTCAGAGACTAAAGTAAGACAAATAGACTCATTTTGTCTGTGACAGTAATGCTGGACTCATAAGTAAACATTTCAGTGAGGCAAAGTCAGCATATGTTAATCACATCCAACATCTCATTTCACTTTTCTTCTAAAATCAATTAACAAGCTTTAACGTTCCACTCTATTTGGAGAGAACAAAAAGTAATTATTTTAATGGTGGATTATTTTTTCCCCTTTAAGTAAGTGCTGTCCTTAGGACCAGGCTCTCATGTAATCTGTTTTTGAGAAACAGAATTGATTGTCAGTACTGCTTTGCTCATATATCCTTATGGCATGCCATCATAAATAGAATTTGGCACTCCTGAGCTGGCTTCTCGCAGCAGTTGTCTTTAATGTCATTTACTCAAGTGGTTCAAGGTCTTCATCAATAATTAATGTTTAGCAATCCACTGCAGTGCTGCACGATAACCACTTTCCAGCCTTTAATTTCAAGTAAGTCTCGACACTTTCATTCGATGAAGATAATACAGGTAACTTTACACCTCTGAAATTGTAAAAGCATCTCCAGAATGAACATAACAAAGACTTGCTGCTGTAAAGAAGCATCAGTCTAAGCAATCAATTTTCAAACTTGTCCTTAATACAAATGAGAATACAGAGAGAGTACTTATGCTTTCTAAGGTCTGCAGAGAAAACAAAACTTATCTGAGTAAACAGAAGGTTAGCAAAGTATGACATGCTCTCCTGCAAAAGATATTAGTTTATTACAAATAACCAACACTGACCTGAAAAAGCTCTCTTTTTATTTGGGTAACAGTGGAATACGTTTTACTGAAGCTTAAGGCAGACTTAGTAAATGTTCAGCTCCAAATGTACATTAGTCATTAGGAACATATAGCAAGTCTTCCAGGCTGTTGATACCATTATTTATTATTTGCATTATGTAGTGCTTATAATCTCCAGGAAAGGATCCCCCATGGTGCCAGGTAATTACTGTAATACTAACATGGCATGATAAAATCCTGGAGGGTTGTCATTAGAAAAGAAACAGCTAGAAAAGAAATGGGATTAATAAAGGAAATGTATGATTAGGAAAGAGTAGCTGTTACAGACAAAAGTCACTATTCAAATATGAACCTTCGTCTTCCCAATTTTCAAGAACTACTGTTTTGTAGATTGACATCAGTGATCCAGATCTGACCAACCAAGACTTTGAAGCAGTATGGAGTAAGTCTCAGTAACATTCTCTACTGAAACACATGGTAAAGAATGAATGAAAAAAAAAAAAGAAAAAAAATCAACAGGAAAAGTATTTCAAGCCTCCTGATTCAGAAATCTTTCAAATACACATTTAATTATTTATGAAGGCTGGCAGAAGTGTGATCTTACATACTGACTTAACAGTGTTCGAAACACAGGTAGAAAAAAAAATCCCTTCTGTATTGCACAGAAAGGAATGTGAACAGAGAACACAGCTCATCACTCACTAGGGAAAATGTGTTCAGAGCTTTTTAGTTTTAAACACTGGGACTTGTTTCAGAGAAAGATCATCTTTATCAATAAATGAACAAAATTACCTCACCCCACTTATTGACCCCATGGTGAAAAATTCTTTGAATATCTAATGTACGAAAATGATAAAAATACTCTTTAAAAACAAGAGCTAGTCTATCAGATTGTCTCTTCAAGAAAACAAGTGTTGCTCTAGTTGATTAAAAATAATTATTTCCAAGCCTATAATATTAAACTCCAGTCCAGGAACGCAGTCTTGGATTAAACTCATCACTTGAGCAACACAAACCAAACCCAACTCACACTAGAAGAAGTTCTGCTGTTATTGAGAGACCTATGCATCCAATGCAGGACCATGCAGAAGACATCCAAAGTACTGTGATGATTAAAAATAGTATATATTGTGCTGCTTGACTGCCAGCAGTCTTGGGATCTTGTTTGAGACTAATGTTTTGCTTTGTATAGAACACTACAGATATATAAGCAAAGAATTGAATACAAAATGAAACAGAATATTCAATTGCTCTTGTATGGAATGTAAATCTGATTCAGATGTAATGCAAGCACAGAAAATTTTGTTAGGATCTGGTTGCTATTCTTTTCTCCAAGTTAGGTGCAAACATTTGAGTACTGTCACAGCAGTACTATGAAAGACCACCTTAGAGATATATTTGTCTCAAAAGTCAAAAAAACCACCCAATGAACACCACTTAATTTGTAGTGTTTTAGACATGTTTCCTGATAGACTCTGGCTTTCATACTGTAAAATAAATTTCAATGAAGTGGCTTTCTAAAACAAAGGTCTTTCTAAAGAATTTGTGATGGGACTATTGCTTCTGAAATCTTCCAACAAAACCTTAAGGCAATCAGTAACTGCTTTCTCTCTTTTTTTTCTTCCTCTCAACAATTTTGCTGAGGCTTAAAAATTATTCCTTTGTCCAAGCCAGATTTTGATCCAGATTTTAAACTCTGTAGGCATTGTCCTGAGTTTGCAAGCCTCAGGACTGAGGCTTGCTAGATTTTTTTATGAGCTGCTGTTGACCTGACTCAACCTCTGTTTTAACTGGGTTTTGTCATAATAACTTAAACCCCCACAATGTGGGTATGCCTAATTTACTTAACTTTTGCTTTTCTTCTTGAGTTATAACCCTAGTGTTTCACAAGTAGTAGAAAAATGTAGTTATTCTGTGCAGAATTAAATATTTATAAATAATGCACACTGCAGAGGAATACAGGTCTGGTATGATAACAGGCACCTTGAAAAGTAGGGACACAGGTTCAGGATACAAGAGTAGAATGATAAGAATAAGGGGACATGTTGTTCCTGGGGACGGCAGACCTACAAACCAGAGGCCAGGTAAAGAAAAGCATGCTGGGGAGTTGGGAAAAAATGGCTGTAGGACAAAGAGAAGAAAGAACAAGCATCTAACCTAAATAAAACATCATATAGGGAGAGTTCAGAAGTAGTGTGGGCAAGCTGGAAAACACAAAACCAGACCCAAGCAAACCTTAGAGGAGATAAAAAGAAGAAACCCCACCAACATCCAACTTTTCCCAGCAAAGAACTTGGGACAGCAAAGACTTGCCGTCAATTGCCCCTGAATAAGGAAGGGTGGTCGTATCAATGTTAGGACCCAGAAAAGAAGTGGAAGGGTAAACATAATACCAGAGAAAAGGGTAGATAGTGAGAAATGTGTGTATAAAAATTGTAATTTATTATTATTATTGTCATTTTATGTGACAAAACTCTATTTTCCTGGTGTTTAATAATTACATCTGTACTTACAATAATTCTCTGACTAGACTGTTAAGATTTCAATTGACAACAAAGCCTTGGCTTTAAATATCAGTTGTGTTTCCTTTATCACCCACAGCAAGATTTGGAGTGCAATAAAGTATATCCAAGAGCACACTGAAAAATATTCATTTACTTGTTGGCAAAAAGTTGATAAATGAATGGTATTTGTACATATTCCCTGGATAACTGTATTTCTCTACTTGTACACCTGATAGCATCAACCAACAGGGAAGCTACGCGCTATATCTTATTAGGATACTAAGACGAGGAAAGATCTGAACATTCAAAAGTGTGTGTATGGAGTTTGAGAGAGTGGAAATTGGGAATGGCTGGATACATTGTAGAAGAGTCTACAAGGATGCAGAGGTAAAACAGGAGAGAGACATCCTAACAGGGAATTCAGGCAGGGAACTAGGAGCTATCAAACCAGAATGAATATAAACTAAAGGGCGAGCTAAGAGGGTTAAGAGGGCTTGAAGTGACCTGGCCAGCAAAGAAAGTAATGGACAAGACAGAGAAGATGACAGTGAAATGGTCAAAGAAAAAAGGTTTGGAAACCAAAACAAAAAACCCAAGACAGAAGCATGAGATTTGATGAAGAAACAAGATTAACATGAAAAAATCTAAGAAGATGGACCTGGAACTGTGTGAGAAATAACCTTCAAGGTACTTGAGAGTCACTGTGCAACCAAGTATTTGTTGAGTGTGCTGGCCAACACATCTATTCTTGCAGCCATCTCTCCTAGCCTGCTTACTGAAACTGAGGCTGATGTTGCATATATTATTTTATAAAATATCTGCATCTTTATTACTGATGTAGAATGGTTATCTTACTTCATGCATTCGGTACCTGTCGTAAGTTCTATATCTTTCTCAAAAGACCACTACCGTGAGGGCCAAACAAGACTTAACAGAAATTCATAGAAAACATAACATTTTTCAAAAATACTCCATTATCTTAAAAGAAACAAACAATAATCAAGGAAAAACTGAACATGCAATTCAGCTGACTCAAAATACATTTCAAAAGTTATTAGCAACAGAAAAACTGATGAAGTTCAATCAAAACTTTTCTTGACAGCTCATAAAAGAAAAGGAGGGAGAGGAAAAAAATTAGAAAAGTGTTTTTCTACATTTAAACTTCCAGGAATATGCCAGACACAGTTCAGTTTTTCTTCTACACTTATCAGAGTAACCATGTGTGCCAACAAATAACACACAGCACCCTGGAACCAGCATGTTATATAGAGAGCTGATGCACAAAATAGATGCAAGAGCAGATATGTTATATTGCTAAACAAAAATACTAAATGCTAACACGAGTTTTGTGAAGTATCAAGTGTAATTGCATGAAAGAAAAAAATAGATAGAATATTATGGATTATTTCCTTCTTTGCTCTTCTCATGTTATAAAAGCTGTTTAGTCTCCAAATCTGTACAATGTTATGGCAGCAGCTGGATCACCTTTTTCAGTTTTCAATTCCTCTCCCTTGTCTATTATGTTTCTAACTTTAGAACTGTAAATGCTTTTTCTAGGAGCAAATTATCAGTTTATTGCAGAAAATACTATCAATTCCTTGGCAAATAACCCTATACATTCATAAACTCTTCAAAATAACAGATTTCTTTTCTTTTCCATTAGTTTTCCATTTAGTTTTCTTTTCCATTTTATCTTCCATATTTTGTCAGAGGGGTAAAATGATGGTGGGATTATATCTCTGCTCAGTCACAAATCCTAAATGTCAATGAGACAAATTCTCCATATATTCTAAGCACCGCACCGAAGGTCTGACTTTACTCATAGAATACACCTCCCCGCTGCCCCAATTAGATACAATACAAAGAGCTCTATACAAACTTTCTTTGGATTACCTAATTAGTCAATGGTAATCAGCCAACCGGAAAATTAGAGTACAATATACACAGGACATGACTTTATTTTTATCTCCTGCTGTTTAGAATGGTTTGTTTGCATCTTAAAAGAGTGTCAACAGTGCTCAGCTTCAATTTGAATCTACTCTAACCTGAATAGCTAAAAGACTTCCTTAAATAGCCTGCAGGAACAGGAACTCTAATAGAAGCCCATATGCTTGTAACTACCTCCTTTAAAACTGCTATCCTTATTCTGGTGGTAAAACAGATCCAGTGCAAGGGTTCTGATGTCTTAATTTCAGAACTTCCTATAAAAATATGTGATAAACAGACACAGGGTATTTCCTGCTAAATATGTTTTACGGAGTATCTTCAAAGAACACATCTGTGTGGATAGGGAAAATACACATGAAATAACAATAGCAGACTGACATTTACTAGTTATGTCAAAGGCATTAGCATCAGACATTACCATCCTTCCTGTTAGCATCCTGACACTTGATGTCAATATTGTGAACTAAGTAATGCTATGCCTTGCTTTGAAAATACAGAAGTAATGGAAACATCCAGCTAAGACATAAGTTTTCCAAAGTCAGATAAACTATCACATGGATACAAACATCCTTTGTAAATATAAGAGAAAACCAAAGGCTATTATTTTACATTAGAAATATTTTAAGTTGTTGGCATCAATTTACCAATGAGCTGAACAGAGATACCAGTTTCATTTTACCCTGACTTTCAGGTAAGATACTGGCTTCATAAAGGTTCTGAAGATTTTGCCACTGAGAAAAATTATATTTTAACTTCTGTGTTTCCTATGAAATGAAAGCGAGGAGCATTTACTAGCCAAAAAAAAAAAAAAAAAAAAAAAAAAGAAGAAGAAGACAATGCCCAGTAATAAAATCAGGAAAATAAAGATGCCAAAAGCAAGAAAAATTTTTAAATTTTTTTTTCTTTTTAACAGAAGAAACACAAATTTACTATATTGTGTATAAAACTTCTTTCTTGTCTTTATTTGTAGAAATACATAGTTTAGTTCCTATAGTGAGTCTTTTAATGGAAGAACAAGCTCTCCAGTGACAGGGAAAGTAGGTGCTGAATGTCTGTGCATCACACTCACTGAAATGAGTATCACCAGGGGTTAAAAGCAGCACCAATTTAATTTCAAGTAGAAGATGGCCTCTTTGGTTAGTCTTTCAGAAAGAGCTAATTTGTTGATAAATTGCTCCTGTCACATCCTTCAAAGAGGCTGGTCATCCGAAATAATAGAATGACCTTATTATTCTCTCAGAAATTTTACATTTAGAGACCAAAGGAAAATACATCCTAGGTATAGAAAAAAATACTCAGGTATGTGTTCATATAAGTCTAACATCTATCAAAATAAGGCAACAAATTTATACTAGAATTCTAAAATATTTTTAAATCTTATAAAAGTTGCTTTCAATAAGACAGAAGAGGTTGATTTAACCTTGTACATTTTTATTGTGTATTTTTATTCCAACCTACAGATAGTTTTGAAAAATTAATCTGGTTTAATTCACATTTTCCTTCCCCCTTTCTCTTCTCAACTTCTCATTTCAGGAAGGTCTGATCTTTGAATTAGGCAGTGTGGTACTTCATTTCTTTTGAACATTGGTGTCAACTATTGTATTCTTCTTGAAGTAGAAACGTCAGGTACTATCAAGAAATGCACTACTGTTCCTTGCAGTTAGGAAGATTTTAACTGAGCCCTGGGTTCCTTATTCATGATGTTTTGTGAGAGAAGTACATTATGTTGCATTGCTCAAGTAGTGTTGCTTGTAAGTGGCCACTCTATCTACATGAAGTGAGGATTCCTGGACAAATCTGACTCAGAAATAGCCATGAGGTTGTTATACTCTTGAGTTAAAACATTGGTAATTTGAAAATAGAAAATAGGAAGAAACCGGGCATAATCCTCCAGCTCTTGTGTTTACATGCAACTGCTGGCAAAACCCCCAAAAAATATTCTCAGATGCCCCATGCTGTAAACTCTGTGACAGGAGGTAACTAAAAATGTGTCCTCCCTGATATTACCATTTGCAACCACCATCAATATGACTTGCTGTTCAACCTCTGCAAGGCATATTAAATTAAAGCTAATGAATGTTTAATTCTCTAAATTCACAGGTTAAAAATATGGGTCACGTTGCATGCTAACACATGTGCCAAACGCTATTTTCTATCACCAGGTGAAACATGCAGCGTGACCCACACACAAGTACCCTGATACAAAGTCAGAAATACTTCCACTCTGAAGAGGAAAGGTCTGATTCAAAGGAGTTACAGAAAAGTACCTTTAAAGTTCTATCCATTAACTTAATGAGAGTACAAGCTACCTTGTTGATAGAAACAATAAAATGAGGATTTGTCTATAACTGTTAAATTCCTCAGAGAATGAAATTGCTTGCACCAGAAGATAAGGATTTCACTTCCCATATAATGACTTTGTCCAAGCAACCTCACAAACACTTCAGTTGTACACTTCCCAGTAGACCTTATCTGCAAGTGTTACTCAGCAGGAAAACATATGGAAAACTTTTGAAAGAGAGTGTATACATTAAGAGAAAATCAGACTTTGAAATTCCCTATGAAAATGAAAGGCATCAGGATTGCTTGCAAGAACTGACTCATCCCTTGTCTTCTCTTCCTTTTCTTCCTTCATGTCTGCCTGCCAAAGGCCACATGGCTTCTGTCATTGGTTACAGCTGGACTTCATTCTGCTTTTACCTTTGCTATCCCTTGTGTACCGCTAGGTTTGTCTCTGGCATTGTTGGTTACTGATGGATCCAGCTCAGAATTCGTAAATCTAAAAATCTGTATATTACCATACTACAAGAATCTTAGGAGACAGCTATTGAATCACATTAGTATTTCATGAGAAAAAGTTAAAATTTCTATGTTCTTTTAGTATTACCTCTACCTCAAGTAAGTAGCAGTACTTTTTAAGATAAGCTGCAATTTTCTTTCATCTTACTAAAGCAAATACATGCTATAATTAGTTTTTTTCTTGCTTGCATATTAGCTTCATAATACTATATTACAAAATTCCATACACATGTAAATTAGACCTAATTGGACTGGCTCATCAATCTGTTCCCCAATTACATAAGAAAAATACATTAACTGAATGTGATTTATATATAAGGTACTTGTGAATGTTTGTGATGGAATTCATAAAGCGCTCATTTGCATGTCCTAATTAGCAGTTTATTAATCTTAAATGCATACAGAAATTAACAGCATTTTAATCTTCCAAAATGCAGCTTTTTTTATCCTTTCATTAACATCCATCAGTCCTAGTATGAGACAACTTTTAATAGCTTATGGATACAGATTACAAGTGCCTATGTACATATAAAAATATGCACAGATCTTGAGAGCAATTTTGCCTTCCCTTGATCCTGACGAATTGCCACAGGACACAGTATGGCTTTGTGGAGTAAGACTTTAATAAAAACAAATGATGAATCCTTTCCAAGTAGCTATATGTACTTATACATATAGAGCCTCTGTACTAAGTGGTCTCATATTTTAAGACACCACAGGTTGATTTTCCTTCTGGAACAGAGATTGATTATGAGAAAAAATTTTTTTTTTTTTTTTTTGCATCTTTCAATTCATGTTTATAGAATGTACACAATACATTTAACTGTAGAGAGGCGGCTAGTTAATTAAATGTCCTAAAAGCCAAATACCAAATGTAATATATATTGCATAACAGTGAAATTTTAAACAACACTGAGACAGAATTTTATTCCATTTTTTCTGAATCTCAGTTGAAAACAGAATAATAACAGCTCTGTTCAGCAAAGTATCAGGCAGGTGTGCTTTCTAATTTTAAACTGTGGTTACAGGTCATTGCTGATTGCTGGACGATGACTCACAACTTTCAAATTCTTCAGATGGCAATTTGCTTTTGTAAATATGCTATTTTCTGCTCCATCTTTTGCATTAAGAGCTTAATGCTTGCAATACTCTCTCTTTCTTCCCCTTGTTTAAATTCAAGTGCAGACCAATAAAACATCTAATTTACTTATATATTGAGCTGTACCACTTGCAACCTACACACAACATGTAGCAAGAAACAAATATATGAGACTTTGGACAAGATTTTAGATCCATTATTACAGTGCAATGGGTGTTCACTTATTGTAAAATCACATAATATTTCTAGGGAGGAACACTAAGGTCATGGCAGTGGCACTGATAACATTGGTTCCTTCTGTAGTGTCATTCTTAGTGGAGTACCAAAAGGACAAGGTAAAAAAGCATTTTACTGTACTTTAGGCAGGGGAGAAATAATCTTTCCTTTTTCTTTTCAGCTCCTGCTTATTTAGCAGTCTGAGCTGATGCTAGTCATCCCGTAGTGACAGTGGAAGGTGGACACTTCTCAGTCACAGGATCATGCATGGTGACATATGCCCACAGCTCCTAGACTTGCTTTTTTTATTGAGGTCCTTATTTCAGACTATTACACACAGCTCTCACTTCCATTAAGAATCCAGCATAGTGACTACAGTGACCAAGGAACAACAACAGTGCCTTTAGACAGAACTCTATAAAGGATCTTTTTTGTGTAAAGCTGCACCATTGTTCTACTTCAAGAAAACTACAGGAGAGAAGCAACTGTTGCATCCTTCATTTAAAAAATATATTCAAAGCATAATTGTTTTCTTCAGCTCTGTTGTTCAAAATACTTTAAAAAAATAAAGACTTAGAAATATCTGTAATCTCTGGGTATGAAAACAATAAAGACAATTTCAAACCCTGGATGCTATTATGTATGTGTCTCATTTTAAGTATTTCACATATAATGTCCTATGGGTGGTGGGGAGACAAGGAAGCTCTAATGTGAGAAACTCCTAACCTTTTAATCTGGAAATTAGGTTCTTTTAAAGTGATACATCAGAAATAGAGGTCCTAAAATCACAAGTTATTTTAACAAATACTGCATGAAGCTTTATGTGATCTGAAGAAGAAACACTCCCAGAAATAGAACCTTGGACTTTTGGCTCCCAGCCCAAAGCAAAGCTGAGAAATTCAGTATAACGCAGAACAAAATTAAAAAAAAAAAAAAGAAGGAGATGGTGTCCTTGAAATCAGAATATTCTTTTATCAGTGCTTTGAAAAGAAAGGCTTCAAGAAGTAAAATTCATGTCATGCTGTATAAAAAAGAGAAATCTCTTGTTCTGAGTTAAGACATTCTACTCAGTTTTATCCTTTCCCCTTTAAAATACATTGTGCTTACATATAGAATATTCATTTGCATGTTTAGTGTTTACATTATAAACACCTGAAAACACAGAAATATTACTGAAAGTACACATTAGTGTGACACATGAGGTTGAATGTTCTGGTTCAGTTCATAGATAAATAGATACCAGCCAGATGAGATGCAAATGGTGAAAATGGTACTGAATTTTACACTGAAGTATATTTAGAAAATGAGTATGAATAACAAATTGAACTTGTGATCTAAGTCCAGCTCTCCTGACAAAATAGTATGAGTATACAAATGTTAATCCATGCATAATGCATCCTCTTGACTATAATTGGCTAAATTTCATGTAGATATGTTTAACTATATTTGTCTAGTGTATGCACAGACTAACATCCAGTCCATTTTACCTTGCCTGCATTTGTATTCTATTGCCTGATCAACATAGAATTAAATCAAAATAGCATTTTCTAATGCTATTTTAGTTTGACTAAGTGCTTTGCTTGTCTACTGTTTGGAATTGTAATATGCAATAAAGCAAAGTAAATGCAATTCAGGAAGTTAAGTTTTAAAATTTGCCAGAGACATACATGAGACACAAAGTAATTCATCAGTCTGAAATTAATAGTTTCGGATGTGTATTGTCTCTGAGGTAGCAATCCATAACTAAATCCTTTGGCAGTTATCCATCAGGAAATGTAACATTGTCTAAACAGTTAAAAGTGCAATCATATCTCATTTGATGCAATATTGTAAGCTCACAGGGATATTGTACTCATTAAATCGAACATAAGAGAGGCAAATGAAAAAAAGTCAGTCTGTTCTACCCAGCTTCTTCAGACAGTTACATCTGATACATGACATTCTGATACAGAAAGTGCCTATCTTGATTTCTAAAGATGTATGGTAATCTTCTGTTAACCAGGCCAATAAAAATAGGGTGCATCTTGGTTTCAGAATATACCTATTATCCTTGTGTTAATTTTTCATCTGTGTGAGTTTGCTGCATCTTCAGCTTGCATTGAAAAAAACAGAATCTTGAGGCAAAGCTTGAGCTGAATACAAGCTCAAAGAGTTCACTTAATTTTACATTGATAATTTTTCATCTATCATTTCATTTCATAAACATCTCAGGAATTCACTCATAGCTTTTAACTTTTCAAAGGATAGAAAATGAAAAAAATCTGTCTTCCAAACTTTGAAACAAAAACCATTTGTATCAACCAAAGCTGGAAATTAACCTTTGACTAGACCAGAATATTACATACATACATACGTGTATATANTATACCAAAAGTATACATACATATGTATATATATATATATATATATATATGGAGTGTGTGTGTGTGTGTATTAACCATTCATAATTTTTGATTTCTCATTAAAATTAAAACAGAGGAAGCAGAAAATAGACTTAGATACTAAATCAAATCAAATTTCATAAGATTCTAGTGATTTTCTTAAAGGATTTATCCTTGCAATGGAAGATGGAGTCACACTTTTTGCAAGGTGAGCAGAAATGATGAGGATATCTTGGGAGTTTGTGAATCACCACTTAGAAACCATTAGGCTTTTACTGGTTACGTCGGAGTTAAACGTTCTGTGCTTATTTCTGTAAACTAGCACAAAGCAAAGAGCTGAGTACAGATGAGATTCTTTTGATCTGAGTGCATTTGTTATGTGAATTGGATGGAGATTTTTCATTTACTGCATCATTCACCATAAGCCAAATGATTCCCCAAAGCTCATTCATTCATTACTCTTGAAAAAGCAATAAAAAAAGAAGATAAAAAGAAAAATATTGTGTTGATTATGAATAAAAACATAGAGATTTTTCACTTAGAATTGCAAGTTATGTTGACAGGCATGTACACTACCTTAAAACAGCAGGAATAAGAACAGTTACTTTCTATTTGCTTAAAAACTTCAGCACCAACATAAAAACCGACCAAAATCTCAATACCTCTTAGGCTTCCTATGGATTTTTCAAGCTGTAAGAAACACAACCCACTAATTTCAGACTTATCCTCAAGGTATGAATAAAGAAACTCTTCTCTCTGTCTTGCATTAGCAAACACTGCCCTCCCCATGCTGGAATCCTGCACAGCACTTAGTTACAAGATACTGTCTGAGGTACAGTTTCTGTCAGAGGAAAATGCAAAAGGTAAAAATCTTAAACATCTAATCATGATCATGGCCTACTGCCATAAGCCTCAGGAAGTATCAGTGAAACATTTTAGCTGCAGCAGATCTAGGACTGCTCTTGATGCACTGTCCACACGGCCCAAGGTCACAGAAGGAAGAGCAGAGCCCCTTTAACCAGCCAGCGGTGCAACTAGTCATCCACAAGTCCATATTCTCCAATACTGAAGACCAAATGAATCCTTATTGTGGGCTGGACTCAATAGCCTCCAGACATCCCTTAAGAATAAAGAAATTATTGTGTGATTCTAATTACAACTTTTGTATTAGTAACAAACTACATGCTAAACTTGATTAACTGCTACAATCCAGTAATAAAAACTGTACTAATAACCCAAGCCCAAGCATCTTCCCCACTGTGATTTAAAGTTTCCAGGCTTACGGTGACAGCACAGAATGATTATTAAACCTGAGAAAATGTTAATATTAGTTAGATAGTATTGAATTAAAAGATTAAAAGTTTAAAAGAATAGAAAAGTTAAAAGAAAAATTAAAGGTATGATTTCAATATGAACTACACTGAACCTATCCACTGGGACAACAAGAAACCCCAAGCCCTTAACCTTAGAGAGAACAAGAACATTCCTGGACTTTTGGTTTTTGCATCTAAGCTAGAAATCTTGGAATTCATCTGGAATGTCTCTCTTTTCAATACAGTTTCCTTCCCCCAGAGTACTGAATATTTTGTGAAAGATTTTAATTTGTGAAATTCTTTCGTTCACATACAGAATAAAGAACCACCTTCCATAATTAGAAAATTTCAAAGTATCTCTGATTTTTCCATTTGCAGGAACTAAACTTGCTATAGATTTTGATATTTTTCTCTTACTGAAATCCACCTAATCTATCTGAATGTCTCAATCCACCAGATGGGTAGATCTGAATAGTTAAGTACCAAGGATATTTTGTGATAGCAAAAAGCTTATGAAACCAGAGATAGGTGTGAGATAGTGTGATATAGATCAAGGCCACGTGCAATGAGCGCATGACAATGGTAAACAAGAAAGCCAGTATGGGAAGTCTACAGATTTTAGCTCAACTTGTCTCACAAAGGCTGAAGAAAAGTGAAACAGAGAGATGAGAAGGTAAGCTTTCCAGAATTGCTTTATCTCTGAGAAAAGTGTTGTGCTAGGCAATAAGAAATACTTGCCTGTCCCAGTCTCAAGAAGATGAATGATTAAGGATAACTGAGATGGGATATAACATTTAAGCTGTCAAACTACAAGGGCATTGGACAACTTCCTTCTCAGGCCAGTATGGTAATTGGACCTTGAGAGCATCCATGTGGACCAAATATATGGACAATTATATCTTTTGGAGGTTGAGCCCATGCTAAACACTGATACACGTTTTTCTTTTCAATGCTTGTACAGTCTAAGGGATCTCGTCTGCCACACCCATATTCCAAGAATAATAGCTTTACTAATTAGTTCCATTTATCTCATATGTTCATTAAAATCTCCTACTAAGGGACAAAATATAACAAAAAAGAATTACCAGGTTTAACAGACACCTACAGAATGGTATCATATAGATGATATCAAACTGCCAGGTACAGTATTGCAGACACCAAGCAAGCATCTTGGGTTTTGTATGGTTTGCTCTGTTTACTCACTGCTCTAACTCATGCTTGATTTTAAAGCATGCTGTAAATCGGTTCTCCTAAAAATTACAGTCCCTGCCTGAAACTATTCCATTCCTCTAGGTCAAAAATGGTAAAAGTGATTTTTTTAGCAACCCTTTTTCATTTCTGTTATAATAGAAAACACTTTGACATATCAAATCCTGACAGTCTTTTATGTAAAACTTTATAGTGTGATCACTCAAAAGGGATATCTCATAAAATAATGAATGACAATGCAAATGGGTCATTTTTATGTCTCTCATTGTTTTATTGAGTAGTTATACCTTCTGTAGCTGGATTTTGAAATAATAATGATCTTTTAAGAAAATAGTGAAGTTCAAGGTTACTGCAGAGATTCAGCACCGTTCTGTGCCTGAATGAAGTTCATTGAGCCAGCTGGTGGAAACATGTCTGAAGACTCATTTGTACTAGTCTCCTGATTATAATGCTCATTTTATTTTTCAGAAAAAGAAAGCATCGCATGAAGCTCCAGAAATTCAGCCACTGTCTCTTGCATACAGCCTTCAGATTTATAGTGTGAACCTGCCTTGCTTTCCCATTCTCTTAAAATTGGCCTTGGTGATTTGGTTCCATGGAGTTGGCTGTTCCCCAGGCAGGCTCTTACTAATAGTTCAGATAATCTCAGTGTGCACACTTACTAATAGTTGAGGCAATACTTTCTAGGCATGCAGTGTGGGAGCCAGTGAAAGGGACAGACCCCGAGAGATCTCCCCAAGTTAAAGTGACTGAAAAAGCCTCCCCCAGGATGCCCTGTTCTGTTATGGAAATGTATCCCAGTTCTGCTTCCCCAGTTGGCCTCCCCGCCCCCTTGTACCTTGTCTGCTCCTTTGGAAAGTTCTCCCTTGCCCACTCTCCCGTTGGACCTTGTTCCCTGCCACTCACTCAGATTTTCCCATTGGCTCCTGTACCCTAATCCCGCCTATGTACCACCCCTGCCCCTGATGCTTTCCCTGCCCCCAGATATAGGCTGAAAATTTCCATCTGCCTCGGTCTTTGGTGCTTGGTCCCATTCACGCATGGGGCTCGAATAAACCTGTGCCGTGGAATTCCACACAAAGACCCTTCCTGCCTCTTTACCGTTGGCTTGTCAAAGAAGCTATCCGGAGCGTGTGTGTGTGTGTCTGTGTGAATGCAGTGGCTGCCGAGCGACTTTCTGTTGGAGTCGGATCTGGGAGTCACACTACCCCACCAGAACACCCCCCAGATCCTGACAATGCAGTGCAGTCAAATACATGCAAATGTATTTTTTTGTGGAGGGGCAATACAGCCATGCTCAAGGCATGACAAGTCAGGTTTGGCATCAGGCACCACTTCTACATTTCAACCTCAGCGAACCCAAGTTTCCCTTAGGGAGGAACTGACATGCCTAACTTAAGTACACACCAGTACCTGGGCTCATTAAGCCAGGTTTAAGAGCAAATTCAAGAGGAAGCTGGTGTGACTGCCACCCCAAAGACCACTTGCTGCATGCTAAATTCTAGCACTCTTTGCAGAAGTCCCCGAGTATTCCTGCCAAAAATGATTTACACTTAGGTTATAAGTAAGGAGAACAGAACCTGGCTCCAGTCATCACCTCATAAGAGGACATAATTGGATTACCTTGTGGGCAATTTCTCATTTCTTTATTTTTCAAAACTAACTTAGGAATTGAAGCAGTATTTTAGAAGAAGAAAAAAGTGGATAAATCTTGCAAGTGGGCATTTATGTCCTTTTTCTTGCAAGCAGTAAAATCTTTTTCATTCTAACCACCCTTTAAATTTAATAAAAATGGCAACATATGGCTGTTTACAAAGATCTAATTAGTCCATTTCCCTAAATATGGTTTTACACTCCAAAATATTAAAATTGAAATGCAAATTGTAGCATGCAGATGAGAATTAAGGAGAAATTATTTCTATTTAATTGCCTGAAGACAGCCAAATCCTCCTCCCATCTTTCACCCTCCCCTTCAGTTTAGCCGAAAGGTATATTAAATAAAGATGATATTAATGTCAAACCACCCCCTTGTTTGCCTCTGAAGCCTTCTTTATGAATATACTTCATCATCAAAGGATGAACTATCCACAACATCTGTAACAATGAGAGAGGATGAAAAAAAAAATCCAACAGTTCACCTGCTCAGGTCTGGAAGGCCTCCAATCCCACACAAGAAACATTTTCTGTGCACATTTATAAAAATAAGATTAGCAACATTCAAATCCCTTACATATGGCTGGATATCTGCATGGAACACTGTGTGTGACCTTCCAAAGTACAGAAACTGCTGTGTTAAACCACTTAACGGTCTCCTATGGTCTCTTCCTCTGGTCTAAAACACTGGCTAACACCAGATGTTTTGGAAAAAATTGTGGAAAGTGATGAACGTGATTATGTATTTCTGCACAGCAGTGGGATATTTGTTCATAACCACAGATGATGCTTGCACTATGTTACAACCTAATGTAGCAGACTATAAGTTCTATTTTATCTAGTACAACTGCTGACAGCTTCTATTCATGCTATTTGACCAAACCCCTGTCTCAATGCAGAAGCGTGCTGCTTCTATATGAACTCAAGGTCCATTGATATGGACCCTATAATATGCAATATGTTTTCTGGGAAATATCAAATTACCACAACAAAAGCACTACTTTTTTTTCTTCTATATATATTAAAAAAAAAGAAGAAGCTTACATGAAGAAATTAAAAGCATCGCTGAGATTTGCCATAGTCAACTCACTCTGATATTAACCTATAAAAACAAGTATATATATTTGGGGTAACGGAAGTCTCACAAAGCTAAAGACGAGATTATTCAAGCTGAAGATGTTCCATTTTAAACAAAAAGTGGTGAAATGGAATATACAAATGCACATGTATAACAAATGTAAGAATACAATCAGATTGAAATTACACACAGACACAAAGGCCACCTCTATGTTCCTGGCTTCTCTTCTGTTTGAAGAGAAATAGCTGCTGTCAAAGAGTGGTAATGAAGTCTCCGAGAGTCATTGTTCTGGGAGATGTCAATACCGATAACAGGCAGTGCCTCTAATGCTTTCAATTAGCTTGTGTGCATCATGAGAATCACAGGATTGCTCAAGGTGCTGTTAATCTGGTTTATATGCAGATATAATGGGTTTAATAGTTAGATTCTTCCCACACCTTCCAAATGGAGGTTAAAGCTCTTTCACTTATTTGTCTAAAAGTTGATGTCTAATGAGCAATGACATGGATATGGTAAGTTTCCAAAACACGTTGAATATTACACCACTAGTTGATGGTTTGGAGAGAAGATAAATTACTTCCAAAGCTGTTTATGAATTTCCTCTAGTACCTGGATCTTCATAACTGCTTTATTAAGAAAGTAACTTCAGGAATTTTAGTTACATGTGGCATAATGTTAGGTAGACAGGGTGCCAGGGAGGAAAAATCCTTTGTGGAAACAAAATGGTGTTCACTTGATGATCTTAAGGATCTTTTTCAACCTAAGTAACTCTGTGATTCTATGACAATGAAAACAGTGCAGATATTTGCAAACTCTCTCTGTTGTCAGTCTATTCTTTCCCAGTTTAGAAATGATGAGCTTAGGAAGGTGCACTTCATATGACATTTCCCTGATAAGAACAAATGAATCTGCAAGAAGGGACTGTCTTGCACCTTGACAGAGTATTGTCACTAGTGTTGTTGCCTAGAAATGAGATAAGGGATGTGAGGTAGAATGCCCCCAGTTGCTGCGGGGCAGTTCCTGTGACCTGGCTGTTGGACAGAAATGTGGCATATCTAATAAAATACAAGAAAGAGATTCCTGCGAAAAAGCAACAAAAGACAGCCTCAACCAACTAGAATATCTTGATTGATCTGAATGAAAGCAAACGCAATAATAGGAGTACAAACACTGATGGAAATCGCATTGGAAATATGTTGATGAAATTAGTGATTAGATCTTGCATGTGTTTTTTTTTAATAACAGATAAAAAATACATTTCTAAGGAGTACAGTCTCATCAACATCAGTCTTGCAGATGGAGAAAAAAAAGTGAAAACCCATGATGGGTACCCAGTAGCATACTGTGAACCAGTGGCAGGCCTGAAAGTGGAAACCCCAGTCATTCATTTCCTGCATTTATTCTATAGTCATTATACATTCAAGCTCCCTAGCCAGGATGTGAGCCACCCTTTAAATGACAGAAAAAGGAAGGTCTCTCTATAAAAGAAACCATATAGTTTCTTAGATGATGAAAGATTTAAACAATTTCACAGACAAATTATGATAAAAGATTGCAAATGAAATCATGATCCTTATCTGAACTGTAATTTCCCTTAAACCATGAAACAAAATACCCTCTCAGAGGAGAAACTAAACAGTATAAAGATTCCTGACTGGTATGCAAATGCTGTTGGCTTCAGATACCAATAGAGAACTGTTTTTAAGAGGTGTTTCCACTCAATAAGCATAAGTAATCAAAACTCTGTTTTCCTTCTGCCTCTGCTCTCTGGTTCCTACTTTGGACTTGATATCTACTTTTACTTCTTGATTTATCTAGGTGTGTGTGGGTTGCTTCTATTGAATAGGGAAAAAAAATGCACAAATAGTACCAGGAATGTTTTACTTCATCAAACTAAGTCTAGTCACATTAGTAATACACCCAGTTCTAGTTAGCTGAGGCTTATTTTCACTTTCTTTCATCAACACCAGGCACTTTTAAATGTTGTAGAGAATTCTGTACTCTTGGGTACTCGAAAACAAAAAAAAATTGTGAAGAAAATAGAAATAATGATTCATTCAGCATGTATTGAAAAGAATAAGTTATATCAATTGGAGATTAATTTGGATAATACCTTTAATTTCATAAAGATCTTGTTGTGACTTGACCCTATGTGCTGAGTGAAGAAGAGTGGGTAAAACATTCACAGGACTGCCTATGCACAGCTTTATATCTTTGCTTTGAAGGACAGAGGTGAATGAAAATCAGTTTGAGCACTGCCTTCACTGTCTAAACAACTGAGCAAACCTTGAGTGCTACTTTGGCTTCCTTTCAAAATTCTAGATGGCTCAGCTGAATAAACTCAGCTGTGTGTGGTGACAGGCTAAGCCTCATCTCTTTAGGAAACATCCCCACCACTGGCTCCTCTGGCACACTGCATGCAGCATGTTTAACCCCTGAGGGACACAACTCACATGGAGGCACCGCCTGCTGCAGATGGATAATCTAGTCCTTCGGGGAGTTAATGTTGCTCATCCAAGGCCTGAATTTTTTCAAGCTGTCTGTATAGCTTCACACAGCTGTGACGCACTTTTAATTTTATTAGGAATTTAATAATTCAACATACTTGATGATGTAAAATCCTAGAGAGCAACAAACGCGCCTGACTAAATGCATAAAGCAAAGTTACAATTAATGTAATCAATGAATTTTGACCACATGCACCCTCCAAAGAGATTTTAAAATCCATAAAAAGACAAAAACCAAAAACCAAGGATTTTAAAGAAATCCACACTCTTCTTGTTTCTGAGTAGGTTCAGCTTTACCACCCTTATATTGGTATCTATACTTATTACAGGCTTTCATGCAAAATGCCAATGTACCATAAATTCTTCATAAATATCAAAACTGTAATTATATATGCTACATTCCTGACAATTTTCTTGTATTTTGACATGAAAACACTACGCTATCAAACAACCCTCATTCTATCCCCCTTTATAGTCCAGAGTGACAGGTATTTGTTTAAAAAAATTAGCCAGCTGGAAAGACATTGATGGGGACTGAATTACCCATGAAGAGAAAATCATTGATTTTGAAGCCCTTTTTAGAAAGAATACATCTGTTCAATTTGTTTGTCTTCTGTTAAAGAAAGCACACAGAAGAGTATCAGAGCAGCATCATCATAACCTACAACTCATACATCGATGCCTAAGTAACAAAGGATGCTAGATGAAGAGAATCATCTTTGACATTTCATCAAGAGCGCTAAGTCCAGATGAAAAATAATGTTGCTAAGACTTTTTTCATTTTGCTGTGAATATCCTAATAAAAACCTCTGTGGTCTATTTGCAGATAAATACTACTACATATTTTATGAGTGCGACTGATGGATCTGCAAGGTTAAGGCCATTTTTTTCAGTGATCTATATTTTCAGGTGCTCTTTTTGTGCACTTAGGCTACAGCTCTCAATCAGCTTCTGAAGATTATATCCAAAATAACTCAGTAGCACTGTGTGCTATTCAATCAGTAAAAGCAGTCTACAACCCACTCATTAATTATAAAATGCAACTTATAAATAGTATTTTAGAAATATATGTATAATATGAATAGGGAAACAAACTTCTACCAATACATTTGTTCATGCACACACAGAAGCATTAACAGAAAACATTATCATGAGATAACCAACCAAAGAGAATTCAGAAAAAGAGTAGACACTTATATAGCACCTACATTACATACAGATGGAGTATTTTCATCTACAGCTAGTGCATATGCCAAATGAGCTTCCTCCTCGTCAAGTTATTCTACTGCAATTTTTTTTATTACCTCAAAAGAATTTGGTACTAGTCAAGGTTCCAGAGCAGATACCAAATTTGATTACGAGGTCTGTTTTCAAGGAACTAATTTCTCACTGAGAGACATAACATGGTCACCAGAAATTACTCCATGATCTCACTGAATGATCATAGGTGGTGAGAGCTGAGACCAGAGTTCGAAGATGTCTCAGGAGTGTTTGTGCTTTAAGGCACTTGTCCAAAAAGAGTTTCATGCCCCTCTACCTGTCTTATCCTTCCCATTAGGAAATTAAATCCTACTTATTAGTGCATGCAAGGAAAGCACCACAGACTGGAAAAGTTGTTGATATGCTCTGGAAATCCAGTTAGCAGCAGAGACCTCTACCAGAAAATACACCCAGATGAGTCAATTGCTCTCTTTTCCTGATGTGGCTGAATAAAGCAGGGTCTGGATTAAATCTGTCTTTCCTCCAGATGTCCCTATAAACTGCCATAAAAGTATTTTTCGTCTCTGAGGATTGCACATGAGACGTTGTACCCACAGAAGAATATCTAAGAGGAGATTTTGACAAAGTCTCAGTCAGCCTTGACTTGAACCGGGGACTCTTAGATTCCTCTTTTCAGAAACCTTTTCAGGAGCCTTCCTATGAAGCAGCAGCATACTCAGTAAAAGGAAATGTTTCTGGTAGAAAACCAGCTCTCTTTGTTACAACTCTTTTGATGTTGAAACACTCCCGTCCAACTTTCGTTTGTTACAACTTCTAAGTAGGAAAGACCAAGATGAAGACAAAACTGTGTAATTACATAGAGTCAATGACAGATGTTCCAAATTGTGGTAGAAGCAAAAGAAATAAAGGATTAATGGCAATTACAGTAATAACAGAAATAACAGCAATCAAGTCAGGTAAGCTAGGCAACTAGAGCAGCAATAAGGAAAAAAGAGTTACAATTATCTTAGGAGTTTCTTCTCTTCTCTCTAAACAGATGGTCATGAAACAACAATTTAACTTCCAAGCATTTGAATCAAAGTCTAGTATTACTAATAATTCATAAATATTACTTAACCAAAGCAAATTATGCACAGAAGGAATTATGCAAACCTGAAGTAATTTTTTGGGACTAGATCCCCTAGTCAGGACCTGTATTACTCTTCTTCATCAGAAATCTTTTCCATCTGTTTTATTTTAACACAGCTTCTCACCTCAACGTGACTACTATGTATAAGCTAAGCTTGGCTCAAAAAGACAAAATAAGCAACGTGGTTTATGAATGATGTGTTCAAGCATTCCGTGCACTAAGTTGAAAATATGAATGAAAAATTATATTAAATAACTCAGTGTACCGAGGCGAAAAGATATTAAGTTAAATGTTGGGAGACGTGTTTCCGTAGGAGTTCTATATATTAATTCGTTAACTCCTCCTATTTTTTACTTTAACGTCTTCCTAATTGTTCAGTGCTCTGTTGTCAAAATCTGTTCTGTTTTCATTGAACTCTCTATCCTCAGCTATATCTTCTCTCAATATGAGACAGCTGTAAGTACTTGCACTCTCCTTTTTGCCTCTCCTTGGGGCAAGTATATGAGGGTAGAACTATCTCAGTATATTTAAGGATTCACATTCTAGTGATAACAATAGTTAATTAGTGGGGGTGCCAAAAACAAAGAAAATAAAAAGGACAAATTAAGTCAACAATAATTAAGGCAGAATATAATTACAGTACTAATTAGAATAGTTTTCCAGTAGGAATGGATAATTTAAATATGAACAAAACACAATAATGAAAGACTCTGCTGCCTCAACATCTCTTTTACTTTCCAGTAGTCTGAGAATAGAACTGATAACATCACCAGATTTTTTTCCCTATCTATAATTCCAAATACTTTGTTGTATTTTTATGATTTATTTGAAGAATGCTCTTTCATGACATTACCAATCTTCCTTTCAGCTTAAATCCCAGGACTACTGCTTTTCAAAATAGAAAGGGTGTTGTTTATTAAAATTTATCCTTGAGAGTGCCCCAAAAAATAACTAAAAGCCAAGTAAGTTATTAGCTCCTACATTAAATGGTTTTTAATTAATTTACCAGAATATTTGTAGACTTTTTCGTTTTAGTGAATACTTACAGGGCAACAATAGCAAATGATATAAAACATATTTGTACAAATGAATAAGTCAAGGCTACTTTGAATAACTCTGATACCTTGCATTTTCACCCCCCCAAAATTTGCATATTATGCTACCATAAACTAAATGTCTTTTGAGTGAAATCAATTAAAGATGTTACATAAAGATATGGTACGGTTTTCACAATCAGTATGGAGAGACTTTCAGTCTTCTCACAGAATGCAACTAATTAAGTAATTGAAAAGCTGAAATTCAGGTATTTTCACAGAATTTTCCTCCCTCAGATATCTTATTCTCATGATCAACCAGACAAAGTAATTAAAAAAAAATCTATTTTTCAATATAATGTATTTAAGAAGAAAAGAATATAAAGAAATACTGTATTGCCATAAGGAATCTAAATGGAAAAGCTGCAAAAACATTGATCTGAGAACAAACAAAATAGTGAATTTTTGAATGCATGCAAACTGGACAAAAATATCTGTCTCAAGACTGGCAGATTTTTAAAATTAGGCTGAAAACTGAAGCAACAAGCTATCTTGCTTGATCTTGAGATCAACAAAAATAAACCTATCCTAAACCAGAAGGTCTTTGGCATAATCTTCTATGTCCTTGCAACATGGAAAACTAAACAATTCTGCAAATTTAATCCATAATTGTTTTAAGACAGATTTACTTACCGAATTGGCCATATGGAAAACTGAAACACAATCTCTAATTATGACGACAGAAGAACTGAAATTCTACTGTATGTGTTTAATTAAAGCCTATGGTTCATCTGAAGATAATTTTTTTCAAAATTCATAATGATGGCATTAGTAAGTTATTAAAAATGAAAATTAATTGAGAATATTATGTTTGGTAGGGTTATGGGGTTGATTAATAATTTCTAATTATTTTCTGGGTAATGCTCTCCTGCAGTTGTGGCTGTTGCTCTACATATATTCTTCAGCTGTGTTTGGTTTTGACCAACTGCTATGTCCTATCTCCAATAATTCAGTATTTGCCTGAGTACAAAGTCAGACAAATCAGTCTTCTGATGGCAAACACCTTCTGGGCAGGTAAAGACTACGCTTAGTGAAGGAAAGGGAAAGAAAAAAAGAATGCAAAGGAAATCACTCCTGATCCCCCTTTCAAGCAGACCAATGCCCAGTCACTTTCCAAACAACTGTTAACTTGGAAGTCACAACCCACACTTTCTTCCTCTACCCCAGCGTCTTTATGCATGATGCTTTATGCTATGGAATATGCCCTTGGTCATTTAAGGAATACATTTCAACATATATAAGTACCTGAAGGGAGGGCATAAAGAAGAGAGAGCCAGGCTCTTTCCAGTAGTGCCCAGTGGCACAGGACCAGAGGCGATAGGAACACACTGAAACAGGACGTTCGCCCTCAACATCATGAAATGGTGTTTCACTGTGTGGATGACTGAGCACTGGCACAGGTTGCCCAGGGAGGTGGAGAAGTCTCCCACCTTGGAGACTTCCAAAAAGCCACCTAGAAATTGCCCCAGGCAACTAGTTCCTTACCTGAGCAGATGGTTTGGACCAGGTGACCTCCAGAGGTCCCTTCCAACCCTTTTGTGATACTATGATTCTATGAATATTTACATTTCCCCATCATATTTTTTATTCTTGATTTCAATCTCTTAACTTGATATTTTTTGAATTCACCCTTAAAACATAATTCCCCAAACTTACAGTGCTCATGGTAAGCATAATTACATCTCTAAGCACTGTCATGTGTATCATGATTTCTTTCTTTTTGTACAGCATGCCTTTTTCTTTTCCAAAGAAATTATGAACACCATTCTGCCAGTGTGTACTGATCTGAGGCAATGATACTGCTCACTGATCATCGCTTCACTTAGTATTTCATATCTTGTAACTTTCCCATAAATTACCTGAGGATGTGCTCCATGTTAATGCACACTTCAGTAGCAATTAACCATTTACATGAACCCATATAAAGAGCATTTTACCAATGCTTTTCACACTATCATTAACATAAATTGCAACCTTCCTGATATCAGTTTTTATTTACAGCTGACAGAATGGAGGAATTAGCTATGTGTAGAGTCATTCCTGATGTAAATCTCCATATCTAATACTGTTTAAAAAACATTTTCCAGGCAAAGTATGCTGACCTGTGGCTTTGGGCCAGCAGCAAATTCAAACAAACTAGAAACATACTATAAAATAAACTGGAAGAAAAAAACCTATAACTAAACAAATACTGAAGTATATGTAACGTGAAGGAATAATTTTGACTATCATACATTTATATTGTACTGACCAGATTGAAATATATTACCTCTTGTTTATAGAAATATTCGTCTAAACCTACCAAACATCAGAGCAAGTAAAATAACCGATTTCCTCTCATCCCTATTAGATATATTAGGATATGAAATCACTTCCATTTCTAAATTTGAAAAATAAGTTGCAAGCAAAATTTAGTCCCTGGTCCTTAACAGTCAATCAAGTTCCCATTAGAGTTGATGAAAAGACAATTACTTGGCAAATAAACAAGATCTGTACTTTGTTACTTAGTGTAAAAAGCCAGAATGCTATCAAATGACAGCGATACTTCTGGATGACTGCAGGAGGATGGTTGTGCTCGTGCAATACCGGAAATCATTTTCCTCTGAAATGTGGTACAATTCAGTGTGTCTTATTGACAAAAATATCCTGTATAAATCATATAATGAAATATAACTGTAGTAATTTCACCTGGCAATTAACTTAATAAAAATAATTGACAATAAAAATTGCTAGATTCTTTAATAATTCTGATAAATGTTGTCCATCTTACAAATAAATACAAATCGAGTAGAAACTTTGCAAATGCACTAACTCAGCACAAGTCTAACCACTGCCAATGTAATGCAACTTGGAACAAATCAATTTTGGTGTCAAAACATCTTTACCTTCTGAAAACATGGCTTTTAGCTAAAGAAACTGTTCACTGTGAAACTCAGCACACTGTTTAGAGCGAAAACAACTGAAGGACAAAAAGAACCCATAAAAACTGAATTATTGTTTTACATTTAAAAAAAAATACAGTTACTAATTTATATTGATTAGTTGTAAAATGTGAAACATTTTAGAAGCTCATCTTTTAAAACTGGATTTTTGAAAGATATTTGTTCTTTTTTTCTTATTCTCCCCAACATTCAGCCAACCAAAAATAAATTGCTCACACAACCCAAATCAGCTGTTGTAGGACACTGTTGGCCATTTGATAGGTGCCAGGTGATGATTACATTACGTTCAGCATATGACCAAGATGAAGTAGACTGAGACTTTCAATTCATCTTGATAGCTGAGCAGCCACACAGTAAAAATACTTTTCAAGCACTATCATTTTGCATGGGATCCGAAGCGGTCAGACCTGATTGTAGAACTCTGAATTGCAATATTTTCAAAATTTTCTATACACGATAGTTTGCAATTAATAAAACCAATTGTAATGTAAGCCTTCCAGCTGCTTTATGCTCTTCATTCACACGTTTTGAATTAAATTGGAACATGCATTTAAACTAGAGTTAATACTTGATCAGATGAAGTTGGTTGAAAGCTTAAGGAGACTCTCGGAAAGTAACTTCTTGGACTATGCTTCCTTTTTAACTTTTATTTAGATAATTTCATATCAGAGAGTGAAAAGTGTTTTGACCTCAAGAGCTTATGAAGAGATTTTTTTAGTGCATCCCAAAAACAGAACTCAAGAGTTGATAGCTATTTAAGGGGCTAGTTCAGTTTCAAAGCCACTTTAGAATAGGACATATTTCTACAAATTCTATGTTCATCAAAGCAAACGGGGATTTAATGTACCATAGAAATCCTGTGATGTTTTGTATGAAACTGGAAAGTGCTTAGTTCTAAAATGCTTTTGAATGAGAGCAAAAGCATCTATTTTTTGCCTAACAGTCCAGGACATGTCCATACACTCAAAGCCATTCTGTTATTTTTTGACCTACAACTTGCTCTGCATTTTCAAAAGGCTTAATTTTTAAAACACAGCAAATCCCATTAAAGTTATTCAGAACCTGAAAACAGCTTGTGCGGCAAATTGATTTTCATTATTCTACTGATCTCAAGGAAATTACACTAGATGTGACTTTATTCAACTTAGAACTTTTAAGTACTGTCAAATTTTTCCAACAGCATTTTTAATATGCCACACTTTTATTATTCTGCACCACTTCTACACTTTCTACAGTCCTTCCATGGCACTTATATTTTAATTTCCCCAAGACAAGCTAATATTAGCACAATAGTTTCAATTAAAACAACTCCAATCTGAGAACAAAGAAATAAGGGTAAACAATGATCCCCTGGGTATATTTTCACTGGCTTCCATAAACCTTTCATCTACTATATACACAGGGATTTGGATTCTCCATCATCTCCTAAAAATTGCACTACGTTGCCTTCTTCCCAAACAGCTGTCAAACTTCACAATCTCTCTACAGTATCCTGATATATAATTTCTGTATGTCCACCTTCTAAACTATGATCCTCTTTCACTGCTCCCCATATCCTTTAAACCCTTGACCATCTTCTACAGAGGAGTCTGAAAGTGATTTGAAGGAGAATAACACAGACAGAAAGAAGCAGCATCTCAAAACAAATTTTCAGAGGTTGAAAAAATGATCAGTGGAAGCAATAAACCTTCTACACTTATTAATAAAAATTATTCAGTTATAAAGCAGGAACAAGAGGAAGAGGAAACGAATGCAAAACACGAAAGAAAGGACGCAAAAGAGACTGAAGGCAAAAAAGGCAGGAAAGTTAAAAAAATAAAAATTAATTAAAGCAATATATTTCCTTAGTATTGAAGCTATACAGTTTTTACTTTACAGAAGCTATAGTTTCCACTTTTTTCTTTACAACATTTCTATTAAAATGCTCAACTAGAGCTGAAAATTTAGACTGTATATTGTGAATATTTTGAATCTTCCTGACCTTCTGAAATGTCTGTTTTGAAGAAGTCATAACTCTTAGAAATATTTGAACAAGTTTTACTACCCAAATAGATATGTAAAAGAAATAGCATTCTAAATTGTTTGAAAATCCTAGTAATAGTAAAGTGTATTGGTAAAATAGAGTACCAAGCTATGAGGGATAAAATATGAAATAAGTTTATTAGTTTAAGTTTATAGAAAGAACATCACACAATATGGCAACAGAAAAATCATTTCCCTCCAGTGTTAAAATTTGTGTAAATATCCATATTTCAGTAAAACCCAATCATAAAAAATAAACAATAATTTGTGGTGTTGATAATCCCAGGATTGTAATTTGCATTCAAACGTGACACCTTTTTGTTTTAGGTTATGTTTTTTACTACGGAAAATTACAGATATTACAAGTTTCTTCATTAATATAGGAGGAATATTGGGAGGTTCCCAATTTATTATGAAACACTTAATCCATAGACTCTGGCCAATTATTGTCTATTACTGTATCCCTGTGCACAGACATCTGCAGGCTTAGGTATCCCCTCTGGCAATCGTTGGCAATACCAAGTTTGATACATTATTTTCAGAATTTTGTCACATTATTTTCGTATAAGAAAATACACAACAGAACAGAGCCCTACTTTTTCTAGAATTACAGTAATCCCAGTCATTACCATTTCTTAAGTTTCTCTTTAAATAGTGAATAATCCCCTAAAGTGGATTATTTTAAAGCCAGAGAGATAGAGAAGACAGAAAAAGTTGCTTGCTGTAACTCCCCTTTAAGTGTATTCAAGAAAGTTATTAATTACAGATTTTGCTGTTTGATACAGATCTAAGCAAGCTATTACTTGCTGTCTTTGATAAATTATTATACCAGGAATACAGTCTCAAGATGTTCTGTGACTCGCAACATGCTATTCCTTCAGTTTGCAGGATTGCAAGTGACTTAATAAAAGCTTCTGCAAAGTGAAATATATTCTTCCTCCAAGAACCACGTTAAGCCACGTGCATATGAGACAGAGAATGCACTCGTGCCATTTTCTATCTGCCAAACCTGTTGCACAATGCAAAGAAATCTCTGTCTTTAGAGAGGGCTTGTACTACCCTTCAGCAGTGCTGAATACAGCTAAGAGCTCCTAGTGTCCTCCCCCAGGACTCATTCCAGCGCATGCAAGTCCCAGGAGCCCTGACTGCAAAGGAAGGGTACTTTCTGGAGTGCTTTGCCACTTTGGGCCTTCTCTAATTCGCATTAGAGAATATATAATAACTGTTATGCATCCCTCTCTACCAAGGCCCATCCATTTGCCTTGGAAGGATTTCCAGACTGGCAGGAAACAGGGTGTTCAGGTTACTCAGGGCATATCCAGGCTGTATTTGGAGAACAAGGCTCTGAGAAGCAATGCAAATGTTCCTTGCCATCAGTGTTACTCTCCCTGAGTTCACAGACAGATCAAACCTAGTGCCATATGCCTGATGTTTGAGAATTCCTTTTATTTGAAATCTAATTATTTTATGAATCAAAACACTTTTTAAAATTAACAAGAGAGCAGGGAGACTTATGAATATGAAAAATGAGAACTTGAAGATGTCACTAACTTTACTGATGAAATACAGAGACACTGGCAATTAAATAGCAGCAAGAAGATGCTCACCACCCAACTCTAGTGAAATGTTATTAATAATCAGTCTTAATACAGGAGATAAGATTTCAGTAAGGTCCATGTTGCTTCCATTAGTGTTGCAGTGTGATTAATCTGAGAGAAATCTCAAAGAATATTCTGAAGTAGGAGAGAAATAATTGTAAAATTTGTTTCAATCCTGCTCAACTTATTTATTCAGGATTTTGTTAGCAAGAAAGCATTGCTATTTTTCAGTCATTGACAAAGATGAGAAGCTATTCTATTATCATCCCTCAGTCATAACTCCTAGCAAGGATTACAAAGTTTGGGAGACAGAGAAAAATGATCCTTTAATACACTGAATTGAGAGGAAATTTTTGTGTGTTTGCTCTAAAATATAGACAGTGAATTCTTGATGAAATGAAATATTGAATATAATGAAAGGATTTCTGGAGATAGTATAATGTTCAAAAAAACAACCAAAATTTTTTCTCTTTCTCTGAGCATTTGTTCATATAGTTGCACTACTTTGAATAAAGTTAAATCTTGACAGTAGTAACACTATAAACACTGGAATTGCTTATTGTTTTTCTTGTGCTCACTGGAATCCATACAGGATACAAAATACTGTCAGCCCACAGGGGATGACAAATGATTTGACATAATGGGCAACTGGACTACCTTTCTTTTGTTCAGATCCTACTGTACAACACAAAATGCGCATGTGAGTCCAAAGAAAAATAGACATTGACACTGGGGTGCTGCATGCAAACCTGGCTCAATTACCTACGTACTTTTCATTGAAATACATGGGTATATTCAGTTGCTCCACCTTGAAAATGAGCCAAGTGGGTGTTAAGAAGAAGTTCTGTGGGTAAAACCTTAATTTTTATCAGAAGAAAGGTCTAATATGGCATTAGGCAGACTTTCAGTTACCACTCATCATCCTTTTTTAACTATTTCTGCATTCACAAAATCTTGCTGGTGTTACAGATTTCTTGTACTAGAACTTGATTGTGAACAACAGAGTTTACCATCAGGCCAGAAATCAAGGTCCAGTATTAACCAGAGCAAGGATCAAGATGTTTTGGTTCAATGAGCGTAGTTTGCTCTCTGCTTAGCATGGTAAATGTTGATCTGCATTGAGCTCTAAGTTGTGGCCAGCAATCCTCTAAATTCCTCAGTACTGCTACATCCCAAGACACTTTGCACATAAAATTTCAAACAAACAAAACCAAATCCAAACAAACCAAAAATCCCTAACATTTGGAGATTTTGTTATTTTTACATCTGTGGGTGAAAAATTGGCATATGGACACAGAGCATCATTACAGACGAATTATCTTACATGTCTGACAATTTTTTTTTGTGCTGTTTGCAATTTCAGGTTTTCCAAAAATGAAATTGGTTCAGTATCTCTTCCAAACATTCTTGCTACTTGACACAGTGCTTTCCAAAAAACCCAAAATGATAAAAACACATTCCATGCCATAGGGGACAGATGATTAAAAAGAAAAGAAGCTTTGATCTCTTACTCCTGTGTCATTCAACAGTAACATCACTGTAAATACTATTAAGATTTTACAAAAGCATATATGAAATCAGATTATTTTACAAATATCAGAGGGAGAGACAGAAGAAAACATCAAAGAGGAATGAGTAGTGAAAAGATGAAAAATGCTAAAAGCAAATTTGAGATGGGCCAATGCTAGCAGAAAGCAGATTACTAATTCTTAAGGTGATGGGAGAAAAGATTCTGTTAAATGATGCATAATGTTCGAAAATACAAATATTTTTGTGAATGCAGTTTAATCTTGATACAATACACTCATTATAGCCATGAATCTACCCAAGTGCTACATCATTTTAAAAACAGATTGACAGATCTTAAATACATCTTGAATTTGTGAATTAGTAAGACCTATCCTATAAGCAACATGTATCTAATTGCATATCTGTAGTTTAAACAAAACATCATTGTTGCTGTCATGTCAATGCACAGGATCTTAAAAGGCTGCAGGTGAAACCCCACTCTTAGTTGTGGAGCATATGTTTGCTTTATGGAGTCCATGTTGACTACCAAAACATTCCAGCAATTTCTGCAAAGCAGTATAAGGTACGTTTCCAATGGAAATGAGTAAAATAGGACCTTTCTATGGTAACTGAGACAGCAGCATGCACTAACTTGCTGCTGCTTTCTGAAACTGATTATAGTTCAGCAGCTAAATTGATAACTGCTTCCAAGTCTTTAGCTGCTTCTTCTGAAAAGCTGGACTGCATTTCAATCTTTTGCATCTTGTTAGCAGCTCTATCTTTATCGTCGCACTGGATAAGAAATGCCCAGATTCAAAGTTTAATTTCCACCAGTAGAAATGGTAAGCATCTTTTCATCTTTTTTTTTGGAAAATCTGTAGATCCACTTTTCCAGAAAATATGGTTATTGATTTTTTTGTAAATAAATAAATCCTATAAATCAAATGAAGTATTATTCTCACTTCTTATCCTAAGAATCTTAGGAAGTGATCATGAATCATTTTTGCTGGCAACACAAATTTCTTGAAAACAGAATTTACTGTCCATATGTCTTTTCAGTAAAGTGTCTATCTTATGGAAAATCAGAGGTTAATGGTTATAATTAAGCTTTTTTGTCTTCTCACATTGAGTAATCTCACATAACAAAATATTTCAAAATATGTATCAGAAAAGGATCTTGTTGAAGTTATTCCTTCTAAAAAGAAGTGATCGCTACCTGGAGGTCATCTCCTTCTATATAAATACCTATATGGATTCAGATCTCCACAAAGAAATCTGCAGGTACCTATGGCGTGTGCCACAGGCACATACAGACACAAAAGTTCAAGAGGACAATGCACTCTCCTCCCTCAAATTATGATGGCAATGACGCTACGTGAACCTAATTTATAATAGGTTGTACTTTTTGCATACTCTCTTTAACCTTTAGTAAATCCTAATTCTGTCCTCATAAACATGCAGGCAACGTTGGGTTTCTCCATTCACAAATATATGCAGACAGAGTCTGAAATCACTGGAGGAGATTCATGGAAAGAATGGGTTACATTACAAAGAAAACATGGAAAAGTAAAGAAAATGTGAGGTAAAAAACAAGGCGAAAAGGGGAAAGTATTCCAGGCACTCTATTTCAGAGACAATCCCAAAAACCATTTTAATAGACTGATTTCATAAATAATATCAAGCATGAATACATAAAAAAGTACAGCAAAAAAAATACTCCAACATGCTCCCAGAATAAGATGTATCTGGGACAGTTCATACCTCAAATAGTCACACATATATTAATAATCACACCATATCCACGCTGCATATTCTTTTCATATGCATTCTTCTGTGTTCCAGAGATTTATCTGAACTCACCAGGAAAATCCTGTATGACTTCAGGGGTGGGATCTGGCAACATTACTAACAACAAAAACCAGTTATTACAAAGCAGTTCCAGACATTAACTGACTGTTTAAAGAGTGTCCTGAGAAGTAGGAAACTTTCTAAATACACAAGTTATAGATCAATACCCCAGGCTGTCAGGTTAGAATGTAGGAAAGTCTAACTCCAAACTCCAGACAAAGCCTCAAGAAATCAAACAGTACTACCTCATCCATGAAAACAGGGCAGGCAGTGTTTCAAAAATAGTTGAACTCTGGTCATCTTGTGAGGCAAACAGGGCAATTAATGAAGAAAAGACCAAGGGAAGACCATAACACAATAGGGAATGGAGCTCTGTTTTACGCACTGGAAAATGCCATTTTAACCGTGTTAAATTACAGCTGGATTATTCACACAGTTCTTTCTGACACATTAATCTCAGGAATGGTAATGAAGAAAGAAACACTGGATATTTTTACTACACATTTGCACAGGAAAAATATACTCAAGGTAATGCAAATGCATTTAGGGTATGGGTGAGGAGAAAGTCATGACAAGACATGCAATGATACACCACCTGGATTCATTTTGTCTGAGAAATTAGTAAATTAATCTGTTTTGGCCATTCACCAGGAAAGGTAACTTTTCCCCAGAACAACCTGGGTTTGTGAAGAAGCAATGTCTGTGATTATTTCTGTGAAAACATTAACCATCAATGGTTTTAAACAGCTTTTATAAAACATGATACAATACAAGCAGGGGGGAAATTATTGCCTTCCTCTAACTTTATTTTAAGAAATAAAAATAATGAATCTCTTCCCATAATAGGTAGATCACATTTACATAGAGAGAGGGTGTGAGAAACAATTGGTTTAGACCATTCTGCTAGAATTGCAAAGTTAAAACTCAGATGCAACACTATTCCATAAAAAAGCATAGCAAAAAACTAGAGTTCTCTGCACTGCAGTTACAATTTCCATACAGGATTTCCAATATTCAGAAAGCTCTTATCAGCTACTACTGTTTCTAACAAACACCAAAGCAACCTGTACCCTTTTTCACTTTAGTCATACTGGATTAAGTCCAATTCCTACACAACAGCAACGAAAACTAAATTAGCAGAAATAGTTCACCAGCTAAAAGAATGATGAAGATTAAGTGAAATTAGGAGACTCAGTGATTACAGTATCAAAAAACTCAAAGAAATTGGTAGGAAACAAGCAAAGGTGCATAGCGAAACAAAGACAAGAAAAGGCTGTATTAACAACTGGCTGGAGAAAATGACCTCAAGATAACCATTTATCTGTCTAGCATTTACCTAAGAGACTGATGTGTGTTTCATGAGAAACATTTAGCAGATGAATTATTTTCTGCTTCCGTTGTATGGCAACATAACGATGACTAAAGGAAAAAGAAATCCCCAAAAGGTAATGGTTTCCACTTCTAGGACACGAGCATGTAGATCAGAATGGAGTAAGGTTATTCTTCTTGCTATCCTTGTGCTTTAAAAATCACTAGAAGTTGAAATCAGCTCTTCTAGAACATCAAGAAGAAGGGGTCAGTCAATATTATTAAGGCTGGACAAGATACATGACAGCTTAGGGGCATGTTTTCCGGAAGAACACGGGAAATAGAATGATGAAGCCTGAACAAGTTTTTGGAGAGACTTCCATTCATCACTGTAGTACTGCAGAAATCCCATTCCTCCCTCAGATTCCTTTTCAAAAACTCTAGTTAAGCAGAAATTATATCTGCAACTAGCACTCTAGATCAGTTAATGGGTAGCAATGGGAAAGTTCATAAGTTCATTAGGTTCTGATTTGGATGGCTACTGAAGAAAAATAGCATATTGCAATTTTAAACTTTGTTTTTATCTCAGTGTATGCATAAGTCTTACTTCCTACTGGTATTATGATTGCTTTATTGTAGCTGAAACCAAACGTCAAATTAAGTTTTCTATTTCACCTGTTTAGCTCCTTAATTCATGAAGCTATTGTCTCATTTCCTCCAGAGACAAACAGGCATGAAACAGTAATTCATGTACTGCAGTAACTCTGCTATATGTTTTTCATATGCTGCCTGCAGGCGCAGTGAATACGAATAAAAATTGGAACACAACACCAACAGATTTTGCTCTGTTCTCTGTATCTATGCTTTTAGCTCCCACTCTCTGATTATTTGTTACAGTTCCTAAAGCTCTGGGAAATGACAGACACAGATACTGTGAATGCAGCAGCCCTTCTCCCTTCAGGGTCTCATTCCCAGGGTAAAAGGAAGAATGGCAGAACCAGTATGCTGTTCCCTCCCATTTTCTAGGCAAAGGTCAGTGGTCCATGGAAAATTTCATACCAAGAATGTCACAAGTGGGTATTATTAGGAAGTCTCATGAAAACAGTGGATGAAGATGTACAATTTTATTAACTAACATTTTGCATTCTATTGTATAGAATTCATACATTCATATTGTATTACCGTTCTCTGCATAATATTGTTTCTTACAGCAAAGAAGGAAAGCATCTTTCTATAAGAGCAAATTGATACTATATACTGCATTGCCTCTTTCCTGCTTGTTAACCAGCAGGTACAAAAGAACTTTCTTCTGTCTCCAAGTTCCTGCTTGCAAAAAAGGCAAATGTCCTATCACCTCCCATATCAACTGGAAAGTATATGGGCATTGAGAACCCAGAAAACAGACAGCTTTCTGCATGTCTTCAGTACTAAACATATTATTATCCTCTCAAAATGGAAGTTTCCAAGGAAACAAGAAGAAAAGAGGATATGAGAAATGTAATTGTAAGAGAGAAACACAAACCCAAAATCTGGCTTTTATTTTTTTTTTTTCAAATTTACATATATATGTACATTGTTATTAAGCTGCAATTATGATCAATAATAATAATAATAATCCCTATAATAATAGTATGAGTTAACTATTTCATTCATTTATTAACTGCCATAGTTACTTGAATTGCCAAGATTAAGCCTCTATCTTGATAATAACTGCATATTCAAAAAGGAATTGCTATCCTAAAATAACCATATCTAAATAGAAAATAAGAAGCATCAATCTCACACTGATTAAAAAAAAAAATTCTACAGTCAGAGCAAATCTGTATAAAAGTCAGGACCATAAAGGCTGTGAGACAAGGGCAACCACTGCAGGATCCCTGCTAGAAAAAAGCTTCCTCAGAAATATACAGTGTACCCATAGTTTTACTGTTTCTTTGTGATAACATGGTGTATTTTCAGCAAAGGTGTCTGGTTTTGCACTCTCTTAAGAAAGTCACCAAGCTATCTCGACTAATTTTGTTTTTTGAATAATCTTTAGTTAAGGCTTTGAAACAGACCCCTAGGTTTGAATGTAATTTATAACATATTGGGCTGCAAGTTCAAAACAAACTAAAAAAAAAAAACCCAAAGCCAAAACAGTAAAGACAGAAAATTGCATTTCCAGATAGTCTTTGCTGATTACTAGACAAGGACTCTTCATTCAGCTTTGAGCAGAAAATTGAACCGGATGACCTTCTGCAGTATCTTCAAACCTGAATTATCCTGCAGCCTTATGAGTTTTCTGTTTTCAGGTATGTTTTCAGAAGTCATTTATGACTTAATTTAAATGGAACTTCTTATTGCTATCTTCCCTCAGACTAAGTAGAAAGGCAGTGGCATTATTACCTGTAAAATCACTCCCAATCCCTACTGTCAGCAATGATTTTAAACTGTTTGTTGGGATATACACATTATTTTTCTTGGATGAAAGCCCATTATTAAGAAAAAAAAGACATGAACATGAAGCAATAAACTCATAAAGTCTAAAACTCAGAAGAATGAGAATTCTTAGTTTGTACAGACTAATTTTCATATATCCCTCTGAAATCAAATGACAATGAGAATTCTTTGAGTGCTATACCTGCAGCCAAAAAAAAAACCCACAACAAAACAGGTTTATTGCTATGAAGGCTTTCCTCAAACACAGAATTTTGATGTAGTTTCTGTTTCATACCAAAAACGTTATTTAAGCTATTATTAGCAGCAGAATCAATGGAATTGTATATCTCTCTACTTTGTCAGGAAACTCATAACTATAAGCAGCAAAAGCTGTATTCCACTAATGGCTAGTTAATTACCTGTCATTAATAGATCAATAAACAGCTTGAGTCCTGATTTGTTTAAATATGTTAACTGAGTGATTTCTCCCTGAGAAGGAACCATATTGTAAAGTGACAGGATTCCCAAGAGACAAAAAGTGAAAAAGTTGAATTGCTTAACTATCTTCATGTTTTCTCAGTTCTCTTTGATGCACTTTAGAACAAAAGGACCTTTCTATCCTAAGTGGTTATTTAAACATCTGAAAGGTATATATGTAAAAGTCCCAGCCTAGAAAAGCACCTAAGGGCAAGGCCACAAATGCTATCCTGATCCCATCAAGCTAACAGAAGTTTTACTACTGTCTCCAATACTACCAGGTTCTCACCTCCTGAGGAATACAAAATCTCTTTTTCTTTTTTTTTCATTTCTTTGTGTGGGAACCATACTGCAATGATTTATATACAAAGCTCAGTGGTGGAAGATGCCAGATGAGTGCTTTGAGCTGTGCTGTGAGATGAATAGGGTGTCATAATATATTCAGCAAATATGGCAATCCTCCAAAACAGAGAAAGGTATGAAAAATTAGTTCCTTAGTTTAGAAACCATACGCTGAAGCCAAGAACACATAGAAAGAAAATGTATTGGCCTCTTTCCCACTAACACACAAATCACTGTGGTTCTATGTGTACAAACCATTACAGGTGTTATGCAAACACTGCAGTGTGATTTTTTCTTACTGTCTAGGTTAAAATAACCTTTGTTGCTTCTTTCTCTCACTTAAAAGGAAAACCACCCCTATATTATAGAACATCCATGGAAACTCACTTTCCAGACCAAAAAAATGGCTTATAAAGAATTTCAAAGAGAATTTATTTTTCCATATAAAAGATGAAAACATGAAAAAGGAGATATCTGCAAAGTATGCTCAAAATTTTCTAAGAACCTTAAAAATGCAAATATCTGGAACTACTTGTTTCTTTAAAAAAAAAAATCAGTAAGTTATTATTTTGTGTGCTGCTTAACTGTTCTTTAAATGTAGAAGCTAGATTAAACATCTACAATTAGAGTATATATTTGTTTTATTATAATACAAACATATACTAACAAGTACAAATATGTCCTGAAATATGTCTTATAATAGGTGTCTTATACATATCAAGAAGAAGACTCTAACCCTCTACTCTGTGCAAACTATGAGCTTTCTAAGCACAATATCTCCAGCTCTATTACCAAATAAATTTGCCTTCTAAATACCTGCCAAAACTACACTCATATACAACTTTTCTGAAGCATACGCAAGCAAGGAGCTTGTATCAATCAGCAGAATCTAATCAGAACACTTCTAGTTATGAACGCAATTCAGGATCCTATATATTAAGGCCCAGGAAGGAACAAATAATTTTCCACATTGCAGTCTCTGTTCTACGCTAAATTAAGCAAGATAACAGCAACAGAGACAAACCACGCATTAGAAATAGTTAAAAAGCAGCAGGGAGGATGTAAAGGAGTAACAAGCATTACAATGTCTATTAACTAATGGAATGCTCATGGAAATAGGAATAAGATGCACATGCATTCCAAATGAATCCTTATCTATAGCACCATAAAAAGATATACAAAAAAAATTTATGAGGAAAAGCAAACTAAAGTATAATACTGCAAGCATGCAGCCATTAAATTAATCTGAAATGCATTTGAATTGCTCTTATCACAATGAACTCAGCTCACAATATGTGTTATATGTTTCCACTTATAAACCAGTCTTCCTTAAGTACTTTTAAGATTTATTTAATATCAAAATACATCATACATAATTAGAGCACATATAAAGTACTTGTTACATATTAATAGAGCTTTAAAAACAAAATTCCTTCTTTGTGCGCTAATTCTGGAGCAACTAATACTTTTGTCTTTGTCATTTACAGGTAACATTTGTTGAGGAGGCACATACAAAAAGGGTCTCTTCTCTGCCAGTAAAACTACACAGCAAAAGAAGAACTTAAAATGAACCTGCTTGTAGGTAATACCATATAATTCCTCACACAATTGTGTTACTGAACATGCCATTCTCTACAATGTATAAGGCATCTGATTACCCACAAATACTCTGCATTTAAGAAACTGTTTCAAAAGTCTTAGTAGAAAAATTCCAACCTTCATTCAGCCAGTGCCCTTGCTGACTGTAGTGTATGAAAACTGACAACCAGAAAAACAGGATAAAGTTCAAAGCAATTTTTCAATGCCTCTATTGATTAAACTTTAAAAGCTACTGTGTTTACCAAATGCCACCTGCTATAAGGAGCAACAGATCTGAGAGAAGAACACACAAATCTGGTGCAATAACAATCATTTTAGAAGTAAGCAAACAGGTAAATTTTCCTAAGAAAATGTCTTTTGTATTTTCACCCTCTTTGTCAACTTTAACAAAGGAGAACAAAAAAGTACTTTCAATCAATGGACTTACCTAACAGCAATACCTGTTAAACTGTTGAGAGAAAGTTCCTTAACACTGTATTTAATGGATATCCCATTCTCAGCCTACCTGGTGTATTCAGCAGCCTGGACATCTTGCAAGAATAGGAGATAAACTGCTCACAGTATTCAGCACTACTGGTAATGGCAGAAATCTGATCCATTGTTGCACTGTAGTTGAGCTGCAGCACAGATAACTTCTCCACGCTGTTGCCTCCCACAGAAGTCTGCATTTGCAGGTCATGGTACACAGTTGTCCATACTTTATCCTCTGAAAGGGAGGGGAAGAAAGACGAGACAAGAACTGGTAAGAGACAGACAGCAGAACCGAATTAAAATAATTTTAGGCCTCTGACAAAAGATAAAAATGTTATGCAAGATATTTGTTGGGGTGGTAGTGGGAAAGGAGGGCACTGAACATGAAAACTCATGTGACAGCATAGTTCTAACAACTGTGAAGTGAAGAACGGAAGAAACTCTGATCACCTTTATGAAAAGATACCAAATATACGACGTGAGAAGTCTTAAACAACTGATGCCTATAGTTACATATGCAACTAATAAGGATTAACTTTGATCAGAAGGACACAAGCCTGATGCCCTAAAGATTCCAAGTCTTTATGTGAAGAACAATCACTGTGCATGGTAAATTTTACCATGCTTTAGTAAAGCAGTTGTCAAGTAATAGCATGGATGCACCAGATTCTCATGTGATTACATCATTTAGCAACTAATACTGAAAATGTTTCCACATTTTTTACCCAAGCTGTGTTCTAGGGTAAAGCAAAATTACTGCTTATTGAGACTTAAATATTTTAAAACAGCAGCACCATACGACCTTGCTGATTCAGGTTATGGTATACATAGCAACGTAAGAACTAACCACAGTAGAATGGAAATACAAAAGCTTCTGTTTATTTGTGAAAAAGCACAAGGAAGGAGGAAGGACAACCTCAATTTTTTGATAAGAAATACAGCAATATTGGCCAAATCTCAACACCTCCAACAGACTTTTTTTGAAGGGTCATGCAAAAAGTGTGTGATATGGAGCCCACACGTCTGTATGCATTATATTGCGTTAAACTACTGAGCAGCAAGTCACTAGAAATGTTACGGTGAACCATTTGTCAGTAGTTACCAGAGGAGATTTAAGATGAGAGATCATATTAATGAAACAACACACTCCACACTCCTCTTATAGAAAGATTTGTTGAAGTTGGAAGGTAGTTTAGAAAGGAAACAAAGATGAGGAACAGAAACTTTCCTGTTATAGACCAACCATTAATTTTTCTTACAGGGACATTCTACTGAACCAAAATGAAAAAAATATTATCTGCGTAAGGCATAGGGTTTCAGAATGAAAGTCTTCCTGTAAGAATACTATTCTATCACTTAGATGTTAAGAACTTTAAAATTGAAGTTGACTAGATACCACTCTAAAAATCCACTATCTTAGCTGATGAGTACTACTCATATTGTCCATCTCATACAGACAAGGACTGAAACAGGTCAGTTACCCTCTGTAAATAAACCCCATAAAATTCTCTTTTCCCTATAGACTAACTTGAAGCACATCACCACAAAACTTCCTAGAAGTGCATCAGATTTTGTCAGTAGTATTTTTCCATGTATGGTTCTTCCACTTTTTAAATCGTTTTTCTGTTTTTCTTTTAAATTTTCTGCCTTATATATTTCTACTGCTGAGGGCAAAGTCAAAGAAATCTGTCTTGGAATAAAAAATCCAGAACTTTAAAAAACATTGGTAAGAATCTACTCTGGTGCCTTCAACTGGCTTGCATGAAAGCCCAGTTTCCCAAATGAGTCAGTCAGGCCTTTGCCTCAGCTGTGCCTGTGAACCAACATCACCGACCACAGTTGTCCTTCAGAGATACAGAAACAAAACACACTGTGCTGCTAACTTTGCTGTATTTATCACAAAAATAGACTCTCCAGAGAGATCACCTGGCAGTTTCAGGGTACACTAATTCACCTGACAGATGTGCCTTGCAGCGATAAAACCCATAAAATGTAGTGCATTGCAGTATGTTTTCAATTCTTCTATGTAAATCTCTTGCCTGTTAATGCAAATCTCAGCCATTCCAAAACTTGTGGCCTGCACTTCAATATTTTAACTACATGGAAACACTTTGCCAGACTGACACATACTCAGCTTCAGTAGTTCTTCACCAAGTTCACAGAAATGTGCTCACATACACTGATGAATTTTGGTGCGACCCAGAGTAAAGGCAGCTCTCCTCGTTATGATTATCCTTATCTGCAGGATTCTGTACTCTGCCTTATTTTCCAGTCTTAATTTTTACTGCATAGTATCGGGCTATTTTGGATAATATGGAATCATGTGGACCCATGTGTTTGCAACTGATATGGTGTTAAGTCTTCCTAATCAAATGTTCAGAGATAAGGTAAGCAAAGCAGACAAATCCTCCACAGGTTGTACACATCACTAGGCAAATGAGATGAAATTCAACAGGTGATGCAAGATGGTTATTATTTTAATATTCATATCCTTAGTCCAAAGCTCTTTATAAAATACAGCAATATTCTTGCATTGAGAAAAAAGAAATTAAAAGATCAGGAGAAAGGAATTCCACTCCCAAGTACCAATAAAGAAATTATAATTGCCACCTGTCCAGTTACATAGAGAATATAATCCAGTTTTATTAAGAGCTTGGGATGGAAGTTTACTGCAGATTCATTTTAAAGAAAGGATTAAGATAGTTTATACATTCACTGACAGAAACCTCTAATTTTTGGCAGAAAACACGGTACATCTAAGAACCCAAAAGTGTCAGTAAGGAATACAGCCTCATATTTGCTTTTTCATCCAGCAAAGACTCCTAGACTACCCACTAAGAAGGTAGAGGAATAGGAAGATTAAGAAGGTGACTAGCAATAGGAATTGTGTTAGGCATTACGTTTGAGAAGGAATTTTCTTAGGGATAGCGGATTCTAGCCAATATCCAGTCACTTCCCCTCCAAATGATGCCTTGAAGTGGCTACCTGAAAACAGAGGCTACACTAGATTAAGAGAATAAAGTGGGTATTTATTTGAAGGGTCTTCAAAGGTACACCTTGGGAGCCATAAACCTCTGAGGGGCTCCACCCAAGATGGACGCTGGGTCATGGGTTTTTCACACTTTTATAAGTTTGGCCTATTTGCATACCAAGGTTATTTCTCCAATTATCTTTTCAGGCAATGATGTAATTACCCCAAGTTTGCTCCCCCTGTCAGAGGCTTTAGTTTAACATTTTGGGGCCTGGGACAACAAGGTGTCCTTGAGTTCAGGCCCAGAAAAGGTTTGTTATGTCTAATCAGCATAAGAGAACAGCAGCTAATAGGCTATATTAAGTTTCAGAGTAACATACTAAGTAGTACAGGATTTGAAAAATATAAAAGCTAAAACCTAAGGCATCAAAATCAGGAAGTTTAAACTTTACTGCAGCACACTGAATTAAAGAAGATAGAAACATACTCCTGTCAGTCAAATGCATCCTCCGAACAACTTCAGGACCTTTCTGTCAAAATACAACTACACCTAACAGATAAGAGCTGGTTGCAGCTTGTAATACATCTTTTTCTCAATATACATATATATGTGCATAAATTCAATAATCATTTACAGAAAAGCAACTCAATCTCTTCCTGCTGTCTAAAAGATGGTGGGAGATTGATTAGGATACACCTGGTCAGATACTGAAAATAAACCTAGGTCTTATTTCACTTGCAACTAATTTGTTGATAGTCTGGCTCAAATGACCCATGAACACATTCAGCAAGCTGTCTTGTCCAAACTCTGGAAGCTGAACCATCTGTGCCTGCAGGTCAGGCACAGAGAGAGTGTGGAAGAAAAGTTGCAGCTGGTGTACTGGAAGGAAGCTCCTTCTCTGGGTAAGGGATTTCACACTCTTCTCACATTTTCCTGATTTAACTGTAAAGCACTGCCATGACACAAGGACCAAAACTGTATGGAATGGCAGGGCCTTTCCTTGGCTGGGAAAACACATTAACAGTGTAATATGGCCACAGACAAAAGTCCATCTCCCCTCCCCACCAAAAGCAGACTCCAGTTATATATCTGGGGCTAGCTTCAAGATATCTGGAAAGACTTAAAGGAGACAGATCCCAGGCAGAAATCTCAACCTTATCTACTGAGTGCTGATTATAAACTGCTTTTTGCCTTTTAATCTTAAAAATTCGTTATTGCGTTTGTACTTCCCATGGAAATCAGCTAGGCATTTACAGATTGAAGATAAGGCCAATATCTTCACTTAAATATTTTGAGTTGCTCAGAAACTCCTTGTTTGTTGAGTCCATTCTTGAGAGAGATTGAATCAGTAACCTGCTTGCAGCCAACTTCCTTTACAGAAAAGGCAATACTGACAGTTCACATTATCTCAAATATCTGTAACCTCACCATTTATGGCATTACTCCCGTGTAGCTGAGAGCAAGATATGGTAGTCATGGTTAATGTATCAAAACCTCAAAGAAAAACTATCCCTTATTTTCTGTCAATAGTACACAAAAGTCCCATTTAAGGTACACAGAAGTGAAAAATCTGTCCTAGTTAACAGTAATTTGATACATATTCCTGACAATTACCGCCACCACAATACTGGAATGAGTATTCCCCTAATACACTAGCAGTTGTTTGAAGAACACATGACATATGGCTACTGCTAACCACAAGAGTTTAGAGACAATTTGTCAGTCTCAGCTGTGTATATGACTTATGCACCACCAAAGTACATTTTCCCTACACATGCAAGTATATGAGCTCATAACTGGATTTACTAGGCTGATTCTAGCTTTCCCACTGGAGGACAGAGTACCAACATCAGCTAATTGCTAACACTTAGGAAGATAAGGGCCTCCAAGATGACCACTCCTTCATTCAAATACATTTCTTAGAGCTTTTTTTAATGTTGCACAGCACATTGCAGTTGCATAGAAAAAAAAAAGTGGTTCTTCCGTTATTTTGTTTTTAGCAGTGAAGAGGAAGTATAACTTTCTTTGAATAGAATGCTGAAAACCAGTAACCATAGATTCTTAATAGAATTCATAATGGTTTTCACTAAGAACAATCTAATTAGATCCAAACTGCTAATACATTTGATGCAATTATAGAGAAAATAGGTTCCCTGTAATTTAGTCTGCACATTACTCTTTGCTGAAACAGTTCCTCTCTAACAGATTGATATTACAGTAAGATTAAGTTCCTTAATTTAAGAATAAAAATTTTTTCAAAAAAAGGAAATGAGCACCTGTTTCCTTAAAATGACAATAAGTTGACGTAATGAATTTTGCTGAAAATAACTTCCAGTTGCAACAACTGACTTACAGTCCTGTCCACTCACTAGTCCTTTTCCAATAAAAAGTGAAGTAGTTGGCTAATAAAACAATGAATAAGTATTAGTAATGGTTCATTAATAAAAAGAGAAATGACATTTAGAATTTCCTTGATCACCAGCTATTCAAGTGATCAAATCAAATATTAACATAAATGATTTTTCCCAATTCATATTCAACATATTTCATGATGATATGATGGTATTCATCAGTACGCTATTGATTATTTTACAGATACTTAGTTTCTTTTAGTACTGAACTTTCCTCACTCATTTGCTTGGTGCTCAGTTAAGCAAGAAAACTTGCTTTTGACAAATAAATTAAGTAATATTTTGTAATGATAATTATCTGATAATAAGTTTGAAAAATAAATTTCAGAAAATAATGCTTGTATTGCACAGGTATGGATACATTTTTCCCCTTTTACTTTAATCTACAGTTATATATATTGCTATCAGAGTTTTACTACTATTTTTTTTTCATGAATGGACTTATATTCTTAAGAAAATAATTTATTAGGTATTTTCAAGAAATCAGAAAACAGTTTTATTTCTCAGGAAAGATAATCTTCTCACTCTCCATCTCTCCTCCAATAGATATGTGGTGGTTTTTTTGATGGATGCAGTTTCCTGACCTAAAATTTGGCTGATGTATGAGAACACCCTGGTTCCTGGTTGAATTCTCGGAGAAGATAATTCTGAGGATATCTGGGCATATAAAACCTGGAGGTAGTTCTTTACTAGGCATCAAGATTTTTACCATCATCAGTGCTTTTGTCTCTTCAAGGTAGACTAATGCAGCATGTTCTACAATATGCTACACTACAAATCACTCAAGAAACTAGACAAGATAACCTATTTAAAAGTGGACTGCCTTCTAGGGAGGACAAGAATTACAATCATAATCATCTCATATTATGAGGTCTCCAATTCTATTTTCTGATAAGAGCCTAGTTGGTATTGTTGAATTGCGTGGGATGGTAACACAACAGTCATTAGCAATGTGAATAAACTAAGCACCTTTTGCAACAATGTTATAGATGCAAGACCTGATGTATACAATTGATGTAGAAAAAATATGACAGTAGGCAATATCCTCTTATCCATCCTATTATATTTCTCTCTATGTGTGTTTTATATATAAAAGCTTAAAATTATATATGGCAATTTAAAACTAATTCTGCTATGGACTTCAAAGTAGTTACAGCAGAGTTTATAAAAATGAAAAACATATGTTCGTTTGAAGTTAATAAGTGTTTTGACAACCTCGCCTGAGATTTTCAAATGTCAATTTTGCAGTACAGTTACTCTGGTGGTACGAACTGCTATCATCTTACTAATGTAGAAAATGGGGTTTAGACCAGAAAAATCCAATATTCAGGGAAAAAAAAAAAGAGTAAATGAACAGTGTTCTTATGAACTGAATTCTGTAGAAAGCAAAGTCAGTTAGTTTCTTAACCTGTTTAGGTGGGGGATAAGATCAATCCCAAAATGTAACTGAGCCATTCCTGCACTCATTTTTTATGTCTACTCCTTTCATTCCTTCCTTTCATTGTTTCTCTATCAAGATAATAATGAATTTTCAAATTTAACTATGAACTATTGCGCTCTTTTTTACTTCCAATGGTGTCTTGTGAGGCAATACACTTCCCTTGTATTTACATAGTCTCTTTCATAACAATTCTGGAAAGGGAAGATTATTTATTTGTGAACTTACAGTGATATTGAATGATATAATTTTCTAACAATTTAAATGTATATATAATAGATAAATTCATATACTTTACAAAATAGAGTGGAAAGAAGTGAACAAAATACAGTTTTGAGGGAACTAAAATTTTCCAGAGAAATGATAATGAAATGTCTGTTTCAATGCAACTTGTTAGAAACCTGAAGGGACATTAGTGAAGTGGCAAGTAGAGGATGACTTCTCTGGATTACTAGAGATGATTTGAACCATTCAACACAGATGTACATGAAAAGCTAATGCCAAGAGTACCTTGAGAAACAGAATAGAGATCACTTGTGCCTTCAAAGAAAAAAGACTGCAACAACAGATATTGTTATGCTGAAAAACAGTGCCTGGGGGAAAAAGCTTAAATCTGATTTTGGCCCTAATGTCAAAAATTATCTCCTATGGGTGTTATTAGAAGAATGAGTTTAAAAATAATCCTATATTGAAAGGAACAATAAATAATGAGATACAGTATAGCCATAGGAAGGAGGACTCGGATCATTTAAGTGCCTGGTCTAACAGATGGCAATTGCAGTTCAGTTTAGATTAAGGAACATTAAAGTCAAGAACAAAGGACATAAAAGAATTAACAGTGTGGTTGTTTTCAGCACAGTGAACAGAATATGGGCAACGGCTGGAAATTTTTTTAGCAGTTCAATAACTGAAGAATCGACAACTGATTCTACTTTCTGAGGAGCAGCCTCATATATAAACAAGTATTAGACAAACGGAAAGATCAAATGTGTCTCCTTTAAAGTATCTTTCAGTTCATTCTAGCATATCATAAGAGCATATGCACTTAAAAAAAAATCAACTACTGCCTGATTTTTTATTTTACAAAGCAACGTAGCACAATCCTTTAGCTATGATCCCAAATAGTTCTTCCTAGAATGACTGAACAAAAGTAATAGAGTTTTAAAAAATGTATTTCAAAGGATATCCTGAAGAAAAGGGTTTTTCAAAGCTTTCACTCTGTTAGCTTAGACCATGAGAAACCATTTCCTGAGCTATTCTGGCTGACTTTCTATTCTTACGGAGAGGCAGAAGAGGCAGACTAATGCAGGTCTCAAGTGCTACCACTAAAAACTCCCCTTACCTTTCATTCCCCCATCAGCTAAGTGCTTGAATCCTCATCATACTGACCCAACTTAAAAGAACAACATACTCCACTCTCCTCTCTTACATCCTGCTAAACCCACTCCATAGACAGACAGGAAAAGGAATATAGCGTTCTGAAGTATCCTTTCTAATTACTGCATCAATAAACTGAATGTTAGGCAGCCTCCTGAAAAACTTTTTATTTTGCTTTCAAAAGGTGCCTCCAGATTGGAGAACTTACAATTCCAATTTTTAGTGCATGTTCTTGGTAGTTTGTAACTATTTCATCGTTATTCTGAATCATATTGACCATATTTAAACTTAGGAATCTCATTTGAATTACTACATAAACCTAAGCATTGCCTAATTAAATAACAAAAACTACCATTATACATTAGTGCAAAATCATGTTTCCATTATTTTTTGACAACTGTGCTAAAAATTCGTTAGAAAATTCAAAAACCATTGATATTAGATGGTCAGGATGGACAGTAGAATGAAGTTTAGTTATGTTGTGACTGACAGAAGAATTTTGATATCTCAAATGTTTTTATTTGTAATCTCTCAAATGAAGCATGACTTGAATTCTATACTAAACTACCATGCCATGCGTTATTTTAAAAGACATTCTGTAAAAGTTTTTAGTACGCCTGTGGTTTGATATGTGGCACAGAGTGACATTAGGAGAAAGGAAAGAGCCAATCAGACTACAGAGAAAAGTCAGCAAACAAAGTATGCTTAAAAGGTTTTCGTCTTTTGAATGTTATGATCTCTTTCTGTCTCAATCTAATTTAAGAGTAGAAGAGAAAAATCATAAGTTTCTATGCTCATTTACAGTAAAAGACACAGCTAGGTCCTGAGAAAAGACAAATATCCCATTTGCACTTATGAGTAGTAAAAATCACAAGTATAATTCTTCTAATAGAAGAATTTAAAGTACTGTGAGAATTGGGAATAAAGATCTTGCTAGACCAATAAGAAACTTTTAACTTCTGGAAATTCTTGAAAGTTAAGTTTTTCACTTCTTTGTAGACAAAGGATGCCTTCTCTTTCCCTCTCATCTCTGGACCACCATTAAAACCCCATAACCCATTGCAGGGGACTCTATTTCCACCTGAAGGAACTGAGTGCTTTTTTCCAAATGCTTCTCTTAAGGAAATACAAATTAGCATTTTCAGAAACTCCAACTGTCCTTGCAGTATGCATCTGTGAAAGTAGTACCCTAAGTGTCATACAGCTCAAAGACAGCGCTGTGTAAAAACAACACTCTAAGAAAGCCCAGTGCTGCACCAGCTACCTCACTGGCTTCCTGCTAGCAGATATCCAACAGATTCTTGCTTTCAGAAAGTTCTTTCTAACATAGGACTCATGAGAAGAAATGCAGGAATATGTCTATTTCCATAAACCTAGTGCTCCTGAATATTCTTTTTATGTCTCAATACAGAAATAAGAGCATACAGAAAACACCACAGAAGTTGGAGAAGGGGGTGGCATACGAGAAAATGAAGATGCTTTTTTACTAGATCTCATATTAATTTCTTTTTCATCAAAGGCTTGCAAATACTATCCCATATACTCCAAAACCACTCAGAAATACAACACCATCTATTGATAAATTTAACAGTATCATCTAGAAACGATATATTTTAAATTAATATTTCTGAGATGCTGAAAAATTCATGATTGTGCATAATTGAACTTTGTAGTTCAAGTTCAACAGAACTGAATAGCTAAGTGTTTTGTTGTACTTTTTTCTGGGAAAAGAGGTATTAAACTGTCTCTGTTCCTACTGAGGTACCAAATATATATGGAAACCAACCATTACAACAGCAAAACACTTTCTAGAGCAATGCGAAATTTGCAAGGAAACATCTCTATTCGCATTCATCAGTCTGATATTTCCGGGTTATGGAGAATACTACACTGGATCAGACAAATTCCACATATGGTCAAGCTGATTCCTGCAAAAATTGACTACGCTTCTCCATGCATTCTAGCTTGCTTGGCCTGGGCCTACCCTTTGGTCTCTTCTTTATATACACATAATCTTTTCTCTTGGTAAGTACACATGCACCTCATACAGCTTTGCTGGACACTGAGTTGTTTGACTACATTTTATTTAGAATGTTAAATGATTTCTCCACCATAATATAAAAAGATGACATCTGGAATAAAATAAGTAAATCCGAAGTGAAATTTTCAACAGTGATGGAATCCATTTAGCAATCAACTACTTAGGGGTCTTCAAGTACCTTCTCTAATTATTAACCGCTTTGCTCTTTACTTTGTTTCCCCATATTTAACAAACAGAAAGTTTATTTCCTTGAAGAAGACAAACAAATTATACCTCCTTGAATGTTAAGGCAGCCCTCTGAATTCTACAGGGTTCTCCAAGACCAGAAGAGCATTAAACTATCCATAGATCAAATTAAAATAGTGACATTCAAAAAGTCTGTGAAGTTCCTCTTGCCCATCAGACATATATATATACATACATATATATATTAAGTGTTTGCTATGGCAGATAATTCTCATTGCTTAACTTCTTAAATTACTCACTACAGAAGATGAAATACATCAACTAAATGCTGAGATTTTATGAAGGCTATTGACTTCATTACACTCTGAGCAGCTGCAGAAATCAATCTCCTTGCAGACTTCCAAATGTAGGTGTGCAACTTACATAACTGACTATGCATATTTATTTCTTCCACACTATTAGAAAAATTCAAAATGCACATACACACAAAATTTTGGTACAGAAGGAACCAAAAGTAGACACAAAATTTCCCCAAGGAATTCAATGGGTCAAAGGTTTCATTCCACTACTCTAAGAGACTTCTCCACTGATTGAGAGGGGAAAAAATAAAAAGGGGAGGAAAAAACCCTAACCCCTTCAAGCCCCAGGTTCATGGGCCATTGGGTGAAGAATTGGCTGAGGGGTGGGACTCAGAGAGGTGTGGTGAATGGGGCTAGATGTGGCTGGTGAGCAGTTACCAGCGATGTTCCTCAGGGCTTAATTCTAGAGCCAGTTTGTTCAAAGTTTGCATCAGTGATCTGGATGCAGAAGTTGAACACACAGTTAGCAAGTCTGTGGACAGTTCTGAATAGGAGGTGCTGTTGACTCTTTCAGGGGACAAGAAGCCTTGTACAGGGATCTGGATAAATTGGAGTATTAGGTAATCATCCATGGCGTGCAATTCAACAATAACAAATGTTGGGTTCTACAGCAATACCTGGTGTAAGTCTAAGCTGGGAGAAGAGTGGCTGCAGAGAAGGGTCTGGGGGTGCTGGTTGACAGGAGGTTCAACAGGAGTCAGCAGTGTGTGCCCTGACAGCCAGGAGGGCAAACCTCATCCTGGAGTGCATCAAACACAGCATCACCAGCCAGTCAAAACAAGCGATTATCCTGTTGTATTTAGCACCGATGTGGCCTCTCCCTATGTACTGTGTGAGGTTATGGGGCCCATAATTTAAAAAGAGCATTAGGATATTTGAATGTGTTCATAGGAAGACACCAAAGCTGGGGAAGGGGCTGGCAGAAATGTCCTCTGAGGAGTGACAGACAGGGCAATAACATTTGCTTACAGTGAGGTCTCCTAACTTCTAGTACTCACAAAACTCTTTCAAAGAAGCTGATGTTGCAAGTCAAACATTTCAGTAGAGCTGAAATTTCTCTATAATGTAATCTACTGAGTACCTACTTAGTAAAATTTCACTAAACATGCAGATTGGATAGTTCAGGAAATTTATCACAAAGTAAAAAGGCTTCCACCATTAATTCAAGAACCAAAACTAATCTCAGTTTTTATATACAAAACTAGATTTCTTTTGTAGCAATTTTTTAGCCCATGAAAAAAGATCGGATCTCAAAAGCAAAACCATCTATAAAAAGATCTGTCATTAAAATGCCAACGGATAAATTCAGTGAATGCTAAATTCAACAAAAGCAAAAAGATCAAAAAATTAAAACTTATAAGTATTTCCTAATAATGGAAAAATCTTTGCAATATATAGAAAAGAGGTGAACAGTCCTGTTTTGTTCAAAATCTATTTTATTACAGTCACTTGGCAGATATTCACTCAGGCATAAGAATATGTTGCAAATAAACGAAAAATAAAGATTCTTCTATCGCCTTTTTTAAAAAAAAAACCCAAGCAAATAAAAAACCCCAAATCTAAAAAACATACCTACCTAAAACAAATAAGACATTAAATAAGCTCCAGAATTTTTTTACAGAGACAAAAGGACAGATCATTTGAGAGAACTAACTACCTCAAGACATCCACAGGTCCAGGCTAGGAATTAGGTTTACTTTTTTTATTTGCTCAAAAGCACATAGATAATACTGGCAATTGCTCCACATACAGTCTCATTCATGAATCTGAAGAAATAACTTAGAGACCATATGAAGCAAAAAGTATTATTGAAAAGGGAATAGGAAGAGACTCAATATTGATGTTGGTATTAAAATATTAGTTTAAAATACATTTCAACCAAGTGTTAGCAACTGAGTTAATAGCAGACATTTCCCAGGCCTGGAAACAAAAGGACATGGGAGGAACAGAAGTAATTTCAAGAGAAATTATCTTTGTTCTTGCTACACTTTCAAAAAAACATGATGTGATTTGAAAATATTAAAATCTAATCTTGAAAAATTGGCTAGTTTTGGCACTTCATGCACTACTAAAACCTATAAGATTGATTAGTGACTTCTACCTAGGAAGAAGGCTGAAACAGCAGCTACTCTAATTTGATTCTTCTATCTCTGAGGTAATGAAAAATGTGTTTGCTGGTCTCTGGCACCTGCAGTGCTTCTTTTCCACTGCAGATGCCACAAAGCCCTGTAAAGCATTTGAAAGTATAGGTTTGCAATAAAGCTGGGCATTGAGTAACATGGTTTTAATATTAATATGACAGCTGTAGCAAAAATCTGCAACAGCTATGGCAAAAGTGTCAGGCAGAAGTGAAGCAACCACTCAGAGCTCCAGTGGCAAAGACTGCAGAAATGTCAGAAGACCCCTCTGAATATTAACTTTAATTAAAGTAGGTTAGTGCCCTTTTTTGGTAGGTTTTATTTCCCATAGATCTGTAATTTCTAAGTAATGTGGTTTATGCAATGAGATAGACAAGCCATGAATATTCATGATAGTGCACAACACAAGTTCATGAGTAAGGCCTTTTGCTAATAACTCTTAACCAGAAATATGAATCTGCCCCAGTTGATTCTACTCTGCCTAGCAGAGATGTCAGTCACCTGAATAGTCTCAGCACACCTTTTGGTTAGCATCCAATTGGCTCAGCTGGTTGTTCATCAGATGCTCACTGTACAATACAAGTAAGATTGACCATTTCAGCTTAGTTCTGTAGTAATTACCAAAACAACATTAGCAATAATACAACTTCAGGTAGAAAAATGCTTCTGACAGAAACGTGTCTGATCTAAACCCACAAATAACGCACACGCAGGCTTTGGAGAGGTAAGTCAGCTTCTATGAGATGTCCATGTTTCTGTGAGAACATGAATTCCTGTCCACCAAACTATTGCTAAGAAAAAGGGAATCCAGTTGAGTAGTGATGGTCCTACGTATCCAACAAAATAATTTACAACACTGCCCTTTCCAATTGTTTTGTGACGGTATTTTTTCCTACTAGTGATGACACGCTATTAAACACATTTAATTTCTTTTTTTTTATGACTACTGACAAGCTTATTCCATTGCAGTCAGCAAATGCTGGTCTGAAAGAAAATCTACTGTGATTTCCATTTCTGTTGCACAAGCACATCCCAAAGTGAAGATAAAAAGCTATTCCCTTTGGAGTAGTATAATCTCAAGGCTTAGGGTACTGCTTTGACAAAACGCACAAAAATAATTTTAGGAAGGCAATAATTTCTTCTCACCAGTTTTCTTAACTTGCTTACTATTGAATGCTTCAGTGTGTGCAGAGCTAGTCTCCTAAATCTCATCTAGGATAATGGAAGATCATTACCTCACTAGTTCTCACTCAGGGAAGCATATCCTGAAACATACCAGATAAAGCCAATATTTCCAGGCCTCCTGAAAAAAGGAAAACTTGGGCTTAGCAAATGGAAAAAATTCTAATGCAGGAAGCATAAAAAGCATGTTAATTCTCTTAATAATGTGAACTCTGAATATAATAAAAGTGAAGTCAGATCTCTAACATTGAAACACTTGGCTTCCAGTACACGAGTGGAAGGAGATCCTTATACCTAGCAGTTAAGACTTTCTGAACAAGAGACCTGGTTTGCAACTGTGAGTTTCCATTTCAAATCTAAAAGTTTGCTCTGGAAGCTCTCTGGCTGTAGATGTTCCTTACTCACTGCACAAAGTCTCACAGACTCATCATCTTATGGTCATGTTGGCTGGACTCTTCTCACTAAACCATATGGAATGCTAGCATTAGTTTGCTCTTAAGTTGCATCCAGTTTATTTCAACTGTTCTTCACTTCCTGGTGCTGTGGAGTAAGTGATAATCTCAGTAGGTTGCAACCGAGTCTGGTTCTTCCAGGAAAATTCCTCCTTGGTTTTAATGATTCTAAGTGGTCTCTTCATAACATTTTCTGATTGGCTACCATATTTTCAGAAGAAGCACTACTTTCTGTGCCCTTGAAGCTAAAAAAAAAAAAAATTCTGTTTCCAGATGATACCAGATTTAAGTCATTTTTGCCCTCATTGCTATTCCCCTTCAGTCTTTTTCCCCAGTTCTTTTTCCCACCATGTGGAAGAGGTGGAGGGGAGTTTACAGCATACTTTTGGTGCAGCCCTAAAACATGTACTGAGTGCCTATACTGAAAATTAGTAAAAATATTGTCTGTAGGTTCACATTATAGTTATTGTACACTTGTTCTTTTTTGTAGAAAAACACTAAGACTAATTAAGTGATAAAATGCAAACATGTAAATAATCTTGGGGTCTGTTACATGCGCTCCAAGAGAGCCTTCACACAAAAACTTCATAACACTGTACCCTTACATTCTTATATAATCTATACTAATTCGCTTGTTAGGAACTCCTGGGAGGGAGACTTGGGGAATCATCCTGTACATCTCCTGCCTGCCTGGGGAAACTGCATCAGCAGTACTTTCCCTAGATATGTATGTACAGATCAAAATGGATATCCTCTGCAGCTTATTCATTGCCCAAGTAATTTTGTTTTAAAACTCGTCTATCAGAGCATAATAGAAAGCCTGAGAATTTTTAAAAGCAATAGTGACAACACAGCTCACTTGCCCTTCTAGGCAAATTTATTTAGAAAATTACACATCAAGGTGGCAGCACTGCACCCTGAATCCTGGTTTGAAATTCTAGAGCAGAATCAATCTCTCTTCACTCTTAGAAATTGCCTGTAATTGTTTCATCACTTGACTATCTGTTTCAGAAATAAGTGAACTTAATACACACCATTTGTGTTCTGAACAGGATTTCAGATGTTTCCTTTAAACTAATCAGCTCTTTGAACATTTAGCTACATTGATTCCAGTTTCAGAGAAATTATCAATAGCAACAACACTCAGAACAGGTAAATGGTGTTCTTCCCAGTCCCACAGTCAACAAGACAAGACAGCAGTAGCTGTAAATAAAAACAGCCCTGGATAGAACTTGATGAGAAGATTTTCTTTGCACTGTTGATTAAGGACAAGGAAGCAGTAAGGGAGAAGCACATATGGGAAAGCATTTCTGTATACCACAAGTCCCACACAAACTTAGTGACTCACACCTTCCAGGCTTTGAGGCAGTGCAGCTCAAAGCCCACAGAAGCATAAAGCAGCTTTCCCAGTGGTGTAGGGAGTAGGCAAAAACACACACCTCACAACATCTGTACCCCCCTCAAACAGCAGATAAACTCTGAGAAAATATTGCCATCAAAATAAAATAAAACTTGCAAACCGCCACCACCAAGTCCCATTATTTCAGGGGTAATTTAGCTGTCTAGCCTTAACTTGACCTTAATTTTCTGACCAAAAGAAGTAATAAAAGTTGTACAGAAAACACAAGTTTTGTTTGGCCTTTCAATAATATTCTCTACAGGAACAATTTTCTAGGGATAACTGAAGCATATCACTGGCCTGAAGCAGCTTGTGCCAAGTTCCTTACATCCCCAGTAGGGAACAAGTGTGTAGGAGTGAATCCAGAGCTAAATATTTGCTTCTAACATTCACAATAACAGTTTGAGGTAGATGGTACGGATCATCATTTTATTTCCAACCATCTCTTTTTTCTACTCCCCCAGTTATGGGCATATTTCTTGAAATATAGGCTTGTGGGGTCCTGCAATGCACAGAGTTCTAAAAAGAACTGTTGTATTCTAATTTCTGAGAGCTTGGTTTCCAACAAATGAGGAATATTTCCTGACTGCAGATGATGTCAGGATTTTTTGCTTCTCCTAGACCAAATAATTTGACAAAATAAAGAGTCTGCTTTATTTTCAACTAAGTCTGCTATGTCACTCTCAAGTGCCAATTTGTTCTCGTGCTTTGAGGTCAGTACACATTTAGTCATCTTATGCCTGATGTATGGATGTTTGCTTCAACTATGAGCATGTGAAATGCATTAAGATGATGACATGGCATAATTTTATTCCTGTACATTCTTATATGATGCTTCAGAGCTTGAAGCGGGACAGAAAAAAAGAGGAAGAATTAAAGGAATGTAGTCAGACTTCCAGAGAGGTTTCTATTTCTTGGTGACTTGAGAAGACACCGTGAGTGTCAATGATAAAGCTTGTTCTCTTCTGAAACAGAGCAAATCAAGAACTTTGTCCTGGAGGCAGATTTCACATCATATTTTTTGTTTTATGGTTTAGATATTTTCTCTGCAGTTGCACGCTGGGGTAGCTTTTCATTTTCTACACATGCAAGAGTGACTGCAGAAAATATCTAGAGATATTCCAATGTGATTTAAAATCATGTGAATTTAACATGATTTACTCAAACCCTAAAGTTATGACACCACATTTTCCTTATGACACATTTTTGCTTAATGAAGTCACCAGATGTTGATTCGCAACGTTTCCCCCCCATTCCAAATTCTGTGTTTTTATATTATGATGAGCCCTGAGATTATTAAAACCTTCATCTCTGTGTGGAGTGTATGTTTAAGTTCTGAACATTATAAAATTCAAGTTAAAAAACAGTTTCACAATCACATGGCCCTTAAGTGTGGTTTTATCAGGCTGTGGTCCTTTACTCTTCCATCCTTAAAAACCTTACAATATGACAAACTCGACATGCTGTCACAGAACACAGCAACAGACTGCTCTCACTCATCCCTTGCCATCGAGATAGTGGCTTTAACCAGTCAAACTCAAATAACTGCCAAGCACGAGGGTACCAAACAACATCACTTTTCAGTGATAACTTGAGGCAAATCCAACAAATCAAACAGAAAAACATCCTGATTTATTTCATAAGGACCCCAGACAGCAAGCTGCATCTAATAAAGATGAGTCCAGGTAAAGGTTGACAATTACATTTTGTCAACTGATTGAGGCCGAGTAGAAAGTTGTATCCAGATGGAAAAACAACCATGATCACTCTTGCAGCAAGTCAGTACTGTGTTCCACAGCATGGGGGAGAAATACACTAGTCAAATTTGTTGAGATACATTAAAGAACCACAATGAGCAAGAAAGCCAAACTCGGCATAAATTAAAAATAACAACAACGAAAAAAGTTGATTACAAATGAAAATATGTACCAATGAAACACAGAATAAAGAGGACAGGCCTTGTAAATAAGAGCAGATGAAAAATATAATCAATGAACTAAAGCTGAGATCTAGGATGCTTCAGCCAACTTGGCAGGCAAAGATGTAAACATAGTCTGTTCTGTTTCCAGGTTTCTCATGGGTCTATTATTTTACTCTGATGCTTGGAGGATGAATTTACCTTAGGAAGAAAGTCTGCCATCAGAGATGCTGCTCTATACATGATCCCCTGATGCTTGAATGACTAATATTTTCTTCTTTCTCAGTATTTTTCTCCTTTCTTTATACAGAGTCTAGCTTGATAAGTCAAAACAACCAAAAACAGTGTCCAAATGCCTTGATGCTTTTCCCCTTGCCTTTTTTTTTTTTTCTTATGGTTGTTTCTGCACTTGTTTCATCTGCAAGGAAACAAGCTTGGATATTCTCCAACGACAGCCCCAGTTAATTTCAATTATTTGTTACTCTTTTTACCTCTCAAATGTAATTTTACCTTGCAAAAATCACTGACAAACTGTTAAAAAGCCTCCAAAAAACCCTCTACAATGAAAAGTGTATGAGATGCTGTTAGAAATAAAATCTTCATTTCATATGTAAGAATTGAGACAATGAAGCCATTTTTCTTCCTCTGTTTTAGGCAAGAGATTTAAACGTTATTATAGAAAGCTTCCTGCAGTGAGATTACACTAGATAAGGTCTCTATACCTTTATTGTCATTCAACAACTTAGCACTGCCCAATAACAACATTTTCTTTATTACCTTTAAATATGTATCAATTCATTCTATTTTAGTTAACATCTAAAAAAGATATTAACTCCTTCCTAAATCTTTACTTTATTGAATTAAATTGCTCAAAATTTTTTTTCACATGTATTTTTTGATATACATATATATATGCATGAATAAAACTTTTGGTACCTTGCAAGTTCAGTAATGCAGTTCTCAGGCAAGAATTCTCATCTGAAAGAATGGGTTATATAGATATGAGCAATAGAATCAAACATTTACTGCTTCTGGGGCACTTTTCATCAGGATGTAGTGATAGATGGCACATTTATATTCATGCCATATGTTCCTACATATGTCATAGTATAAAGCACTCCAGTGACCCACTATTTACAGAGAGAAGAGAGAAAAATCACAGGATACAACAGTTGTGGTTGTTTAATGTCTGCCCACAAAGTCATTGCAGTAATTATTACATGTGCCACTTCTGTTAAAAAAAATGAAGAGAGAGGGCAGAGAGGAAGGAGGAGAGTGGGTAGAGAAGACACCTCGTACATTTGACCTTAATGAGGCAGGCTGTGAATACTCATAATGATTTCTCAAACTGTTTGAAGATGAGCAGCTTGAGGCAAAAGAATTGTACTAGAAAGGAGATAGGCTAAGTACCACTCAAATGAAGTCATTACGCTTGCAGCTATTTGGATCCTGAAATGAGATAAGAGCTGCATCATGGAGGCATAAAGACTTCAGGACCAATAGAAAGAATTAATTGACATATCTTCTGGTAAAATACATTATGAAACCTTTCAGTTCTATTTTGCATCAGTAGTCTAAGTGATGAAGCAGTAGAAACAGCAGGCTATGATTTTCCTATCCTCAGCTTAAAGCCTCAAGCAACTACAGGAGTGCTGATCTGCCTCTCCCACTGACATCCCCTACAGACATTAGGATAAATAACCGAGCCCTTATGGTCCCTCTGCATTATTCCTCTACTTATTCCTCACTCTAAAAATTCTTGCAGGACAAATGCACAAGGTAAAATCTTAATAATCTTACTCATCTGACACCTTTCCCCCATGCTCCTTGTAACAAACAGAGAAAAAGAGAAACATTAAAAACGGGAAGTAATCAACTTATTTCTTGTGTTTTTTTCAACAGGACTGAAACGAAATCTTTCAGAGGAAAAGGAATCAGGCCTAGAGATTCAGAAATATTATACAGAGCATGGAATGAAGCTACAATATACTCAAACTTTGCACTAAACAAAGTTAGGATATTAAGATATTCTAAAAAATATCTTAAAAGAACGATTCTCTCCACTACAGATATTGCTCTGATGACAATTAAGGAGAAGACAGGAAATGTCAAACTGGATACTGAGAGAGTAACCCTCCATCTTTGGAAAAAACAGTTGGAATGCAGAGTCTAACTTTGCCTTGTGGACCTGCCTCTGAAAGAGGGTAAGATCTTGGCCTTGAGATGACAGAGCTTTGAAAGAGTTCCCTGTTGACCTTAGCCACAAAAGAGGCTAAACTGAAAAGCAGTCTAATGGTTAAACATTATGGCACAACACAGAATCAAGGAATACTTTTTCCATAAGTGCAGTAATTTGAAAAGTTCCACCTTTCTACCTCTAATATTTCCAATACTGTTTTAAACAAAAAAAAAAAAAAAAAAGGGGGCAAATTAAAAAACTTTCTAAAATTTACATAGTTCCTATAGATAACTGTTTGGAAAACTGCACAACATGAGCAGCAGCAATGCCCTAGATTTTGAAAAGCTGTTTCATTGCATCAGAAATAGATAGTTTGAATGTGATTTCTCAAACATTTTCATTCCACTATGAAGACATAAAATGTAAGTGCTTGGTTCCTCTTCACTATCAGAACAGAGTTCTGAGTACGAAGTTTATTTGGAGAAGACAAGGACAACAGAATTGGAGGGAGCAGCTCAGGGATTTCTTTGAAAATAGAGTAGTTTGTAGAGACCATGAACTGCTGTGGGGAGCACATGCAATTACATATTTCTGACTTCTACTGCACTATTGAATCACCAGCACACCTTAGAAACCAGAAAAATTTTTAGTTACCACAGCAACATCTGTGAAGGGGAGGTCTTGTCATGACACTCGCCAGTTTACTAAATTAAGACACACTAAATTTGGATATGGATTATGCCCACAAATATGCCCAGACAGCTGTCTTCTGCACCACAATTTTCTCCCTCTTTTTTTTCCTTTTTAATATCTTTTGGCATATTTGGGTACGCTAATACTTTCTGACTATAGAGTCTGTAGGTGAAATGCTGATATAATGATGAAATTATGAAATTTGTGGCTCAATATTTATGATACAGCATATTAAAGGGCTAAAGACTTAATTTTTCAACAAATAATTTCAGGGGTTTTTCAGGATATTGTCCTTGCCCCAGAAGGCTTATATTCAAGTGAGAGTTCAGCTTACTATCCCACATTTTGCACCAATAAAACTATACTACAGTAATTGTGAAAGTAGTACATCGCTGTTAAGCCACCTTGTTTTGCAAAGATTAACTTTGCCAATAACCCTAGCTTTGTGGACTTGCTTTGTCTAGTAATGGAACTAGCAAGTTGCACTTCACATTGCATTTTTAGTCACTGAAATTCTCTCTACTTGCTGGTTTTACCTGAATGAAAGAAGGCATTTTTAAAATGTGCATTAGTACCTCGAGTAGTAATTTAATATAGAGATGTTTGTCTAACATAGTCAAGAATAGGAACACTTAGATTTGACTCTCAGACTAGAGAGGAAAATATAGTTAAGGATATCTGTATTAAAATAAAATATCACTACCTTGCCATATGAAGATTTTTTTTTCATTTCGTATACTCTACATACGACTCAGTATAGCTAAATCTGTAGGTTACTTAGTTTTATGTTCACAAAAAAATATTTAGTTGTAACTCAGTTAGTTTAATTTTTTTCAAATATAGTTCTAGCAATACCATAGACCTGCACAAGCTGGGTACTAAAATTTTTTGAGAATTCTGCTCTGATTCTCACATGGTTTAGTGCTTTTTGTTATACGACAAGATATGTATATTGCTACAGAGTTCTACAGAACTGTGTTATTGGTGAAGCAAAGTCTTTAAGTAACCTCCTTCCCTTCATTAGTGTGCACGTTGGTGATAATACCCTATATAGATTCAGAAAAAAGATTTAGGGTGTTGTGAAAATTCTCCTAAAGTTGTAGCTCTTTACTGTCCAGTCTTAGTGCCTCAGGTGACCACTAATCAAAAGAAAACAAAGCCTCTGACAGCTACAATGTATATGCACCACATAGTATGTACACAGGTGATGAGCTTTACTCAGCTGAGAACAGCTGTCAGTTTTAGAAGAACAAATTAAAATTACTTTCCACCAATTTTCACATACCTCTTGCAGTTATTTGCATTGTAATGAAGAAATAGTTTTGTTAGGTCTTTATTTTTAAAACTGCAATATTTATACAGATATTAATGCAAATTGACTTTTTCTTGTAGCAAAGAGCTGCTGATGAGAGCGATCCAGTTAAAACAGAAAACTGCATTTTTCCACAGCATGCATCATATCCAAGAAAAGAGAATGAGAACTAAATCATGTATCCTACTGTTCATGATCTCCTTGCACTGATTAGGAAAAGGTCACATTTATGTACTCTGAAATTGTTTAGTAGATGAGAAAGGTTACTAAAATGAAATTATTACTTTTACTTATCTATTTTTTTCCCAGTGTTCAAGAAGCTAGGAGAACCTTCTGTTGTATTTTCATATTTAACATAAATGAGCAATGCTGCAGTACTGGATGGGTGTACTCTTCTGTGCTCAACAACACTAGGGTCCTATATTTTTAATTTATAAAATTTCCCTTTAACCAAAAGCTATAGCTAGCACCTAAACACAGCAGTTCTGAATAACAGAAATCACTTAAATGACAGCATTCTTGGCCTTGTTTCCTGCAGTGTCTGCCTGATTAGTTACTGACGCTGTTCAAGGTGCTAGTTAGGATTTAAAAGCTGTAAATGGCTCAGGATCAGAAAGAGTGCCTTCACACCTGTGTCTCAGAACAGACTGGTTGGCCTGTTTCTCCAGTCCAAATAGGATTGACAGCACTTCCATATCTTAGATCAGACTGCTTTGTAGGTATGCCTTTATTATACAAACACAGACCTTAATGGCAACATGGAACAGTGGTATTCTCGTGTTCTCCAACAGGCTGTCTACCTATGAGCACCTGTTCTGGGGTTTGCTGCATGTGCCATGCATCCTTCCCCATTTCTCCCATTCAAGTTGGATAAAACCCATCCCACAGGCCCAGATATGTCCAGGTTTCTGCCTCCAGAAGAGTTGTGGGAGCTTCAGCACCTGTGATCACTAAAAAGTCAGAGCCACTGTTTTAACCTATGATAGTACCTTCACCTTCGTGTTGCTGATGATGAAGTCTGAGGACTCAGGTATATGCCAGATTTCCAATGCAAACAGAATGAAATTCAAACTCGTTCTGCAGACTTTTGGGGAAAGTCAGAGTACACGTTCGTTTTATCAGCTACCCAATATTTCGTATCAGAAAAAGTGCTGAGACAATTGCTGTGCATTAACAGAATAAAGAAATAATACAATTCTCTCAATGCAGAAAATTGCCCTGTTTTTCATTATCAAATTGTCCCGCCTCAGCATGGCAACACAGATGACTAAGACAGGATGCTTTTTGTGAGAATACAAAACTAGTCTTAAAAGCATGAAACAATACATGCAACAAAATCAAAATAACTTAAAGTAGTTATATCTATTATCTCCAGAATTTAACTGGTGTTAGAAGGATGTATCTAGTTTAAAAGACAAAAGAGACAATAGAGAAAACTCAAATGTTTTTTTCTTTTGTAATTAATTTCTATTCCCTGCCTGTGGTTGTAAACTGCCTTCTACAATACCCCATGAACTACAGCTACTACTGAACTCCACTATGTTGATATACAACAGTTTGGGTAAATAGCCATATCTGTCTACTTTTTCTTTGCGTTTCTTTTTAAATTTTTTTCAATGATGCAACACTGAGGTTACAAAGACTTATTAAGACTAATGGGTGCAATTCAAAAAGCTTATTAAATGGATTAACTACTGCCTTGCTCAGACTATCCTGAATAGTGACTGCAGATTTAATGATCCCTCTCATGAAAAGCTCTTAGTAGTTATTTTTCTTTTTACAAGAAATATGAACTATGAACAGCCTCTTTCTCCTAACTACACTTAAAAAAATCCCCCAAAACAAATCCCACAACCCCCTCAACCAACTGAATTAGTAAATACAATGCAGTTACCTGTCATGTTGCAGTAAACTTTCAAAGGTCCCAGTGTCCCACTGCCATCTGGATCTATCCAGTAGTAATTTGAAGTTTTGCCCAAGTGTTTGTATGCTTCACAAGAGAGTTCATAAATAGCTGAAATGAAATAAAACAGAGCAATAAGAATCTTTGTAACCTGGGGGAAAAAAATCCATAATGACAATGAATTAATCCTATTTGTATATAAAGAAATATACCTTAGACACTAAATGTCACTGATGTTCACAGAAAACAAAGTATCTTTCCAAAATTATAGAAATGATAAAAAGCTGGAGGCACATAATTTCTTTTTTTGTAATGTGAGAGAAAGCCAGAATAGGAAGAGCATTCTAACAACTTGGGGAGATGGAGGAACAATAACACTTTTTCAAGAGTATATTTAAACCATTTTGACAATATAGTTCATAGCTTTGTTTATACTCTTGTTTAAGTTTCTGTCACTTCTATTGATACAACATACTTTTATCCTTAAGCTTTCTTTCAAGAGATACACTAAAAGAGCTTATGACTTTTCTCTCTGTAAATTTTGTAATTGTTCATGTTTTATTACAACTCAAAATAACACTGAGTTTCAAAACTGTGAAATTTCTCACTACATGCAATACCTGTCTCTACACAGCTATGTAGTTACTCTATTACATACATACAGAGCAAATTCTCTGTTCCACCAGGGTCTGAAATGTCACAATATTTGCTGGAATAAGTTTAATTGATTTAACCGAGGGGTTTGTTTAAATTTTTCCTGAATACTGCTTTCTAACTCAAGTCATGAAATTTTTTGTCTAATTGTGTTATAATGAATAGCTCAGATGTAATAATAAGCATTGTAGATAGAACCTGTTCTAGCAATTCTCATATTTTATTAGAAATGTACAATTTTTACAGAGTTATGTGCATTAAATATGAATAATTTTATGCTAAGAAAAAGTAAAACTGGTAATTTATATAAATTGGTGTGTGTATAAAAATGTATAAAAATGGTGAATTATATAAATATTTTCCTAGGCAATTCTTAAAAAAGGAATGTGTAATGTGGCTTTGTTTTTAAGGACCAGATGGCACAGCTTTTTTGTTTGGAATCAATAAATCAGCTGCTAAAAGAAATGAAATGTTTGTTTAACCAGACTTCATATCCACTCTAAAAATTCATCTAATTTGTTGGCAATTTTTGCAAGCAATCTCCTCACTAAGACTGGCTTTATTTCAAATGTCCATAAGGACGAGCCGTTTTGCTGGGCTCTGATGATGATGAGTGACTGATCACACACACATTTAAAGGCCTCTAACCAAATATCAAGATGCGGGAAGGAAAGCAGAGTCAAAAAAAATATCAAATGTTGATATGGCACGAATGCAAAGCTAAAGGCTTTTTCACAATTTCTTTGTGACGCTGTAAGAGAAAAAATTTCTTTGGAAGTTTTATGTGTTCATTAGAGGATATAAAGTCAATTTCATACAAGTAGATGACACTTTAATTAAATTGTGAAACATTCTAAGCCATTTCCCCTTCCTCCACAAACAAAGGTCAACATATTCTTCCATTATCAAGGAGGCTCTGCGTCTGTTTTCAGAGACTTCATGCAGAATTCATAGGGAATTCATAACCTATTTTGTTCAGAAGTATTTCCCTCACCCTCTACAGGCTACCTAAACAAAATCAAAAAATACTAACTCTGTCAATGTATAATTGTTTTGATCCTGAGTGGCAAATTTTAACAGATGCACTCCAGGTCAAGTTAAGAAGACAAGAAATATTGTTTGTGATCTCACTGAAATTTTGTGTTTTTATTTTCTAAACTCTTTCAGAAACCAGGGTAGCTTTGTCTCTAGTAACCAGACCTTTATGTAAGGCCATATGACATTTTTATCTAAGTTTGCTGCTTTCAAGAGCACAGACCAATATTTGTACAGAAATGCTGCTACAACTCAGAAAACAACATTAAAGAGTGTTATATGGAAGTCAAATTTTTTTTATGGAAAATTAAGGGGTTTAGATACAACATCCTTCTTTCTGTTATTCTGGAATGGGAGAAATAGAAAGTGGTAGGTAGGTATTAGTCTTAGAGCATAGAAAAGGCTGCTTTTTCATAAGTCAGCTTTGTTAAACTTCAACATTATGCTGAACACTAAATAATAGAAATTAAGACTGTTCTTCAAATGAAGACAAAAGAGTGGGATAGTCTAAACAAATTTAACTTGTGAAAATTGTTCTTATGAGTGTGTGATAGTTTTCTGGGAGGTATTATGCACATGTATAGAATCCTAGAATTATTAAGGTTGGAAAAGACCTTTACAATCATCATGTCCAACCATCAACCTATCACCATCACCATGTTCACTACTAAGCCATGTCCTCAAAGTGCTGAATCCATAGGTTTTGTTGAAGAGTTCCAGGGATGATGACTCCACCACTTCCCTGGGCAGTCTGTTCCAATGCTTTACAACCCTTTCCGTGACTCTAAACACCCCCAACACAACTTTAGGTCATTTATGTAGATACATAAATATCTTAAAAATGGGAATAAACAAAAAGGAAAAGGTAGGTTTCAGTGCAGTGAGCAGTAACATAAATCACTTCACAGGAACATAGGAACAAAATGAAGGGACAAGTGAATTTCATATACTGACAAAATAACCAGTAATTAAAGTGCAATAGGAAACAGCAGTCATGTCCTGATATATGAAGACAACTGATGACAGAAAGATCTTATTGCTGACTTTGGATAGCAAAGGGTAGTCACTCACATAAAGAAAAGAACAAAAGCAGCAAGCACCAGGTAGAAGGCAACTCTGAAGTGAAGGAAAGTAAGACATGATACCAAGATGTCCAAGTGGATGAAGGAATAGAAAAGAAGACAGCACAGGATCACCTTATAAGCCACTACTTGCTTTTGTAAATGTTACACAAAAAGATCAGTATTGTGTAAGACAGAAGGAGAACAGGTAAAAATAGAAATTAAGAAATTCAGAGAAGACTTAGAGTAGAAGAAAGGAGAAACATTTAAGGAATGTTGTTTTAAAAGTCACCCAAGCACAATAAAACAGAGAAGAAAACGAAAACAGAATACAAGGAAGGGACCATGACAGAATCAAAACAGCTTAAATGAGCAGACTGATAAAGGTTACAATAAAAAAAGCAAAAAACCTAACTGAGCTAAGAAAAGACAAGTAAGCAAAATGCAAGATTTGGACATAAATTTTTCAGTGTTCACACAAGAATTAGGAGAAATGGTTGCATATATCCACATACAGAGGAGGCAGAGGGAGAGAGGGAAGGGCTTTGTAGTGCTGATTCCATCTGGAAGACAGGAAAGAAAAATAAACAAACAAAAAAGCAGAAGAACTAAGGACACAACGGCAATAGGTTTTTGCTTTTCAAGCCAGTAGAAGTGAAATGCCAAAAATGTATATTTGCTTTCTTTGTAGCTGGTCCAAATACACAGCATATGTAGGGACTTCAGAATAGTATTAAACATCAAAATCTTCCAAGCTAAATGTAAAACTGACATGCACCCTGATGACCAGGTAAGCTATTTCTAGCATAATAAATCAAATTGTCAGTTTGTTACGGTTTTTTAAAGGTCACTTATATTCTTTCTGAGAAGAATAAGGGGGAAAAAACTCCTCCCCTCTTCTTCACTCTTTACATGCTTTCGTATTGCATCAAAAATTGTCTACAAGCCATAAGAGGTGAAAACCTGGTCAGAACAGTGATCCAAGATCTCAGAGTCAGGAAAAAAGTATGCACAAAAAGAATCAAAATCAGAAAGAGAAGAGCACCAAAAAATGCAACAGCCTTTTAAAAGTTTAATCTCCTGAATAATACAGATCAAACTGAGACCACCAAATCCATTTCATGAAAAAATTTGAAAGGGTTTTCTGTGTTCTAACACGAAGGATAAAAAGTTTTAAAACCAAAACCATAAAAAAATGATAAATTTCACTATAAATTTTTGGTGTGAAGTGTCAAACTTCTCTAAGCTTCTTTGTCTAGGCAGAAAATCCAGTCATTTTAGTTAGCTAACGAATGCAACTATGAATGTATTTTGAAGTTCACCATTGACTAAGCTAACTCACAACAGTGGATTTGCATGAGCACGGCTTGAGGGGAAAAGTGTCTTTTCTTAGAAAAGCTTGATTAGGTAAGTAGGCTAAGGGAAAACAGCCTAGAGTGAAACAAATATTCACAACAAATAGCTACATAGACTTTAAGAGCATTTTCATTGCTGCATTTCTTCACGGGTTCTGAACACCAAAGGGGAGGCGTTGATGGATGGGGAAGACAACACTCATTCCTGAGTTTTTAGGATCCTCTATTTTAAACATTAGACGAAAAGCAAATAGTTCAAAAAAGTTTACCTTTTTTGAATAGCTTTTTCCAGCTCAAGACTGTTAGTCAAAAGTTGGAAAGAATCAACACCTCTTAGATTCCAGCGGCTCTTAACTGATTGAGGGAAGCAGATGTTCTCACTCCTGTTTTACTTTCTGACTGGTGTAAAGATAAAGGGATAATTTTCCTGCACAGGTGGCACAGCTGCTGGCTATGTCTGAAAAGCAGAATAGCCAAATGACAAAAAGGATTTAGAAACTCTGTGGCCCTATATGATGTTCCCATAAAATTTCATTAGCACCTTGGTGAACTACAGCTTTTTCCATCACTATGTGAAAAGGCAGCTTTAATTTTAGGGCTGATAAACAGCCCCCTTTTATAAGTGCAAAGCTCGTTATAAATAGATTACCTAGCATGACAGTCTGCACCATGTGACTCAATGAATGTATTGCAATACGTTTTGTTTCTGTCAGTGAGTATGGTTGCTGCAGGAAATAAACTCCTTTAAACACCTGCTGATACAGGAGTAAATCTCAGCTTTACAGGAACATAGCAAAGGTGTAGATACAGAAATATGGATAGAATTAACTGACAGCAAAAGGGACAAAAACATCAGATCCACAAAGTCCAGATATGTCTCTCCCACACTTTCAACTTCTTGCAAAAATACTGAAAGCTAAATAGACTGTGAGGTGCTTGGGTTTATGTCACTAAAACTGGTTTCGATTCTTGAGCCCTGAAAGCACAAACACAAAAGAAGGGGGAAAAAACTCCAAGCTTACTCAAGAAATAGCTGCACACTGAAATGTCATATCTGAAGTTTATTTTAAAAGAATAAAATAAGATTTCTTGCTTAGTTATAACATATATTCAGAAGATAACTGGAAAATGGAAAATGTTAAAAAATTAATTTTTATACATCAATACATGTGCACTGTAAGTTCCTGCTCTGTCAGCAGAATTTTCTCTCTGTGCACATCCACAGTAATCCTGTACTCATCCTTTACTCATTCCAATGCTACATGGCAGAGAAATGATGTCTTACAGTTCTTTTAAAATAGGTTAAGAGAACTAGATATTTAATCATAGGTAAAGCAAGATATATATTAGAGAAAAATACCCTTCTGTATTCTGACAGAAGGAATACACAAAGCTGCTGGGTTGCTGTACTACTTCAAGTATATTAAAAAGTTTTTAAAAAGCTCCACAAAAATCCAACATGATGCAACTTCAAAGTTCTTGCTGTTTTGTAGGACAATGTCTGTAATGGTCAGAACCAAACCTTATGTCTGCCAATTTTTTCAAATCTGGATATAAAAATTCCGTAGTTTGGAACTCACCCTTATAATGTCTAAGAACAGAAAAGTAAAACAAATTAAAAAATCATTCTCCAGTTATAGTTAACTTAAAATAAACGTATGTGCTGTTAAAGTCAGACAAAAATAAGTGTGAACAAGTATTTACTTTCATATCTCACACTGTGAGAAGTAACCCTTTCAGATATGACTTCGAGACGAAATGTTCTCTGAAGTAGCTTTTACCAGGTTCCCAAATGTTAGGGGTGCCCTCGTTCATTTGCTGTTGGAAAAGAAAATGTGGTTGGAAACTTCTGCTGAACATTCCTGGGTTTGCCCTCTCCACGTTTTTAGGCTGCCAGTTAACACAGGATCACAACCCCTTCAGCCATGAGAGCTGAAATCAAAAATTAATCACAAATCAAAACGTGAGGACAATCACCTACTATCAGCATCCAAAAAACCTCATCAGTCAAACAGTGACAGAAGGAGAAAATGAAAGCTAAGGAAGAAACCATCACCATTCTGATACAGAATTGCATATGTTTCTAAAATTCTTTGAGCTATTTGAACACACTTCTACTTATCATTCTAAGTGTATGCACACTCATCTAAAAAAGAGCTCCAAAACATTAAAAACACCTAACATAATCTGATCCTGCACAGAGAAGATTCTAAGGTAACCAAGACCTATGTTTTAGAATTTTTTCTTGTCATTTTTACTTATTACACAATAATCTTAATGTAAAAAAATAAAAAAGGTAATGAAACACCTGGTTTACTTTCTACATACTGCCAAAGACCCCTTTTAAAAAGTTCTTCTTGATTAAGAAATATCTTGAAAATATATGTGCTAAAATAACACTATCCCCTAAATAAAAGGTGGCAGTGAAGAACAAAAATAAAATCCTAACTAGAAAAGAAATTGTCTTGCAACCCTGTAGTGGTTTTGTTCGCATCTTTTACTTTATGGGAGATAAGGGATTTGGAGAAATGCAAAGCAGGCTTAAAACTTTAAAGAATATGAAGAAGTTTATTACTAACAGAATTAAAAGTAAAAAATAATAAGAAAGTAAAGCAAAACCTCTTTTTTCTCCAGCACCTCTCCTTTTTACCTAACTCGCACAAAGTATAATAAACTATGATTTTTGGTCAGTATTATAGTTCTTAAGAGTATCTCCAATAATTAAGGAAAAAAGGTTTCTTTTGCTTTACGTGGTTTTCAAACTGCCTAAAAAGCAACAGACTCGCCTAGATTTCTGCTGCTGGGAAAAACATCTTTCCTATGAATCTTGCAGTCTTCCTACAACTGCCAGCATGGGCCACACATGGGGTGTTTCCTTTTTTTAAGAATAAGCAAATTTCAGCCTAAAAGCAACTGCTCTCTTCTTCACAAAATTTCTAAAGGTTTCTTATAGCTCTTAGATGACCTGGTGTGGTCACTTTTCTTTTTCCGCAGGCTGCACACAAAATTCTCATCCCCCCATGTCTTTTACATGGATCAAAGAGAAAAGAATAATTTGTGATATTACAGTTTTTACCATGGCCTGCAAAAAGTATTTTTAAGATTCGTGCTGGGCGCGACTCCGCCCTCTTTTCCCGTTGCTATTTGTAGCTCCGTCTCACATGACTTACTTTCTCTCTGACCTTGAAGCCTTCATGTTGAAGAACTCATTTTCTTTGGCTTCATGTTGGAGAAAAGCCTCTTTCCTTTTATGCGGCTGGCTGCTTGGTCTTTTTTCTCTAGTTCGATATAGGCTGCATTGGTTGCAGAAAGCTCTATCGGCACCCGCCGGGTCTGCACGGGGCTGCTTGGGGGCGAGGGGGCCCCTCTAATCCTTAGAAGCTGCTCTGGGTGCGCTTGGCTATGCAGCAGCTAAATGGTTGTTTCTTAGCTGCCTGTGGCTCTGAGGGGGTTCTCCCGCAGCTACTCAGGGGCCCATGCCCCAGCGCCAGGGGAGGGGAGGCCCAGGGCCGCTTTAAGAGATGGAGCCTGGGGCCCATTTTCCCCCCTCTCCCTGTGGGAGGGCTCGAACACCAAAGGGAAGTTACTGCATCTCCATGCGCTTTAAATATGTAAATTTTGAGAAGCGTTATTGGTCTAAACAGCTGTCCATCAACTCAGGTTCAACACACCACAAACCCCAACAGTAGTTCTTCAAACTAGTTCATGATGGACTCTCAGAGAGAGCAAGTTCTGCATGACCAGAGGGTGGATCACCACAAGCCACACCACTAAATATCAGGTACTTGCAGCTAAGATGGCCCTGTAAAATTAGGTTACCTTGATGAGGAAAAACACAGGGAGCAGCACTTTCAGCAAAATATAGGGCTCTAGTAGAACAAAGCTGTAAGACCTTCAAGGCTGCCAGCCCTCACAATGCAGGAAGCAGCTGTGGCTGCTCATAGTGTGCTCACCTGGACAGGCCAGAGCAGTAGGAACATGCCAGCACACTCGGCTGGCTGCAATACTGAATTTCTGTGCCCGGTCTGTGGGCACTTGGAAACTGCACCTGGATGTGTCACCAACTGCAGTGAAGTTCATGTCCAGGAAGAAAACTGAGCTTCACAATGAGCTGCAGCTTTATGTACATCCCAAATAGGTATGTATGTAGGTTGTACTTAGAAAAGATTAATTTTGACATCTGAAATGGATCTACTATGATGCCTAAGGGAATTCCAGAAATTTCTTTCTGAAGAAATACAACTATTCTAGGTGCAGTTACAGTTCATTCAGTTACAACCAAATGATTTTCCAGGCATTCCTTTTCCAAAGAATAAGGGAGTGTCCAAATGTGACATGCCCTTGCCAATGCAATATCACCTCATTATTAAAGACAGTGGAAAATAGAAAACCTGCTTTTCCTGACTTCATGTATAACTGAAAATTTGAGTAAACTAACACCTCTAAAGCCCTGAAAGTAATATTTGCAATTTGTGTGCTCATGTTGCATCTGCAAGAATACTGATTTTATTGTTCTTAAAGAAATGCTGCTATACATGAACAGCCACTCAGCAAAAAATGCAATTTTCACATGTAAGGGCCATTAGGCAGTTGGTAGCTTTCACTGTATTATAACAGAATTGGAGAAAATTGCACCGTACCATGAACAAGTCCACCAAATCACAGCTGTATACGACATGGCACATGCTTTAGCCACTGCTTTTTCCAGTTGTAGTAAAACCCAGATCAAGCACTATTTCTCAGCCATGACCAGGCTCCCTTCTGAGCCAGAAGTTGAACTGAGCTACTGCAGTACCAGAAGTACAAGCAAAAAACAACCCCTGGCATCTTCAAATACCTTCCCAGTGAAACTGACAGTTGTTTGTTTTTTCTGGGTTACCATATTTAGGGGACCTTAGTTTGCTCTCACAGCTAGCTAGGACAAGCACATGAATTCTAAGAGCTGAAAGCTTCATCCTTTCACTGTCACTACATGACATTAGCAAGAGTCTTTTCCACACCACACAACTATTTTACTCATGACACTTCAAATACAAGTTATTTTAAAGCCCAAGTGTTCAATTCTGTTACCCTCAACATCACATTAAATAAATACTGAATCATTCTACAAGATTATTCCTGGAAAAGGTAGTTAAATTACACAACTTATATTTGAAGAAATAAGTGCTGAAATAAAATGCAGAATCTTTTATGTGGTCATAATTAGTATAACAACAGAATTGTATGGCTGTGGTAAAACCTCAAAGATAATCTAATCCACCTCCCAAAAAAGCTCAATTACATCCATGTATCATTCCTGACATAGTCCTGTTTAAAATTATGTAAATTCCTTGACACACCAAGATAGTCTAGAGCTCCACCAGCCCTTCAGGATCAGCATTTGTCCTACTCCCAACACCGTGGTGCTGTTCTTCTGGAATTTAAACCCATCATTTCTCTTTCTATTCACAATGAATTTGGAGGATAAGTTATTGTTCTCCTCCTTGCAGCCATCTGTTGTCTATTTGCAGACACAAATCTCTTCTCTACATTAAAATGGCCAAGTTTGTTCATTTTGACCACTGGTTGTGTTTTCTAGGTGCTAAATTATTCTCTCTGGACTATTATTCTTCTCTGGACTCTCCAATTTTTTCATGAAGCTCAGCACATGAAAGTGGAAAATGGTCAGCACAGCCAGATTACTTTGCACATTCCACAAGTTATACTTCTGTTAATTCATCCCTGAACAATGTTTTCTTTATTCACAGGATCATAAGCAATGAACTACAAGGCAAATCAGCTGTCAATAACCACCACTTCTACAAAACTGAATAAAAAAATTAATAAAAAGTCAGCAGTTTTCCTCAACCATTGCTTAATCCCCCCTAAGCATAGTTCTTCCAATATTCAGTTGCTTTGCAACTCAAAATCCCTAAAATAGCTTCCTAAAGGAAAAACATTCTTCTATTTTTTATATGTATACACATTATATACATATGAATTATGTACTATATAAATAAAAAATATTATATAAATAGACAGCAGGGTGTTTTTTGGTTTTTTTTGTAATTAATAGGGAAGGTGAACCAACACAGGGAATTTTAGTGCTTTATGTCTGGACTAGCGTTCATTTCTGTCAATGGCTGCACTGTCATGCCACTAAAACTTTCCAACAGCAAAGCTCCTTCATGACTGAGCATAAGCCTTCTTCTCACTGCCATTGATCTAAGTTTCAGCCTTCTAAAAGCTTCTACATCTTCCTCACACTCTCCCTCTGCCTTCTAATGTGAGCTAATGAACTTATAAAATGTTCTCATCATTAGCAAAATATCCAAATATGCCCCATAGAAACAGAAAGGAAATTAAATGCAGTAAAAATCAAAACAAGATATATGGAAATTTGCAGATTTTGTGTCAAGTTTACTCTAGGCTCAGTTGTGTCAGTGATGAACATGACAATTACCATTGTGGTAAAAAAGGGAACAAAATAGAGGCTGTGCCATCAGAGTGAGAAAGAGAGCATAAGTTTATTTGCCACTGGGATAATAAATAAAATTACTGCTATAGGGGTGAAAACTGCAATTTGAGCTACTACACAGTAGCTCAACCCAGAAATTTGCTGTGAATACAGAAAAAGCCAATCCATTAACGGCAAAATGAAAGGTGCTTCTGTTTCTCTCTCAGCTTTGTTCTTTGCTTTGGGCTGGGAGAGGAGGGGAAGAGAGAAATTAATTTAAATCCAAATGGCTGAACCAAAATGGATTTTTAAACAAATTTAGCAGTGATTTTAAATTACAAGCCATAGATTAGGCAATTAGCATCTTTGTAACAATGTCAGCCTACAGACATCACAAGAAAGTATAATTAGACATCAATTTTTAACAAGGTGCTTTTGTGAATTAAGTCATCCAAAGATACACAAACACACAAAAAACCAACCAACCAACAAAACCCTCCAAAAAAAATAAAAACCAAGCATGGGTTTTGGGACTGAACTAAACACCGTTCAGGATAGAAAGACATCTCCATATATGGCACAATATCATTTTAAATCTGGATAGTGTTGCATATTTGTGTAGCTGTAATTCATTACTGGGACCTGCATCTGAGAGGGAAGATTGTCAGAGCAACTCAGATATTCACCATACTTGTGCTGGTCTTACACTGGGCCCAGCCACAGAAAGCTTCAGAGCTGCCTGGAGCTTGTTTGAGTCTTCTCCAGCTGGGAGGTAACAGGAACACTGTCAGTATCATCTTGTTCCCTTCTTCCTCCTATCCCTGTCTTCCACACGAAAGGCTTCAAGGTTGATATAAAAAGAAATTTTGAAAAATCCATACTCTTAAAGAAAAAGTATGAGTTCTACTCCAATTCTCACTTACTTTGTGTTGCCAGGGTACTGGAAAGGAGGAGACAAGGGACAAGCCTGGATTTACAATTTCCCAGCTGTGTAATACAAATCCTTGGTTTCTCTCTACAGTGAGCACAGATACATAAGTGAAAACCTCAGGAAATCATACAAGGGCCAAAACAGGGGAGATAACTCCAGTAAAGTCAGGTTAAAGATACAGATTATCTGGAATCTTATTTTAACACAAGGTATCTGTAAGTGGCTACAAATAGCAAAGACACCAAATAAACCAAAGTATTCTCCCTCACCAAGTATATACTGGTTCTTTCCTGCCATGGATATCAGAGCAGTTGATCCTTCTTTGGACCTGAACTTCCTAATCAATGTGAAATAATGCTCAGATGAACATGGAGATATTCTCATTACACAGCTTTGAAAGACACTGTAGTGTCAGTTTTTGTTTATTCACAAATATTAGTATTCCCAAAATCCGTTACCCACATGCTCGTTTATAGGACTGTGATCCAGTTTCATTTTTACCAGCCTCAACAGTTGTAATTGTCACCATTTCCTGCCCCTTTCCTTCCTTTTCCCCACCCCAACCTTCTCATAACCGGCAATCCTGTGAAGGAAAATATGGTACCTTTCTTGTCTGTATTTACTGAATACAAGTTATATTTGAGTGAAACTTCAAGTTATTGAAAATAACCACTTGCAGTGGTTTTGTTCGCAATCCATTACTTAGTAATTTTCCTTCTGTGAGATAAGAATTAGGAGAAAACAAAGCAGGCACAAAACTTTAAAGAATATAAAGATAGCTTCATTAACAGAACTAAAAGAAAAAATAATAAAAGTCAGAATAAACCTTCAGAACACTTCCCCTCCCCCCACCTGTCTTTCTTCTTCCCACTGGCCACGTAAAGACACAAAACTTGGGATTTTTCAGTCAGTTTACCACATCTATCATAGTCTTTCTCCAGTTCACTTAGGGAGAAGAGTCTCTCTTGCTCATGCTATGGGGACAATCTCTACAAGAAACAGTGCTCTTGTGGCTTCAATGTCACAGCAATGTGGCTTCAATGTCACAGCCGCCTAGGAAATGNTTCAGAACACTTCCCCTCCCCCCACCTGTCTTTCTTCTTCCCACTGGCCATGTAAAGACACAAAACTTGGGATTTTTCAGTCAGTTTACCACCTCTATAATAGTCTTTCTCCAGTTCACTTAGGGAGAAGAGTCTCTCTTGCTCATGCTATGGGGACAATCTCTACAAGAAACAGTGCTCTTGTGGCTTCAATGTCACAGCAATGTGGCTTCAATGTCACAGCCGCCTAGGAAATGGTTCTCTACTTGCGTGTGAAAGTCCCTTCCCTCGACTTACAGCTTTCCCCACAACTGTTTTCAAAGGTTCAGTTTTAGGTAGTGGGGTACCATTTTAAGGATGAGCTCTTCAAAAGCAAAGGTTCTCTTCATCTATCTCTGGAATCATCTTCTTCTCTAGGAACAGAGGTCGTCTTCTTCCCTGGGAGCAAGGGTCTTCATCACTATCTCTCTCTGTTCAAGCTTCTCACCAGATCACAGCTACTTCAACATTGGCTTATTTCAGCACAAGTACTTTTGCTCATAGCTGCAGTTTGAATGCTCTACCGCTCCCCCCACCCCATGGTTTTCAATGAAATTACAAGGGGTTCTATGATGTACCATAGTCCATTACCATAGCTTTACAAAAGAAATCTCAGTTTCTAGGTTTGAAGCATCTCCTCTTTCTCCTCTCTCTGAGCTTCAGCTCTTCCTTCTTCACTGACTTTTGGTGTCTCTATCATGGTGTCTTTTTCACATACCTTCACTCTTCCCTTTCTTCTAACTGAGGGGGAGGATTGATGTTTGCAGGTTTCATTTGTTCTGAAGAATCTTACAGCACTGGAGAGGTTAATCTTACCCAGGCCTTGCAGCTGGAACTTTTCTCTTGCTGTTGGTCTCATGATCTCTGCTGAGTGCGGCCAGAGCTCATGTCAGTGTAGTTTCATTTCAGTGGCCGCACTGGCGGGGTAGGGGGGGCCAGCCGTGCCGCAGGGCCACTCTAATGAAGCAGGAGTGGCCACGAGCTTGCCAAGCCGTGCTGGTGGGGGTGGGGGGGTGGCTCACACGGA
>VZTD01000885.1:0-84366 GCA_013397725.1 Rhagologus leucostigma | reverse complement strand
CCGCAGGCTGTGGCCCGGCCCCGCGGGCCGAGCAGGCAGGGCTGGCCCGGCCCCACGGGCACCCCAGTCACCTGTCCAAAGGCTGGAAGCAAGAGACCACTTCCCGGACCTGTTCGTACTTAAATGTTTTTTTTACAGAGGCGTGTTCAGCTTTCTTAAGTGGCTCAATTGAGTTGTCAATATTCAAACCAGCCAATTGATTGGTTTGTTGGGTCTGGAGGAAGTTAAAGCAGCCCCTTGCAAAAACATCACTTCCGTAGCTGGTGGATTTTTCCTTAATTAAAGCTCAAGTTGTGCTAAACCATGACAAATCCCAAACCAACAACTGCTCAAATAAGATTTCTTAAAAATCTCAATTTAAAAGCTTATGTCTGAAAAAAACTCAAACACTAAACCACAGAACAGTAGCTTGTTTACAAAACCACTGCTATACACACATACTGACAGACACCTAACCAAATAGTGGGTTTTCCAGAGGAGCTGAGCATCTATTTCCACCAACAGAAAAGAACTAAAACATTATGAAAACAAATTCTCATATCAGCATTTACATTATCTCAATCAAAATGTCCTCTATCAACTTGACACCGATTTAGAGGGAATGCATCATGTTTGTCATTTCCATTAATCACTAAGCAACTTGCAATGCCAACAGAATTCAACCTTTTTAACTGACATAAAAATAACAACATAAAAATATCAACAGAAACATCTGCTCCATGTCCCCTTTTTTTAATGCTTTCCCTCCAATGCTTTCAAATGGGAATGACTGTGTCCTGGCAACTTCCTAGAAATCACTTTTACATCTTTTTCACATAATGGATGATCTGTGAAATTAGTAAGATGTGAGATGGGTACCTTGGGGGTTGCCCTGGTTGGCACGCACTCTATTTTGTCAGCATCTGTTTCAATAGCAGCACTGTAGAGTATTAATTTAGACTATTTACTGAGGGCATGAGAATATGGAGAAAGTGTCAGGTTCTGAGAAAAAAACGCCCGTCTGCACATCTACAGAGGAGCTCAGAGAACCAATGGCAGGGCAGAAGCCAGGCTGCTCCCAGGCCCACCACAGGAGACACCAAACCATTCAAGGCCCATCTGACTCAAATCAAGGACGCACACAGATGCACACAAGTAACAAACAGCCTGTCTGGGGCCGTCACAGCACAGCCTCAGCTCCAGTGCTTGGGCATGGAGCCCATCACCCCCCATCACCATGAGTCACTGATAGCTCTCCCCAGCACCTTTCAGACTAAGGGAGTTGCTGCCTTGGAGGGTGACACATCATGGCATGCATGGAAAACGTAGCTCAGGATTGCACAGGACTCATAGGATATTTAGGGATGGAATTAACGACAGGAAAAAGCAGAGGGCTAGGCATTTTGGAGGAGGAAAAAGGCGCAGGAAAAAAAGAGGGGTAAGTATAAATAGTGGTGTGGTAAGTATGCTTGCCTGGTTGCATCCTGCATCTGATCAGCACAGTCTATTCTGCTTTCTTGTTAAATTCCTTTCCAAATCTTTCCTGGGCATGGCGCTTCTGTGTGCACACGTGTGTATGTGGCTGTGAAGACTGAGTGAAGAGGAAAATAATCAGAACAATGATTAGAGAAAGAATGATGAAAGGAGGAAACAAACTGTTGAGGTTGATAAGAAAGCACAAAGAAATTGAGAAATCTTAAAATGGGGGAAACAGAAGAGGGCTTGAAAAGGTGAGGTGTAGTTAAGAATTTCAGACAGACACAGCTCAGTTAGCCTGAGCATGAATCTGAGAAATGCCATGGTATTTGTAGTGCTCTGAAGTAGAAGAGAAAAATATAAAGAAAAATAAATCTACTCACAAGCAGCACATTATGTTTTCCTCTCCGTTTTAGAATATCTATTAGTGCCTTCTGAACCTAAAAGTATACTGAAAATGCACCATATAAAATACAGCAACTGCAGACACAAATAAATTTAAAGTTTTCTACACAAGTGGTTAGGCCATTAGGGAATAGGGATGGGATAACTGAGCTGGTGTAAAAGCTACATGGGGATACATGGGCTTAGAATTGTGCAAGATGAAGTTAAAGAAAGACTGTGCTTCCAATAAAATAAAATTAATACTGCTAGATATACAGTTAAGCATGTGTAAGTAGTATAGTTAAGACTTCTACTGATAAAATGAGAAGCTACAAACTAAATCAACAGATTTCAGTAGTTTTACTAATATTAGCAAACTATATTTGTATTTATGAAACAGCAGCATCTTCCATGTTCTTGTAAAGTGAGCCAAAGGTAAACATAAAAGATTCCTGAAGCTTCAGTAAAATATTAAAGAATTCCAGTAACCTGTCATTACTTTGGCTGAGAGACTTGTCTAGCCAAGATAACTACTGGCTGTCCTACCTAAGGTAGGACAAATTTTAAAGAATTGTTATGAAGCGTGACTGATACAAACACCTATATTTGCTAGCAGATTTTGGTCCTAAAACTTTCCCTGCTTTATCTCCCATTTAAATTACAGCATGTTGGGAAGGAGAATAAAACTTGAAACTCCTCCAGACTAAAACTACGAAGAAACATGACAGCTCTTGTCCCTGAGTGAAAAGGGCTAATGTGGACAATTGATTCCTAAAGAAGGCATATACAGCTGCCATAAATTTATGCTGCAGTACAGTGAAAGAAATACTATGAGGATGTTCAAGAAAGGTCGTGCCCATAAACAAGAACCAAACTGAATCAGAATCCCCACCATCTGGAACACATTTTATTCATGGGGAAGTATCATAAGAGAACTGACAGTAATTATTCTCCGTGCTTATTTACTGCATGAGCCATACACTTACTATTATAAAGATAAGCATCATTATACTGGTTATTAAGACAAATTATAGTGTAGAATGCAAAAGAAGTATCCCAGGGTTTCACTCCTTTTAATTAAATATTTTTTTCTAAATCCACAGTCCTATGAGATTGATCATACAGGCTTCAACACACTGGAAAATTTATTGCAAATTTAGAATTTATTATATTTTTCTGCACTGGGTGATGTACATAAAAATGCTACAAACCCCTGATAATGTCTGGTTATCCACCGGTACAGAGTGTCTTTTAAGAGCAACCCTAACTGTACCCACTATGTTACTCTATTTCGAATTATTAAAAAACTTTTTTAGAAACCATTTCGTGTGAACAGATAAAAATACGTCTGCATGCATATCTGAAGAACTTCTCATTGCTTTGACTATGGTACATCTTTAACAGTTGATATTTGCATTAACTTCGTTCTCTCACATCTGAGAAAACTAGGATTTGAATGACTTCAAAACATGCTTTTTCTGTCTAATGGCTGTCAATGGGATTTCAATATCAGCACCTTAAAAAACTTTAATTGCAAAAAAGCATTAACAGTGAAGTATGCAATATGTTAGATTGTCTTAATGGAAAAGTTTAAGAAAAAGCTAATTAATTTTGAAGTCTTTATTTGCAGAGTTGTTTTCAGTCTATGAATTAATTCTGGCTTGATTTTACGGCATAAATGAGCTGCTTTAGAGTTATCTATTGTTAATTACATGTTCTCTTTTAACTGTCCCTTGGAAACAATATTTGGTTGTGCATTGTGAACAACAATAGAGAATGGTTACAGTAGCCTGCAAAAAGCTCAGCTAATACCCAAGTTTTCCCAAATGCAGGCTGTAATTCAGGAATGTTAGTTAGGTAGTTTTACAAGAGTTAGCTACATTGAATTAAGACTGAAAATGGTCTGAGTTAGACCCTGACTTTGTACCACTCTTCCACTAGACCTTATCTGGTAGAAATTTAGATTCAAAACTCATGACACTTGGTTCTAATGTAGAGCTACATATAAACAACCCAACTGTACAAACAGCTAACACCTGAAGCCCAGTTTCAGCCCTTACAGTCTCTCTCAAACCTCAGCTGGCAGAGTTATTTCCAACTCAGTTTTTAATTTCAGCATAATTACCACAGGTTGATTATTCATATTCTGCTTTGCATCCTAATGTTCATTTTCTCCACTTTACCTTCACCAAATACTCCTGATGCTATTGCACATATTGGAACTGCAGCCCTTTCTGGCCTGAACACAGACCACATCCATTTACTTACAATAAAAATGCAAGTTTCTACCAATTTATTACACATTCTGCATTTCATAAACACCTGGTGCAGAGCAGCTCTCAGCTCAGCCGATAATAAATTAGTAGTAGAACTATAGTTTATAGCACTGAAACGAAGAACAATCTGATTTTTAAACAAATGCTGGAGTTCAAAGTCAAAAAACTGCAATGCCCCCAAACTGAAAAAAAGCCCCCAAAAATATTAAAAGAGTAAAAATCTTGTCTTTTTCAGTTTTGCAGGAAAAGATGAAAAATGCAGCAATTCTGGGCTCATATGTTACACATGAAAAATTACTAAAGAAGACTAAACCAACAACTTCAATCTTGTTTTAAAACTACATTTTAATAAAAAGAGGTAATTTAACATAGCTTTCAACCAAAAGACATGCATTATGTTAAATCCTTTGAAAACACATAATAAATAAAATATGACTGCAAAGGGACAATTATAAATTATGATGACAATTTCTTTGAAAAGCATTATTGAAAAAAAGAGATTAGCCTCCTTAGAAAGGTAGCATATTGATTATACAATCCTTTTAATAAACCCCTGTAAACAAAAGTAGTTTCTTTATAAACAGGCTTTGAGAATCTCTATTCTCAAAAGAAACAAACATCTGAGAAATGAGGTTTTGCAGAGCATGTATCAAATTTAAATTTGATTATTTCAGATACAGAGTGTGTTAAAGGAGGAGAAAAATAAATTGATAGCGACATAACCGGCAGAGAACAGTCAGTAGTTGAAAGTGCTTTCTCAGGATACTATGCGCAGAAGAAAACAAAAGCCTCTTTCTAGAGATTTCAGAAATTTTAGCTTATTTTTCACCCCCCATTTCTCCAAGATCAGCATTGCTCACACATTAGTACTCCTGAGTTTGAATGCGGAATTATCTACCTCCTGGAAAATACTTTACTTAGACTCTAGTCCCAAATAGAATCTCAAATCAGGGACTCAAAGGAGCAATTCAAAAAACTATAGACTTCATCAGGGACATGCGAACAACAGCTCACAAGAGGATGAGGTGGTAGGGTGAGGAACTATATTCCCTTTTCTTACAGTGCTAGAAGAGATGATAACCCTTTTCTCATCACTGTGCCTAGTGTTAATTTCATAAATATTTCCCCCATCCTGTCTCCCCAAACCAAGGAGCTCTGTCAAAACAACTCTTACCATTTCTCCAAAATCACTTTCGTCAGAGTAACTTCACAGTTCACCTCCCTACAAAGCTCCTCATTCCCATTAGTGCATCCTACAGCAGCTGTATTCCCTCAGCCGAAATGAGGCAAATTATGCCAAACACATGAGGAGGGGGGGAATGGGAGCAACTCAGATTTTGCCCTACTGAAAGCTCCTCTTTCATGTTTTCAGAAGTAAGCAGTTCGGCTTCCCAGTATTATTTTTCATTCTTCCTTTCACATAATTCGAACAATCTATCTGCCATGAACAAGTCTAATGAGACTTGTGGAGTCCCACTGCATGCCTTAAATATCCGCTTTCCACTGCAGAAACTCAGCCCAGCAGGTTCTGTTGTTGTTTTGTATGTTGTTTGTATGTTTTATATGTTTTTGTTCTGTTCTATGTTGTCTGGTGTCGTCTTTCTACAAGTTTACTAATGGAAATTTTTGATTTGCTACTGGGAAATTGTGCAGGCTTGTGTGATCTGTTCAGTCATATGGCTGCAGGACTTGTGCTAAATCTCACTAAAATCACATACTTGCATGTCCACAAATCTGCAGCATATATCACTACTCAGCTTTCTGTAGAAGGGCTAGTTCTGGAATCCAAGATTTGTTTATGCAAAATGCTGCTAAACTAAATGACTAAAACATCATGCTTCACTGGCAAAGATTCAGAAATGTCGAGGTGGTAGTTTGTAACAGCCCTGCACATAAATGCCCACAGGACAACTGAAGAGGAGACTGTTTTATGCCAAGCATTCTCAAAATATAGGACGATTCTGACTAAGTTGTATCTTCCACTTCAGGTATATTAGAAAGCAACATTCTACCTGTCTTTGGATTAGAACATCCTTTCACAAGAATGTCTTATGTATCGCAGTTTCTGAGCACAGAGGTATTTACTGTATTTTTCCTGATCAAATAATTCTTTAATATGCTTGTGAAACTGCAAGGCATCTGTTTTTTCTAACAAATCAGTTTGCTATCACAAAGATAACAATGTTATTCTCAGAATTCCTCCAGTCTCCAGTTAAATGGAAACCCATACTCTGCTTGTTTCGGATGAGCAGAAAAATGATGGAGTTTCTTTTTATCTTTTCCCTAAAGTAAATTTCAGTGCATAATTTTGCCAAAGTAGGTATTTGCTTTTTCACTATTTCCCAAATTGCTGACAGGAAAACACCACTGTCATAACCTTCTTTCCTATCTAGACTCTAAATGTATGAAGTCCAATGTTCTGGTTGCTTTCCTGTTTTTAGATATATATGAAAATCAGATATTACAAACTAACTGATGGAGGTCTTGCTGAAGATCAGAGCCTATGTAGATTAAGTTCGTGTTGCTGACTATTAATTTTGGCAATAGCCAGCAATGAGAATTGTCACAGCTGCTACAATGTGTACAACACAAATGTTTCTTACTCAAAATGTGTTTCTAGAAAATATTAAACTCTTTATTAAAACAGTATTTCATTTTAGGGAGATAGTAAATATTTCTTGGAAAAATATCAATGCCCATTAGACTTCCAGTGACACTTAATGTACTTATCATTTCAAGAGAAATTTTATTCCTCATTAAATTTGAATCAGGTTCCAAAATATAGGGTAACAATTATTCCCAACAAGCTATGAGAAGACAGAGAATTCAGAGGTCAAGTTCCCTTATATGGAAACTAAGAATCACTACATTGTTTCAAATATTCTTTTTGATAAAACTTACAGCAAATCACCAACCTAAAAATGTAAAAGTCCTGTATGTTCTTTCTCAGCAGATTTGCATTCTCTGTATATTCTGACGCAAGTAATGCCTCTTCTAGGGACAGGAGTATGTAAGGTTTCATTTCTCCTACTGTCTTAGAGAACAAACAGATGTGATCTGGATGCTAGTCCCTCCTATGGACTAACTGAAGGTTTTTAAGAAAACCTTTCCCTGTCTGATATTCTTGAAAGAATCTGTACAGCTGTAAAAGTAAGGACAGTGTATGAAGGCGAAATTAAAGAAAAATAACTTGAAGAAGAACTTGTCTTTCATTAGAGAGTGCTCTAGAGACATCCTATAGCATCTTCCAGTCCCCAAAGGAGCCTATAAGGGAGTTGGAGAGGGACTTTTTACAAGAGCATGCAGTATTAAGAAAAGGGGGAATGGTTTTAAATTGAAAGAGGGCTGGCTTAATTGGATATTAGGAAGAAATTCTTTACTGTGAGGATGGTAAGATACTGGAACAGGCTGTCCAGAGAAGCTGTGGATGTCCCATCCCTGGAGGTGTTCAAGATCAGGCTGCAAGGGGCTCTGAGGAACTTGATCTAGTGAAAGGTGTCCTTGTCCATGGCAGGGGGTTGGAACTAGATGATCTTTATGGTCTCTTCCAACCCAAAGCATTCTATGATTCTATGATCATTAAGATTAATCTTTTAAGTGTAAATTCAGTATTTTTGTTACTGAAAATCATTAGAAGAAGGCAAATATCATCAAACAAGGTGCTTCTGGCTTTTCCCTAAATCTAACAAAGTTTATGCAGGAGGTGGAAGGTAGATACATCACCATCATGGTAAACATGGCAAATTTATTTTGAACTTTTCCTTCAGCTGTTTATTTTTTGGTTTATAGTCCCCACTGTGTCTCAGCCCCAGAATACATATTTCTCCATTTCTCTAGACTAACTGTTGTTTTCACTATCATACCATATATTATGGCCAGACCTGTGTGAAACAAAGTCATTTTGATTCATAAGGTTTTCATGCAAACCTTTTTCTGTTTCACTTCAAGGAGTTCATCCCTTGAGTTTGTCTTTGAGTTTCAACTTCAAAGGAACCTAAAACTGCAATCTGAAATTCAGCCAAGGCTGCAAAACTTTGCCTTGTTTCAGGTCAAAAGTTCAGGAAAATGTTGAATTACCTGACCAAAACAAAACCAATTCACTGAAAAAATCCCTTCAGTAATACAGAATTATCCTGTTCCTTTTAGTTCAGCATAACTCAAACTCATTAAAATCATCAACTACAGAGTTACAATCCCCACTAACATAGTCTTGACTCCAACCTCTTTGAGAAATGCTGTTATACTCCACACACAAGCATACACTGAGAAAAGAAAAACATATTTTACTGTGGCATATAATACAATTTGCTTTGTAAAATAATGTTATCTTTAAGTAAAATGGTACTGAACAAGTGCTATCTGCACTTAAACCCTTTCCAGCTTCGTAGAATCATGACATCTGCTATATTTTTCATGCAATCTGCAATGCTGTATAAAATTGCTTACAGCTATTTTTATACCACACACCAGTTATTGTTCCAACTTCCCTCCTTCCCCAGCATATCTTTTATCCTGCTACTGCCACAAACTTTAGAATTCAAAAGCGAAAGGCAGCACACTAAGCATGTCTGAGTATACACACACACTGCACAAGTAGGAAAGGACAGTAGGGTCAGCATCATCGCAGCAGAGCTGAGGTCCCAGACCTCAGGACAGCATAACTACGACCTCTGGCAAGCTTCAACAAATCCCCTCATTATTTGCAGCTGTATCTGGAACACGCTCCTGTAAATACTGACAGCTATTGCCTGCTCAATAAAGGCAGAGTTAAGGTTGTCTCAGTCTGTATCTTGACGCTGGAACTTTTTATTTTTCACTCATTTTTGTGCCATTAACTTCTATACTCAAGAAAGGCATAGGATTTCACACATTCTGACAGGATATCTATCAAGTGAATAACTTTCTGCTCAACCTCATTTTGTAAGAAAGAAGACTTTTAAAGTATAGCAGCACACGATAAAAACAAAAATGTAACAAAACTAAAGCATACACATCTAAGTTAGAAACTTTGCCTGAACTAGAAGAGTAAAAGTTCTTGAAAAATGTGTCTCCAAATGACCTGGAGAGTGTATGTAATCCCATACACTTTATCCGTTCCATAAAGACAGGACAATATACTCCAAATCCTTCTTTTGATACTGCAGTTCAGCAATGCCTTTTACGTGCCTTATTGCACTGTTTCATCCATAAAAGGCAGGTGAAAATCCTGTTAAGAAAAATGTCACATCTCCTTGGATTATTATTTCTTCGCTTTGTAATAAATGTGATTTCAGAAAAGTAATGCCATCCGTTTGTCCTTGCTGCTTCTCTTTGGAACTCAAGAAGCTTAACTATGTTCAGCTGTGTCTTAAAACCTGGTCTGCATACCCACAAAGGAGCACAGACAGACATAAATTCTGTGTTTTCTTTCCTAACATTAGATGCAACTGTGCCATCACTGTCCACATTCCCTCGTGGTGGAAAAAGGGCTGCCATGCAATCTCTCCTCGAGGCATTAGTACCTTAAATATTTTGCTTTAATCAACATTAATTTGCTATTTAACTCTTATAGTTTTACAATTTCGATAGCCAGATCATAGAGAACTTTGCCACTCAATGTATTAATAGTTATTCCATAAAATATATCCCCTTTTACATTAATATAATCTTTAACCATAAATTAGGTTTTTGTTGTAATCCAGACAACTGTGAACAGTCAAAACATTTCTCACTGGTTTGGGCTTTTTGGTTATAACTGAAAAAAATCTTCAATTATCTTTGTAAAATGATACAAAGCTGTATTTAAGATTAATAATAAATTAATATAAACTTGTATCTCTATAAAACCTGGCTTCAATTTCAATTGATCACCTGTTCAAAAGCAGTTTTCACTCTCTTCTCAATATTAGGAGATTGTTGGCAAAAGGAAGAACTGAACAAAAGTAAGGACTGGATATGTTTTCTCTGTGTTCTAGGTATTTTAGAATACAATTTGCAGATGAAAATCCCACTTTTCAGCATATGAGAGGAGGAAGAGAAGATGCATGCCACTGACTCAGCATGCATTGTTCAGCACCTGTAAAAGGGCAACTGTACCTTTCTTCTTTCTGTGCTTTAATAGTTCAGGGCATGCGGAGCTCATAGGAAAGATTCTTATTTCAGAAACTCATAAGCACAGAGCAAATATTTACATTTTAAGGCTGATAGTCAGCATATAAACATCCTTTGGGATTAGCAACCTGAACCAGCATCTCTAGCAGCAGTCAGCAGCTCTCTGCAACAGCTTAGGGCAGATTCACTGTTTCCATTCGAAATTCTGTCTCGTGTGCTGAGAATGTGTTTTCTCAGTACACCCAGCTGCTGTTGCACTGCTTTGGTGAGTAGCATGGTGCAGCACAATGCTGTATAAATTCATCCTGATGCAGATAAAGTAGAATGTGATTAAGCCAACACCTTCTTTCAAAAAAGGCTTGAGGATCTTTAACAACCAGAAAGGAAGACTCTGATTTTTTATCTCAACCGAAAGACATGAGAGAATTCCCTACTCCACTGAAATTTTGAAACTGCAGGTTAGCTTACAGTTATGACAAGTGGCACCACTGTAATTAGTTCCATCGCAAGTGCACTTGAAGCTGTCCCACGTCTGGGTGCATTTTCCATCGTGTTCACAGTGATTGGGCACACACCTGTCAGGACGAGATGCAAAGACAGAAAGAAACCTAAATGAGCATCGAGATTTACACAAAGTGAAATTTTGAGCTGCACAAGCAGTGTATCATGTCCTTGTCTGGTAATTAATCCTTGTTATTTTAGGCAGATTAACAAAATTTATATCTGAACACACAACTGCTTAAAAAATTCATCAAGGCTTTGCTGAAGCCCTTTTACAAACAGTAAAAAAGCATATTAAAGGTGGAATAGATTCATCATCACAAATCAGAGTTCTAAGTAACATATGACTGGTACTCAGCAGTCAAAACAAAAAGAACATCACAAGTCACACCTCCTCGTACTGTGCAGGTCGTGTCACGCCTCAAGGAGTCCAGTCCCGCTGCTGACTGGACATTAAAAACAAAATGCCACTGGGTTGCTGTTCATCTTTCTGCTGCCAGCAATGGGATAAAAGGGAGGCAGGTTGCCTGCTGGCTAGGATGGGAGGAAATTAGTAAAGCTGCATTATTGAAACAAATATTGTTATAAAAGTTGTGTTAGTTTTTCTTCACAGGGGTTTGTGGCAAGTGTTGGTCACCATTCTCCCAAACACCTGCTTTTCTTCTTCAGCTACACTGTTGCTGGAAAGTGGAAGGAATGCAAAAGAAAAAATGGAACAGCAAAAACCAAAAGTTATAGCAGAACATATATTTATTGTTTGAAATATTATCTAAATGTGATTTCAAAGATTTGAGTTTGGCCAGGTTCTTTTCTATCAAATACAGTAAGAAATGGGAATTACCATTTACTTTCACCTCTGAAACTATTAAACTTCTTTTCCTTGAAACGGCTTTGAAATACCATTTCAAAGAATAATTTTTTCCTTAATAAATTAGTTACAATCAGACTCAGTACAGGCTCTGCCTTTTTGATCAAGAAACAAAGGAGCTTTCCTTTCATGTTTTTTTTGGCAAATCTATTTTTTTTTTATTATGAAATTAAAAAATAAAACTAGGAGACCCCTTATTAGACAAAGAGAATCTTTTCAGAAATGCATTAAAAATTAAGTATTCTTATCTCTAAGATAAATCTGAAGTCCATCATATTCCTGTGACAGTTAACAATACTCTCATAAACAACACCCAAAGAAAGCTTTGCTTTCTTATGTAGAAACTTATTGAAACTGGAAGTGTCTGGGTCATTCCTCTGAGGGCTTACGGTCTCTTATTCCCTCAGTTTCCAGTTAACAGCATTGGCATGCATGGCTCAACAACCAAGAATAACTTACGTCACAATATGCATTGGAGAACTGAATATTGTGTACTCACATTTAGAAATGATTTTTTGTTTTATGCATGTCAGTACACGTACCTCAGAGTATACAGAATATAGATGTCTTACATCCTATATCAGCCTTTAGAACTCAAGGCTACCCATTCTTTTCCGAAATGATCAGAAAATACTGGCATGGTTAAAAATAGTTCTTAAGAAATGCTCTTCTAAAGCAAGAAACAAAGCATTTAAAAATCTTTTCACGGTAAAATACAGTGAAACTACCTGAGGCAATTATCACAGATCAATAAATTATGTTTTCAGCACAGTTTAAATGAATTCATTTAGTTTTATAAGTGTGGCAGGCTAAATGAATAGATAGAGCTGATTACTGCTATTCAGTTGTGTTCTCAACACCGCAGAAGAAAAACGAGAGCATATAATAGCACATTTCTAAACATCCAAACAATTAACAATTTACATGAATACATAGCTGCTGGGTACAAGAGTAGGGAAAGCAAAGAGCAATGACATTTCAAAAATAATCTAATAAAAGTAACTTTTATTCGAGGCTGTAAATAACTACAAAAGTTCCTAAATTTGAATATGGTTTTGAATTTTTTCCAGCTTTTCAAAATAAATTCTTTTTATGTATTTTTGTCTTCATTTACAACTGAACATACATTACTTGAAAAATAATTTTCCAATGACCAAAGCAAACATTTTTCTATGTGAATTTCACCAGCTATTTATATGAACTCTCATACGCAATGCTCGCAACTAGTTTCACATTTTAGTGCTGTATAACTTACTTTTATTGCAGCATAACTAGTAAAGAGACTGCATTACTGACTATATAACTACATAATCTTCACAAAGATGAAAACTAGATATTTATCTGTATCATTTAATGGCGCGTATTCAGTCATAAAACCAGAGATATTCAGCAAACCCTTTGATGTTAATTTTATGCTTCCAGTATGATGGTTGGATTAACGTAGTCTGCATCTGCAAAATTTTGTTTTTACTCATCTGATTTTTCCTGCTCTAAAGATGATGCATTTAGAAAAATGGAGTAAACAATATTTTAATGTTAGTGTACACTGAAGGTTAGATCAGACTATTGGATCATTTCCTGAAGTTCTCCCTTCACCCTCTTTTCTGTTAGTTTATTTTATCAGATAGAATTATAGGATTTATTTTCTATTAAATCCATTAGCAAACTTTTATAACATAATCTGGTGCTCATCTGTCAACATTTTGGACAAATCTTACCTACCATAATAGAGTTTACAGCAAATTATGGACGTCCAGAATTACAAATCACAAAAATTCATAGAAACTACAAAAAAAACCCTGTTTGAATTCAGCAAACAATATAATAAAGAATAAGATTTATCCCTGCAAACGCCATCATATTTCAAACATATTTCTTTCCACAGGATGAGAATTATATAAAAATTTCAATATGCAAACATCTTGCTAAGAAATTTGTATTTTGAGCAGATACAGTCATATCATTTATTGACCTTATGTTTATCATTTAGTAGACACTCAAAATTTATATACACAAAACCTTCAAAAAATTCAATGCACGCATGATTTGCAGATTATTTTTGTTAAAATACTGTGTTTCTAGGCAATTCAGTTCTTTCTTCTCCTTTAGGAATAAGTCTTCATTACACAAAAAGCAAAATAAAAGGAAACAAACTTTCAAAACAGCACTTCCTTCCTAAACCAGGCTCTGAAGTTAGAAACCATCACAAAGCAGAACTGCAAGTTCCTCATAACCAAGTTGTGTCTCTTCCCATTGTGGATACCTATATTTTAAGAACTTGCAAAATGTTGCAGCCTCCATTTTGAGAACTTTCTTGCTCTATGGCTTCTTTTGAAAGGCAAGTCTAGACCTTCATCCCTTCAAGTGTGATACACAGTCTTTTAATTTCCACCCCACAATCTATCCATAGAGAGTTTACAGATGCTGTTTGGTTTGGTATTTTATTTGGAACCTTTGATTTGTTTATCAAACAATGTTTGTTTTCCTTTTGGATTTACATCTCAGTACTTAGCAGAGAGCAATCTTAGCTTCTTTTAATCTGTAGTTTTGTGAGATGAAGTCTCCTGTTAGAAAAGATATTTTCCATAGTTCTTCCTTGTAACTCTGCTCCTGCCTGCACTTGCATTCTGCTGAGTATTCTAGAGGAGGTCTTATCAATGTTTTATGATTTCAGAGTTGATCAACACTTTCATATTTCTTTACTGAAATTATTTTGCTTAATATATAGCATTTTGCTGACTACCAAAGAATAGTGACTCAAAGTCATCCTGACATTGCTCAATGCATTAAACACCTTCACTATATTCCCATCCTTCTTCTTTTCATCACTTCCAACCAATGACTTCCATTACATGCAGAAAATCTTGCTACTGTTTTCAACAGCATTACTCTGTACTGTAGCTTCCATTGTGTCATCCAAATCTTTTGAGTTATTTTTCTAGGCTGAAGCTGTATCAACAGCATGTTTCATCAAGATATTCCTAATTCTGAGCCAAGGTTGAAGCATTAAATAGGATTTTCTCTGGCACTGATCTCTGAGCAATTCTCATCTCCCAGCCAGTCATTAGCCCATCAGTATAAACTGAGAGGCAATTCCATTTGACAGCTCACAACTTTGCAATTCCTCTCCCAAACCTCATCTTTCCTGGTTTAGCTAATAATTTTCATCATTACAATATATCAAATATTTTATTGACATCTGACAAAACAGATCTATTACTTTTTCCTGTCTGAGACAAAAATTACTGTGCTTTATCAGGGAAGAAGATTAGGTTAATCCTGAACAACCCACTGTTGATAAACATCTGCTGCATTCTACTCTACCTTGCATTTGTTTCAAGATAACTCCTTATTTTCCTCAAAAGCATAGTAAAACTACTCAAGGCAGATTAATAGGTGTCTGGTGATCCGGATCTTTCTATTTGTTAAATTACATCAGGTTAACCCTGTCACCTCATAATACAAAATCATGAGCTTTTTAAAAATTTGTTTGGGTTTTTTGTTGTTTGGTTGGTTTTGTTTGGTGTGGTTTGTTGGGTTTGTTTGTTTGGGGTTTTGTTTTGTTTTTGTTTATTTGGAGTTTTTTTTGTGATTTTATGTCTGGTTGGTTCCACATGTGATACAGTGATCCTAAGTGAGCCTGACATACTATTATCAGCAAGAAAGAAAAGAAAAAGAAGACAAAGAAAAGTGATCACATAACGTTAGTATAAGCAGGAGAGTGATATCAGACCCATGGAGAAATCCTCACGGCCTATTGAGCAGAAATGAGCAATGGCTGATTTTCAATGGCACAAAAAGTTGTTGGAAACAGGAAGGTTACAAATTATTAGAAATGTCCACAGGGGAAGGGCAAAGATGCAATGAGGTTCATTAGTGGTAGAAAGTATTTTCAGAAACAACTCAACATACATCAGGAATGACTTAAGTATGTTTGGTTCTGCCTGAAGGCAGGAGAATGAGCTCTGAGATCTCTCCAGACACCTTTCTAATCTAGAAATTTTCATATTCCATAAGAAACAGAAAGCATTTCTTTCAATCTCTTTTCTCATTATGTGATTATATTTTCTTAATATTGTAACTGTGCTATTTATTCCCTGTAAGTCAACAGGTCACTGCCTCAGTCTTTTTAGAGGACTATATCCCTCAGGGCAGGGTTATTTAAAACATTAACTAGCTTCCCCAGACATATTGTGCCCAAAGTGTATAGTATTTGACTCCAGTTTTTAGGTTTAGAAATCATTTGAGCAAGAAGATAAAAAGTTACTTTGTGCAGAAAGGCAAATGACCACATGGCCACATGCAGACTGTTAAATAAAGTCCCTCAGTACCGAAGAACCATCAAAAATATCCCTATTCTCTCCTGTAAAACAAAGACCTTTCCTTAATTTCCCTGCTTTTTCCTTTCCTGCTTCCCTTTCACACTTCCTATCTCTAGCATAAGTGCAAAATATAGCTTGTGTGTAGGTACAACCTAAGCCAACTCTCTTTATATATAAATTTGAAACAATCAAGCCAAGAAATCACCACAACAAAACATTCACCTGTGCAATTACTCCTCCACCTGAGAGGTCAAAAGGAAGGAAAGAACCATACACAACACACACAAGATATTTGACATGTACTGCTGCAACTGCAGCGAAAAGAACTCAAGTGCTACAGTGATAATGACAGCACGAAAATTTCTGTAGAGCAGAACAAAATGTTAAAGGCTTTTTGCAAAGGAAAATAACCCAGGCTGAATTGTACTTAACATGAAATTCAATCCTTTCCGTGTCATCATCAAATCCCTATCTAATCTTGCTTGTGCTCACACCTGACCTCTCATTTCTCTACCAAATTGCTTCTGTTCTGCTTTTTTTTTCCATTTCTCTGCCTCAGAACTAACCACGATCAGTTTGTTTTGAGTAGTTTTCCAGTATTTTCCCACTAATTGCCCTTTTTAACACCTCCAAACAGATCCTTCAAATTCCTGTTTTTTATCACCATTTTTTTGCAAAGATCCTTCAAAATGCATACTGCTGTCCTTTTTGAGTGTGTCGTTCTGTTACTATCTACCTTTATTCACACTCATAAAAAGACTAGTAAAACATTATAAAAATTTAGACATTTTTTACTCTTCAGGATTACCTGACTGCTCAAGAAGACCGTGACAGGTTACATCTATAAAATAACATACAAAGAAAATAATTTGTAGGAGCAATAAATGCGTTAAGCTGGTAACTTGAATCCCTGAAGAGCCGTTTGTTTATTTAAAAGACATTCTGTAAACTGGTAACCAAATCACAAAAACATTTTAAACATATGTACCTGTTTGCAGTGATGTTGCTCTTTAATGCAAAAGAATGCATTGCGCTCATCATGGTAAAAGCACACTGAACAATAGGATAACCCAATTAAGGACACAGTGCTATTGTAGAGTCCTGCTGTACCACCATTAGGTTAAAATTAACCATTCCATAGAGATTCCATGTTTTCCGGAGCATCCTAAGTGAAAGTAAAACCAGCTGATCTGCCTGTAAGATTCTTTCTTATTTCTTACAATGTAACAAGTGCTTAAAGTGACCTTGAGATTTTCAGCAACAGGATTTGGAACTCCTATGCAAGGCAACACAAAGGGCAGATGGATGGGACTGTAAAATTAATTTAGACTCACAATAATTCCCAAACTAGTTTAATTTGCTGCTGACTTCTAAGCTAATTGTACACACATGCATATAATCAACAATGGCAGAACTAAACAAACCTGAACAAAGAAGTACCTATCCTTTCTTTGTCACTTACAGCAACACAAGGCCTTCATGTTTTTTCGGTGGACATTATCAAACTTGTTCTGTCATTAGATCAAAACAAAATGTTTGGCACTTTTAAAGACTGTGATTTACAAAGAAAAAAAATCAATCTTAAAATATGCAGTGGCATTTGATTAAGAAAAGTCCCTTTATGCCATATTCCCAGTAAAGGCTGCCAAACGGTTTTTGTAGTGTTATCTTCAGATCTGTAAAGTTCCATGCTAAACTGTTTGCGTCAGAATGATTAATGGAGAACGAATCAATAAAGTATCACAGTTAACTCATTTGGATTAAATGATCCTCTTGCAGTTTTTCATTTTTACATTCATGCAGTTTTTATTTTGTACACAACAATGTAGAGACTAACTTTTCCTTTATTTTCTATTGTTCTTAATTTTCAGAGCACTTCACAAATTAGTTCCTTAGAATTAAATCATGCTGGTTCCACTTTAGCAATTGCAGGAGCTGGATCAGCCATTTTTCCTCATTTGTTGTAGACAATTTCCTGTATGTTATGCATAACCTAAGCTCTACGGCGTCTGATGGCTGAAAAACGACTTTTGTCCAACTCTAACTGCTGCCACTTCTGCAGAAGCAAAGCAGGAGAGGATGAATCTGCTGCAGCAGTTAACAAGAGAGAATTTCACAGCCCTGGAATCACTTATGTCAGTTCCTACCAATTGTTTCATGACAACAGGAGACCAGCTCTGTATGGAGTTGAAGCAGGAGGAAATCGTGTATTGGGCAGCACTTGCTCAGGTGTTGTCTATCTTCTCTGGAGTGGAGCAGGGCAAGGAGGGGGAACATCAGGATAAAATGGGTGGAAACGAGCCATGGGCTGCATCTAGCCCAAAAGCTGCAAACTAGAGTGTGTTGTGATAATCTTACAAAGGTAGATGATAAACCCAGAAATTAAGAAAATGAACTAATTAGGCTAGATGAAAATGACAACTTCTGCTGCACAATGTTTTAGTCAGAAAACTCAGGCTTACTTCAGCTGGTGTAAATAAGACCATTTGCATATATCTTAAGCCTGTTAAATGAGTTGAAACAAAAGGAAGAATAAACTTTTATGAAGCACCAGCTACTAAATATCATTTATCTCCAATAGGTTTGTTTTTAACCTTTTCCATTGCCTTGTGGAGACCTTTGGCTAGTCATTAACCAAGTTAAGGCTTTCTAGAACACATAAGAGCTGCTCTGTGTAACAACTTTTTTTTCGACTGCTGTGTTTGAGTTTATTATTTAAACAAACAAGTAGGAATGGCTGTTATCCACTAAGCTTACTATGCCACAATGGCACAGCTCAGACCTTTTGGGGATATGAGAATATGTGTTAAGCACTGACACTCTCCAGAAGAATCTCATGGGTTTTAATTACTAAGATTCTGAAGAAATTTTTAAACCTTTCCAAGTATTGCGCTATTCAGAATCTGACTGGATTAGTTTTGTATTCATCTAATCATCTGTCTTTTGGTAATTTAAATAGGTAAAGTTGAACATCCTGGCTGGGTTGGAGAACAATAAAATAGATTCTTTGGTGTCTTGTTAATTATTTATTATTTCTTATTCGTACAGCTTTAATCAAATACAGCTCCTGAGATTTTATGATGTTAACTTTATAATCCAAGTTAGACATCTGGAGAAAGTTGCTCTTATTTTTTGGAAGATCATATTTATCAGAGCACGTGGACCAGTGAACAACCTATATAATACAGAACAGTGACTACAATATTTCCTGCTAATAAATACAAGTGATCATGCATCAAATCACCAGGCAAATACAGAATTTATACAGCTGTGTTTTAAATGAGATTACTCCTAAATTTATGTTTTGGGGAATAAAGAAACTGGCAATTAGAAATCTTTATGTTTCTTCCCATTATGTAAAGAATTACTTAGTAATAAAGATGATTATAATACTGATGGATGATTTAGTATTAAAAGCCTCTTGCTGTGTCAATCAAACCTGGACGTGGGCTGTCATAGCCCTGGGATATGGCACTTCTCCACTCCTTGGTGCACAACATAGAGGATCTTATCTTTTGCATTACTTGTTTTGATCGCCTGCCTCTTAATCAGGGACAACAATGATCTCACGTTGATCTTCAAACAGGTGATAAAAGTTTTGCTGCATCATATGCAAAAAGCACAACCCACTAAATATCTCTTGCTTGGCAAATGTAGAGCATATGAATCACCTTGATAGTCATGGAGCTATCAGATGCCATCAGCTACTACTGATATAAGTACAGTCTTGGCTCAGCATCCTAATCTAATATGGTTATGACATGATTAGATGGAGTTGTATTTTATAGCTGGTAGGTTTTGAGTTGGACATATTGCAAGTCAATATCCCAATTGCTATGGCATTGTGGTTTAAAGGAAACTTCAGGTAAAACATGATTCAGTACTACCAAAATGATGCCGATCTTGCAAAGTGCACAGTGCCTAAATGACTTTGTTTAAAAATACTAAACAATGGTGGTAGTCCTAAAAAAAAATCACTATAGCAAGTGGTCTTTTTATTTGCCTGGTATGACTAGCTTTTGATTTTGATTTGTTTCATGTAAACCATCTTTTAAGAATTATTATAATTATTATTATTTTACCCTTTACTATCATTGCTATTAAGAATCTGGCCACTTTCTACACTGTGATAGACACAATCTGGAAGCTTCCCTCAAAGACCATTTATCTTACAAATACCAATTTGATGGTAAAGTTAAGACAAGTCCTAATGTCTTGACAGAAACTGTGGATCTTGCATTCCCATTCAGATTATAAACGGTTAATTCTAGTGGATTGTTCTAGTAACTGTGTAACCAGAGGAGTCTGTTCTGTAAGCATTGCAGAAAATACTTTCTCCCTCAGCAGTGAAGATTTTCCCCCTAAAAACAAAAACATAGTCTTGGCAGTAAAGCAAAACACACAATCTATGCAATAAAACAAACGTGAGATGGAAGCAAATGTGAAATTTTTCTGAGATATTTATTAACAACAACTGGTATAAATGCCAGTTTTGTTACTAAATCTCTAGAAGAACACATAAGTCAAGGACACTAATTTCTCCTGCCTCTGAGAGAAACTCAGATCTTCCTTATTTCTTGGAAGAGCAAAAATAAACCAACTAAGACTTTTAGTTATCTGGCTCTACCATAGAGGAAGAGCTGAGGTCAGCATGCTTTTCTTGCAGTACATCCTTGCCAACTCCTAGTTTGCTCAATATTGGCAAGGACATATAGACTAAGTTCTCTGAGTCATTAATTTAAATTTGACTTGGATCAATCATGAATGAATCAGATGTAGACAGCATTCACACATTATTTACACTCTATCTCATGGAACACTCTCCCTGAGCTGACTCACAGAGTCACAAAGCTTAATTATTTTTCATCATTGGTTAGAGGCAATATAATGTGCATATTTTCTCATAACCCCTTCCCCCTTCTCTGTTCCCATTTCTCATCTTTTTACTTTGCAAGATTTTTGGATCAGAAAAAAGGGTTTAAATTTATATTTGCTTATGATGTTATCACGATGGAATTTCCTCCTCCCTATCATTGCAGTCATCATGAACAACAATAGCAATAAACAGTACACAGAAATGAGTTATTTTTGCGCTGCTCTATTCTCCTCCAAATTACCACAGAGCATATGCTAAAATCTACACAATCTGCTTTTTCTCCTTCCTTATGACAATTCTGCCATCTACCAGAAACAGCAATATGCTCAGCTAAAATATCATGTATAAAACATGAAGCATATAGGTTAAACTGACTTATTCTCCTGTCCTTTATCTGCGTGCTTAGTGCACATCAGTACCTTATTCTTTTATAGAAGCCCTAAAACATCTTTATAAATTGCAATATAATGAGTGTTGTAGTCTAAAGACATGAAAAGCAAGGATGTGCCAATGAATTTGCAGCTCTACTGTAGTGCAGTCACAGCTCTGTGATAAATATACTAATACAGTGCTCTACTCACAACCTATTATTCAATTCATTTTCAATTTGCTGAAAACAGATATGTACTGTAAGTAATAAACAATTCATTTATTACGTTGAACTTGTGCAATGAACTGCTTTGAAGCCAGGAGGCTTCCTGTTGAAGTAATAAGTAGGTGTGAATGCACAAACATAGGTGCATTTCTGTTTGCACACCTACATTCAGTATGCATAAACAAATCCACATGCTTTTTCCAAGAATGATGACAATTTCAAGCTTCTGAAAGCGGGAAATCCTTTCAAGAAAACAATTCATATTTAGAACAAAATTGTTTTTAAGGAAAATGTAACAGTGATGATACAACAGTTCTAATAACATGTACTTGACTGTAAAAAATGTAATGACATGACCCTGGTATGCTTAATTTTAGTTACAAAGAGCTCATTGATGGGATTCTATTATTCTACCAAAATAGGCTTGTGATTGCCCTATAGAACAATTGATAGACTATAATTTGGAGTACTTTAGAGGACCCTGATTCTGTTTTTCTGCATTTCAACCACTGCAATTTGGGAACCACAGTTCAGGGTCTGTCAGTATTTCAGTTTATTATAAAGTTTGATTTCTCAAGGATTTATATTTCTGTTACAAATTTTACTCCAAATTCAGCAAACAAAGCATAAACCAGAATGGAAATAAGTAGTAGCATACTGCCAGCATTGGTTCTGAAGTAGTTCACACACTTAGTATTCCAGGAGAGTAAGGACAGGCTGGTAAATAGTTTTAGACGTTTTTCTTTAAACAGAAGAGAAAAATAAGGAAAAATCCCTACACAATATTTTGCTTTTGCTTTCCAGACATTTTGTGATTAAATCTTTGACACTTCTTAAAACAGATTTTTCAGAGGAAAGGGCCAGATTTGATTAATATCTCAACTTGAAATATGTTGGAAAACATGTTGAAGTTCTTGAAACATGTCATTTGACATGTTCAAAATAAAGAGTGTCTTTTTTAGTTTAAAATAACTTTCCATTTTGAAATGTGATGTAAAATATACTATATGGATGGGACTGTACGAAGCCAAGTAATAACACCTTCCAACCCTCTGTTTCAAATTGAATGTATACTTCCAAATATTTTCCTGAGGAGAAAAGGGGTTGGAGCCGTACAGTGCGGCAGTATGCAAGAAAACTATTGAAAGAACCTCTGCAGCTTTGATAGATGCACTGACAGCTGAACTGGGAATAAGAAGTTAGCCTGAAATTCAGTAGATCTGATATGGGAGCAATCTAAAGTGGTTGTCCACCATTGGCTGCATCAATGCTAAGAAAGGAATTTGAACTGAAAAATGAAAAGCAGATAGAGAGAGACACGGTATGCAGAAGACAAAAGTGTGAGGGAGAAGAAAAAAAAGGTGAAAAAAAAAAGTTTAATCACAAGTGTTAACAATGTTGGGGAAAGTATTTCAAACCACTTGAAAAACAGAAATTGGAGAGCTGCTTAAAGCAAGACAATAAGGAAACAACAAAGACTCCAAGGACAGGAAAGAGATGAACTAGTGAAACTTCAAGTGCCAATAAAATTACTGTTTTGGGAAGCATGAAGCAATATAATCAAATCATCATGTCAAGATACTTGCACTTGCATACTGACACTGAAAAAGATCTAATTGTCTCTCTTCTGGATGCTTATTCTCTTTAAACTCAAGGTATTTTGACTGATTCATGGAAATCAGCTAAGGCCTTCTATTTACCTTATATCCAAAGAGATGTGGTGCCATATGTAGAAAAGAAAAATGGAACCATGGCCACTGCTGCAAAAATCTTTTAACTGTTTAACTATTTTAAAATGCCAGCTATATGATATACATTTTTTCTCCTAAAACTTTGCTTTTTTTAGTTAGTGCTCATCCCTTAACTTTTGCATGTTAAAAACATGTCAACAATTCCTACTGCTTCATCTCCTTGTTATATGAGGGATTGGCAAGAAATGCTGAAGCAACATCTTCCTCTGGTCAAGTCTTTTTTCACTGAATATTGCTGACATCAAGAGCTTTGAAGCCCTTCCGTCTTTTCTGAAAGATCTGGATATAACAGATAATGTAGGAGTGATTGATGCAGAGAAGGGGTATCCCAGATGTTCAGTCATGACTATGCTGCCCTGTACTCACAAAATAATAAATATGGTGAGCCATTGTGGGAGCCAGTGAAAGGGACAGACCCCAAGAGAGCTCCCCAGGTTAAAGTGACTAAAAAGGCCTTCCCCAGAATGCCCTGTACTGTTATGGAAATGTATCCCAGTTCTGCTTCTCCAGTTGGCCTCCCCGCCCCCCTATACCTTGTCTGCTCCTTCACTGGAAAGTTCTCCCTTCCCCACTCTCCCATTGGACCTTGTTCCTCACCACTCCCTCAGATTTTCCCCTTGGCTCCTGTACCCTAATCCCACCTATGTACCGCCCCTGCCCCAATGCTTTGCCCGCCCCCATATATAAACTGACATCCTCTCAATGTATTTGGTGCTTGGTTCCCTTCACGGATGGGGCTCAAATAAACCTGTGCTGTGGAATTCCACACAAACACCCTACCTGCCTCTTTACCGTCAGCTTGTTGAAGAAGCTATCCGGTACCTGTGTGTGTGTGTGTGTGAATGCAGTGGCTGCCGAGTGACTTTCTGTTGGAGTCAGTTTGGGAGGTCATAGCACTCCACCAGAACACCCCCCGGATCTGACAAGCCATAACAAAAAGTCCCAGTTGCAGTAACCTCTGGTCAGGAACCACAGGCAAGCACACAACTCTTTTTTCCCCACTTTACCTACAATACCAGCCAACTTGGTATGATACTTTAGGTCTGCTTTACCCTCAGATACACATCTTTTCTTTCTACATCTTACTGCTATGAATATTTCTGGTCAGAAAAAGAAACCTGAATAATATCATAAAAACCTGTACGGAACCCAAAATTTTATCAATGTCATTGAATGTTTGCATCTACAGGGTGTCACATGTTGATTATACATGTCAGATATATAAAATTTACTTATATCCTTGCAGTAAAGAAACAAGTAAGTGTTACAGTGCTAATGATTATGTTGTAGCCTGTGTACTAACACTCTGCTGTAGTTAGAAGTGTTTCTTCTCAAGGTCAAGATCAGGATCAAGAAATAAAGTAAAACCTATGAATCAGCATATACAAGTCCGATCTGGAGAAATTAAACTAGAGTTTATGTGAATTAGTCCAACAGCAATAAGTCAGTAAAGCTTTGGAAGCCTCTCGTGGAATCCACAGTCACTCTATAAAACTTTGCTAGAACATGACTGCTGAGACAGGTTCCTTGGTAGGTGTCTGTGGTTCCAGCTTTTTGATAAGGAAGGACATGCATCCTGCTCTGCAAAGCAAAGCTAAAAAGACAAATAGAGAAAACATGTATTTTTTTCTAAAAAGATGTTTCCTAAAACAGTCAAAAGCAAAAGGAAATGTTCCAGTTTTGGAAAAAAAAAAATTCTTATTCTCTTCCTTGATCACTGTAGCAATTGTACGTTTCAGTGTTTCATATGAAGATATTTTTATTTTCTCTCCTGTGTTCAGATGTGGAGCACTAGACTCAAGGCTATACAAAGTAATTGCATGCAGCAGTGTGGTGAAGCCATTCTTTACATTTTACCACGTAAAATTATGAAATGAATTATATTTAAAATAGCATCAGATGAATTAAGATCTGCTAAACGGTCTGTACTTAATTCTTAGACTTCCATAAACCCTGATTTTTGGTGTATGGCTCTTCACCTTAGAAATCAGGGATTTGACCAAGCTGTGTTAAACCCAGTTAAGAAGAATTCATAGTTCAACTGAGCCCAGCACCATGGGATAAGAAATTTAAAGCTTCAGCTCAAAAATACAGTAAACTAAGATTTAATAACTAGATATTATTATTTCTCTAATACTTCAAAACAAAAAATAGGGAGCAATGGAAAGTGACTCAGATGTGAAAGTGGTAGCCCGTGTGACTTTCAGTCTATCAGATGCCACATCAAACTTGCCAAACAATACAATCACATTTTCAAAATACTATTAGTGGTACTCACAATTAACTTATTTTAACAACTTAAAAGATTTTGTGACTTTTTCCCTAAAAATGGAAAGACTCTTAAAAGTCTTAGCTGTTTATTTGTGAATAGTGATTTCCATCTTAACACTTTAAATATACAAAGTGTTTCTTCAAGTTATATGAAAAGCGAACAATTGTTCTCTCTTATTTGTATTCTACAGTAGTGTTTAATTGCAACAGGGTCAAGCTAAAATTGCCACTAAGCCTAGAAAACTTGGAAAACATAATTCTACTGCTCTTGATGGTGTGTAAAGCATAATAATTAATGTTTTATTGAGAATTTAAAAATGGCATGGGAATTATCCGAAAAAGGAGAAAATTCAAGATTGCGAGATGTGTATTTCTTTTACTGAGGAACACCACTTCATGTGCTCTCAACAGAGAGTTACACTGTGACTGTGCTACTTGATGCATTCAAAGAGATGTTTTTCTAGACAAATGCTGAAGAATATGTCTAACTACTCAGTGAGAGGAAATTTCGTATTATTTAGGCTTTGACAAAATTCCACCTGTATACAGTTACTGCACAAATACCAAGTTCATGTATGTCTGATAAACAAAAAAGTAGATGCAATTAGAAATAATGCCATTATGTGGAAACATCATTCTTTGTCTTTCCATCTCATATATGGATGTAGAGCTAAAATTTGAAGTGTGAATGTTTGGGATAGAATAAATGCAATGTAGCCCACAGAACACCTTTTGGTTCTTCGTGAGGGCTTGTGGGGCCAGTATGCAGGTAATTTGAAAGCCCTTAAGTACATGCCCTGGATTTATTGGATTTACATTGTGCTAAAAATTAAGGGTCCAGAAAGCTTCAAAAAAAGTCAGGGTTTACCCTAAATTTATCCCATCTTTCACTCTTCTTCCTCTTTTCTTTTACACTTGTCTGTTTGGGGCAAAGATGGATGTAAGTTCTTTCCTTTGAACCAGAAAGTGTTACTGGATACATGGGTTCACTGTCTCATTTAGAGCTCTTAAGTGGTATCAATAGGATGCAATGGATGTCCTTTCACTTGTCTCTTTGTGCAGTTTTGTCTCTGTGAAAAATACCTATTTAGTGACAGCAGAGAATTAGGGTGACCTTACTGGTGTTATTTGATAACAAACACAGTTTAAGAAATGTGCAGCTCTTTTCCTTTGCCCCTGCAAAGGCTTTAATTCTACATTTTTAGATGTTTAGTTCAACAATGGGGTTTAAATCTTGATACTTTACAAACTGTAAGGATCAACACCACCACGACTACAGACGTGGAAATGAACTATGTCAATCATCTTTTCCACCAAAGAAAACCTACCTTGTATCCACAATGCCAGGCTCCTGATTTTACAGCATGATATTCTGGCAGAGCCCATGTTAGTCTGATTCTCTGGTAAGCCACTTTCTTTCGTACTAAGGGACTCTTAGCAGTTTTGGTCCTCATAGCACTGTCAAACATATAAAAGCTAAACCTTCACAACATGTTACAGATCAGAAGAGATAAATCAGCTACCAAAATCCGCTTGAAGTTTTGAAGCTACTCAAAAAGATCTTTATAGTGAGTCACCAGTCTCTCAAAGATAGGTCACATTTAAATTATGAACTAATGCATTATTTATATTGGAGAGATTGTAACTCAGAAATCACTGTTATAAACAATAGAAAGGTCTGTGCAAGAGCAGTGAAATTATACTGCAATTTGCTCAGCTACAAAGATAAATTATTTCTAAGCAATATATATTATAAATAGCAGTGCTATACAAATAAGCTGTCCCTGAATTACGGTGGAACAGGACAAAATGCTACCAATTTCTGTGCAAAACTGAGTGTGGTTTACAAGATAATGATAGTCATAGACAGAATACATGGGCTACAAACAATAATCAAAATCAGAAGCTCAAGTTGACAAAAACGGATTCCTAGAATTCTGACGAAAGAGTCATTAAATCTTCAAAAAATATTAGGTATTATCAGGTTTAAATTTAAAAAATCTGTGATGTAGGAAAAGTAAGTTTGTCACACAAGAAAAGGACAAAAAATACTAGTGCATATGTGATCATGAAAAAACAGACAAAGAGAATTCTGCTCTAAAAGAACTTTCTTATCCCACCTGCTGCAAGCTTTCTTTTCTCCAGGCTGAACAGTCCCAGCTCTATCAGAATCTCCTCATAGGAGAGATGTTCCAGTCCCTTAAACACATGAGTGGTGCTTTTTCTGGACTCTCTCCAATACGTCCATTTCTCTGTCTCTTGTACTGGGAACTAAAAACGGACACAACACTCCAGGTGTGGCTTCACTAAGGTTGAGCAGAGGGGTGGGATCACCTCCCTCATCCTTCTGGCAACGCTTTTGCTAATGCACTCCAGGATACTGCTGGCTTACTTTGCCACAGTGCATACACTTGTTGCCACAAAGCATACATTTTTGATTCATGGTCAGTTTGGTATGCACCAGGACCACCAGTGCCTTTTCTGCCAAGCTGCTTTCCAGGTGGTCAGCCTCCAGCTTGTACTGGTGCATGGGGTAATTTGCCCCAGGTCCAGGAGTTTTCAACGATCTTTGTTGAACTTCATGAGGATCCTGTCCTTTCTCCAGCCTTCTCATGTTCCTCCTGATGTCAGTAGAACACTCCATTGTGTGAGCCACTCTTCCCAGTCATGTATCATCTGCAAAGCTGCTCAGGGTACATTCGTTCCAGCATCCAGGTCATTAAGGAAAATATTATACAGTATTGGCTTAATTATTGATACCTGGGGTATCAATCAAGTCTCACTAGCCACTTGCCTTCAACTGGACTTTGTGCCACTGATCACAACCATCTGGGCCCAGCCTTTCAACTGGATTTGAACCAGCCTCACTATCCGTTTACCAAATGCACTTTTTCAGCTGATCTGTGAGGATGACATGGGAGACAGTGTCAAATGCTTTACTGAAGGCAGGGTAAAGAACATCCAGTGCCCCCACCTCCTTGTCCGATTTAGGTTGATTGTGCATGAATACCTCTTCATAAATCCGTGCTGCCTACCCCCAATAGATCTTGTGTTCTTCCTGTGCTTAGGAATGGTTCCTTCCCGGGCACTAAGATGAGGCTCACCAGCCTGTATTCCCATGGATTTTTTTCTTGTTTTTCTTGAAGATAGGAGGCGAATTTGCTCTCTTCCAGTCTTCTGGAACATCTCCCAGTTGCCACAGCTTTTCAAAGGTGATTGATGCTGGCCTTGCAGAGGTATCAGCCCATTCCCTCAGCATTTGTGGGTACAAACCCATCAGGCTCTATGGATATATGTATGTCCATCTTGTTAGAAGTGCTTCCTAAACCTGGTCTTCCTCCACAAAGAATAAGTCTTACATGTTCCAGGTCCGTGATCCGAGGGGCCTCAGACTCCTGAAGCCCAGTTTTACTGGCCAAGACTAAGGCAAAAAAAGTGTTCAGTACCTCAGCCTGTTCCATGTTACTTGTCCCTCATTTTCCTTCCCCATTTAGCAGGAGGCCTACATTTTCCTTAGTCTTCCTTTTGCTGTTTAGGTACTTTATTGCCCTTGCTGTTTATTTCCACAAATAAATCTACATATGATTTTTAAAACTTAGTAAGACCTGCAGTTATTTTCCTTATAGGTTGGAAAAGAAGTTTTTTCTTTACTTTTTAATCCTGAGAGACACTCAGGTGAGGGTCTTCCATGCTAACAAAATTTGTGAGCCTTTTGCAATGTATGCGCCTCATGTGAGCCAGGATTCCTGCTAGATTAGAAGTATGGTACGGTCATAAAAGGTTAGTATTTGAGAATTGTTTGGTTACCCAACAGTGAAACATGAGGTCACATGGTTTGCACCAAGGCTCTCGGTGGGATTTAATTGAATGAAAACAATGTAGCATGTGCTGTCAAGTTTTGACTGCATAGTAAAGCCCAGGATACATGATTATTTTTACCTGCAAAGAAAACTACAGATAAAGAAACTAAAAGCACAAAAAATGCTCCAGACAACTGAAATGCACATGGGGAAATAAGAATGATAGGTAAGAGTTACTGAAGTTGGGACACATAGCTTCATTATGCTATCCTCAAGAAAAAATACAGCAAGATCATTAGCAGCCAGCAGGGATAAGTATCTCAGTTTTATTACTCACAAGAAACATTCAAAATATGTGAACATATGCTTTAAAATGTCAGTGCCTCGTTCTGACCTCTTCTTGGGCTGTCATAATTTGTTACTCTTATGTCCTAATACATTTTAATTTCTGCCATCTTCTGGAAACTACTTACAGCACAACACTTGCAACAAAATCTTGAAGTGTAGCTGGTGTCAAAACATCTCACATCAACTCTCAAATATGTTCTAATGAAATTTAGGACTGTAACCTAATTCATAGTTTTATTTCCATCTACAACTATGAACAGGATTTGGAGCCATAGGATGCCCACCGGCCATTCTGGTGCTGCTGTTGCAGTAGCCTGATCCTGTGGGCCTCTCCAGGAAGGTGTCCTGGGTGCAAGTGTTCAAACTCAGCATTTAAAAGATGGAGTCTGCAATAAGATCTGTAACCCTTATATAGGTACCTGATGTCTTCTAGATATTGACTGTGCAAACACTTCCCAACTACCTCTGAAAGGGTGAGCTTTCTCTTCACTTCCTAGTATGTCGCATTCACATATAACCTGATTTTTATTTCAACAATAAAGTTTTAAATAGAAAAATCTACAGCTAAAAGGGGCAACCTTGTTATATAAGCCTAAAAGGTTAAATTCACCTTTGAGAAACTAGTAGATCCAGAAAAACCTTTTTTTTTTTTCCCCTTTATTCGAAGACACTCTGATGATGGCTTTGGTACATTTTAAGCCACCTGCACCTGCTCCTCCTCCTCCTTTACCGTCCCCTGCCTTTTTTTACACAGAAAGATTTACGTCTTGGTACACTACATCTCGGTTAGCTCTTAAAAGCAGTATATAAATCTAGTTCACTAAGTTATCTCTTAATCTAAGGCAGAGTCACTTTTTTGTGCATAACAATAAGAATAGCTTCATACACAAAAATCAGGCCTCTTCTTTTCTCTCTTCAGTGAAGAAAGGAAGAGCTCACCTGGCTACCCTTTGCTTTGAAGAAAAATTGAGACTTACGTTAGAGCACACCACACAGAATATAGCGAGCAGAGATAGATGAGTATCCTAAGACCACATCACATTATGACCATTTTCAGTTACAACAACCCCTTTGCAAGATTTGCTAGATACAGGATAAGACATTGGAATGGAAGGTTGAGAGTTAGCCATAGAACTCGAAAAATGTGAAAATGTACTAGAGGATTCTGCATTAACTCCCCATCATATATAACTGCAGTACGTTTTTATTATTGCGATAATTTCTAGCCTTTCAAAAGAAGCAAGAAGCTGAATAGGCACCATGCCTATAATTACATTAAGCAAGAGAAATCATGCTAAGTGCTTTACTTAGTGGGGAAAACTAAACTGCCTCCTTAATTTTTTTTTTTTTTTTTAAACTGTAAAACAAACCATTATGTGGTGGGACTCTTTCAGGGACGTCTTAAAACTGTACTATCTAAAAGACCCCGTACAAAGGAGTAACCTCAAATAAGTTCTCTCCTGGAGGCTGATTTGCTCAGTCGGACTAAGGAAGCAAAAGCAAAACAGCACCAACAGGCCTTGGTACCATCTTGTCAGTGCTGGAGGAAGAGAAGTTGTTTAACTGATCCTCAGATAGACTCAGGTGTGGTGAAAAGCCACCTCTGCCTGCAAGTGATTTTCTGTGGGGTGAAACTAGAAATGCAAGCTCTCAGTATACACACATACACAATTAATCCTTCACCTGACCCCAGCTTTAGGAAGCCAGTTAGCCAGAGGACAATATAGCATAGCTCTTGTGGATGCCCCATTTCTCTCATCATGAAGGATTTATCTTTTTGTTTGCTGGAAGGATAATGATTAGATCCCAATGGATTTGGATGGTATTGCAGGAACCAATACCAGGACAACAGATGGCATTTCCTCTAGTTAAATTTTATGCTCTTTCATTCAAATCTTCAGAGTGCTGCTCGGGAGTTGTTTCCTACTATATATCAGCTGGACCTTGGACTTGAAAATTGACAGGAAAATTTTGAGGCCAATTCTAGTGTAAATAAATATCTTCCATTTTAGAGGACAGGACCATTTCTTCTGCCTAAAAGGTTTTCTCAGTGATGTCTCCTGTCATCCTCCTATTTAATGAGCAAATGAATAAGGGATAATGCAAAACAATTACCTTTATATCTTCTCTCATAAATACAGTCCCTGACTTCCCCAGATTTCAGCACACATAAACTAGGAGACGAAACTTAGGAACAAACAAACAAAAAATTGTCTTCATATGAAAAAAACAGTGGAAGTGTTTAAGAAAAAACTGTGGAATTCTGTTGGAAACATAGGAAACCTCCTTATCAGTGAAGTTCGCACTCTCAGTGCAATGACTAAACCACTGTTCTCCTGAAGTTTGAAATGACATGAGTCCTAGCTGTAATTGATTTCTCTGATTTATGCCTTAATGGCCCACTTCGCCTTTAATATTAAACCCCACAAGCGATTTGCTATTTTTCTGCAATAGAGCTAATTTCACTATGCTGTCAAGTGGATTTGCTTGAAAATTATAAGTAGAATTTGCATAGAATGGAAGAACTTGTTTTGTAAGTGGGAGAAGTTAATCAAGTGCTAAAAGGCTTCTGAAAAAAGCACAGCTCTATGACTACACAATAAAGGGCAACAACTCAGTTATTCTCTTGGAAAGTTTTCTTGGAAAACTTCCTGTAGGTAATAGCTCAGTGTTTATAAGCAGACAAAAAGGCAAGCAGAATGCTAAGAATTATTATAGAATGAAGTAAGAATCAAAGATTTTGAAAGTAACATTTGCCACTACAGATATGCATTTTGCCTCACGTTTGAATACAGCATGTATTGCTTCCTATCTCATCTTGAGGAATAAGAGGCTAACATGGTCTTGGAAGAGGACAGCTAAGGGGCAGTACAATACAAGCTTTTAATGGTGTGGTAAACTGGCACCAGCAATGGGTAGGCATTGTTCTTGCCGTACAGAGCTAAAATTAATTCACTGCCACTACCAGGTAGCAGGGCCAAGACAAAAAGAAGTCCTTCCTCATGTTTTTCCACTACAGAGATCACTACCTTTGGGTTTCAGGGAAAGACAGGGGAATATAAAGCAGAAGAGAGTTCAAAACAGAGTGGAAAAACTACAGGCAAGATAAACATGAGTGCAGCCTCTCAGCTAAGAATTTCTTAAACTACTGATGTTTGGAAAGTAGACCAAGAAAATATTATCCTGCACTTACCTGTTCTCGAATGTTTTCCCTAAGTGTCTGGTGGATACCATGAGACTTGACGACTGATGCAGTTTTCACCTGGTTTTGATGGTGCTCTTTTTAGAAAGCTCTTACCAGGGAGCAGCAAGAATGGACTGCTCTGTAAGGGAAGAGCTCCTGGGAAGTCAGAGTGAATCAAGGCAGGCAGGGCATGAAACTCACTGATAAGTCCCGCAATACCAAGCAAGATGAGCCATGGCTGTCTGCTGCTCTGCACCATCAGCCAGTCTGGCAATAAGGCAGGTAGCAGATCAAGCCAGAAGATGAAATCAGTGAGTCAGGGCTTGAATTAGTGAGGCACATTGCCAGACACTGGCCAAGCTGCAGTGTAGCTCAAAGATGAGAGGAGAAGTCTAAAAACAAAGAGTTAGAGAAGCTGTCGCTTCTCATACCGCTTCCTTACAATGCTCTCCACACACCACTCTGGTACAAGGACAGGCAGCTGCCCCAAAAACTGACCCTGAGCCCAGGCAGCCAAACCACTGAGGGCAGTGAGAGGTGAGAGACTGCACTCGACCCTGATGTTTGTACAGGGTTTGCTTGTTCCACCAATGCATTGACTGTGCTATGTAAGATTTCTGACGCATTTCAAGCATAGAAAAAAAGCACTTATTTTTAAGGGTTGAACTCCATCTAACTAAGAATTAGACTTAACCTCCCTGTATTCCGTGCACACATTTCTGCTCCACTCTCATTATAACACTGGTTTCAGTAGAAGTTTTCACTTAATTTAGAAAGAGCACACTATGATAGTGGCTGGTGTCTTTCCTTTTATCACTTGTAGCCCATTATTACAACCTTCTTTACTGTTGGTTGGCATAACCTTTGAAACACACTCCTTTTAGAAAATTGCCAGAATTCAGTGTAACAGAATTCAGGTCACAATACATGACATTTTTCATTGGTCAAAAATATAAATAATTGCTAGTTCAAATCAAGACCAGCAAATACAGGTTTCTGGTTATTTTTTACCCCTGTCCGAGGGAAGATTTTGTTTTAATTACATCTTAAACAGGTAGAAGCAGATCTGTTACTGAGATGATGGCTGCCCCAGCAAATCTTTTACTGTGCAATTACATTCATTGTGGCATTCAGATTCAAAACATAGAAAAGCATTCTCACACCCAGATTTCATTTTTAACTCTGCCTATCATTATTAACAATTGCCCTCTTCAAAGAAAGCCACAGAACTAGAGTTTGAGAGATGTATGGTTCATTAAATACTTACATTTATTAGAAATTTCATTGAGTTTTTATGGTGCCAAAATACTTTCAGAATCTCCTGTTCTTAACAGAACAACCATCTTAGTTTAAACATGTGAAAATTGCTTCATTCTTTATATGTTCTACACCCCAATCTGGCATTTGACTCATTTTTTAACAAGTACAGTGAGGGTTTTCCTTTGGAAACAGAGCAATCTATGTACTGTTTGTGCCTTAACTTCACTTCTCTTCACACTGATTTGACTTTTTTCATGAAAAAGGAACACCTAATAAAACCCTGTACATTCTTCTCACCACAGGAATGTGAACCAAGAATAAGCAGGAACCAGACACAACTCCCTGAAGGTGTTGCTACAGTGATGGAGGAGACAACTTAGTCACAGGAACTACAAGTGTGAAGGGAATAAAAAAAACCCCATGAGTTTATAATGTTGGAGAAAGCTACCATGTCAAAGAGGCTGAAAATGAACTTCTAACTCTTCATATGTGATAGAGAAAGAACTAAAGGCCCTGAAGAAAATAGTGTCAATATAACATGCTATATCCTTCAGCCTGTATCATTTGCTGCCTCTTACACAATCTTCAATTGCCCCATCTTCAAGGAAGAGTATAAGACAAGGGCAATTTAGAGCAGCAGTCTCTGAATTGCCTTCTTAGCTATATTGTTCTACAGAAACTTTTGTAAAAGTCCATGGAAGATATCTGGCAGATCTGGTTACCTAAAAGAAATTATCAGATTTGGTGTGAAAACACATCTCACTGGACCAAACTGGAAATAGATTAGAATGGAAATGTGGAGAGGGAATTGCAGGAAACTTTTGGGGGAAAAAATGTTATAGTGAATGACTTGAGAAAGGAAAATACACTCTATTACTATAAGCCACCTGTCTGAAAAATGATGAAAGAGGTCAATGTTTTATAAGAAATTTGTATTTTCTCCTCTCATCTAAAGCAGTCTCAGAAATTTTAGTCATTGAAAATAACTATATGTTAGTGAGTACCAATCTGCTCAGGATTAGCAGGGATAAAAATGACTTCTGCATTTAAAATTTTAACATTTTAAAACCTTTAGATGTGATCAAAGGCCTTTTATACGGACAACGTATACCAGCCTGAGGGTGGATCACAAAAACAGTAGCTACTATTTAAATCAGATTTAGAAATAAAATACAGGAAGTTGTGTATATCATGAGATCAGGTAGATTTTACCACTTTAATAATTTGAATGAAACAGAATGCATACATCATATATTTCTCATCTGTGAACACAGATTAGGCTGGATATAACAGGAGAGATTGTACAGTACAGATTTGACACATGTAATTTTTAAATCATACAGGAGGAATGGCTAGAGGATTACATACCTTTATTTCAGTAAATACGAAGATGATGAAATCTGGATATTTTATCGTCAACATTACAAATGTCATCCACAGGCTATCAACATTAACTCAAACATAAAAGCATGATGCAGTTATTGCCTAAAAGCACCAAGATCATTATAAAGACAGATGCTGGGCTGAGAGACATTTAATTAGATTAGCTGGCTACATTACTGAGCGAGTTACTATTTCTGCTTGATTTGACTAACAAATGGCCTCAGAATGTTGTTAACCACCCATTCTTTTGCAGGTTGCTTTTAGCAAATGCTGCATTCATTTGCAATCACCAGTGCACACACTGTTTAACTTCTAAAGCACTAGAACCTGGCCTCTAAATAGGATTGGTGGTAGCAATTGTGAAAACAGTGTAGAGAGATATCTCAGAAAAATCAGGCTGTAATTCCATTTCAAGCAAAAATTGGAGAAAGTGGTGTTTTGTTCACAATAAATTTTTGTACAAAGGCTACTTTTGACAACTATCTTCAGGAAAGAGAGAATCACAGAATCACAAAATCGGTTAGATTGGAAAACACCTCTGAGATTATCTAAGTGCTTCTGACAACCAACACTTTTATGATGGAAAGATACCTTCAGCCACTATTCCACTCTATTCCACTATTCCATTAGAAAGAAAGCTTACTGTGTACAGATGAAAACTCGGGCAGACAAAGCAGCAAGAATTTTTAAAAATGCTACCTTGACCCTTGAAGACTATTCTAAATAACATAATTTGTGATAGTTATCTTAATCTTCTATGAGTCTTTTTTTTTTCAAAGAGGAAACATCCAAAGTGAAACAATATAGGACAAAACCCACTACTTAGGATCACAGAGCTCTGCTCTCCTGCAGCACTTCCTTGGGTTTCAGTAAGCCTTTTCATCCCCGTGTCAGGAAAGCAGATAAGGTTAATGGATGATGGATTTTCATAAGCATGTTTCTCAGCTTGGTTATTCTGCCCTTTGAAATATGAAGCAGACTCCCTGAAGTCATAAAAATTATAGTTTACCTGAGACCTTCAAAAGGGTGGTTGATGCCCTTGCCTTTGGCTGTATTTTCTTTACTGTGTCAGATAGGAACAAGAAGAATTGCTCCGTGAACAGGTGATTAAAACAAAACAAAACAAAAGAAATCAGAAAAGGAAAGGAAAAAAGTGTCTAACAGCCCCTGCCCAAGCATTTTCCATGAATACAAATGAAACTGATAGAAACTGCAAGTGATGGGCAAGGATGATAAACCGCTAAAGTAATGCACCACAAAGGGTATGTACAAAATAATGCAGTTATCACCACAAAACTTTTGTAAATTTTCTACAGAAGCCATACACTGTTCTGTCAGATGAAGTCAAGATTGGTTTTTAATTTTCCTCTTGACATTTACCAACTGTTAAGTACTATCAGAAATTAATTATTGTTATTCAACCTTGTTTTGAACTTCAGGTAGGGTAGTTTAGCTTTTATTTGTATCACGAAGGGGTAACCCTCATTTTGATTTTTGAGCTTTAATTCTTGCTTTTACTGTTATTGACACTAGTTTTACTAGTGTCTTTCTCTTGGGGAAGATTTTAAAGCTTTTCTTAATATTACTATTCAGTAACTTAGTTCTGCCAACCAGCTTTTCAGGTATGGGTATATGTATCAACAGATTTTTTTCCCAGATTCTCAAGTAAGCAGAAATCAGATGAAAAAAAGTAGTAAAAATATAGCAGAGACTGAAGTCTACTTTAAAAAAAACATACTGACTCATCTTTCATAAATTACAGTCATCCTGCTTGCCTGTTTCCTACCCTCACTGTCTGCTATCAAGTCAATGTAAGTCCCCAGGAACAGGATCTTCAAAAAATACAGGTTTCCACCCATGGCACACAGTCTCAGACACTTCCAGAGAGACAAGAAAGATTTTCTCCTCATTTATGCTTGGATTATACTGCTGACCTAAAGGGCGTTAGCCCAGAGTATTCCACAGAATGTCAGAATGTGTTCCAACCCTGGTTTTATACCCACTGCAGGTGCCCAGATGCCAGCAGGGGGGTCTGCTGCCTATGCAGTGTCCATGAGGAGAGGAAGGGCCAAGGCTGCCCCAGCTCCAGTGCCCCCAGTGCAGGACTCAGCCATGGGCAGGCACCCTGGGGAAAGTGCATCTAAGAAAGGACAGAACACTGCTTGGCGGTGAGGAGTGAGGGAGTTGGATCCAAAGGGAAGGGGTTCTACGTTTTTTGTAACTGTTTCTCACCATCAAACTCTATTTTAGTTGACAAAATTTTAAATTACATTCCCTTAAAATATAACTAAGGATCTGGCTCCAAATATTTTGGATCATAACTGAACACTAATCTAGTTTTATTTAAAAGGCAAAAAGTAAATACCTTCATCTAACTATAGCACAAGAAGACAGTTCTGAACTCTGACATCTGATGCCATTTGCGTCACACTACTCCCCAGATTCCTTGGGCAACAAAAGTGATGGAACACATAGAAGTATCTCCCTGCTAGTACCACCTGCAACAAGTAGAGAGAAAATTACAAATACATTAAGCTACAAATATATTATCTATATCTACATCATGATATCTATAAGCTAAAAATACATTAGTTTTGTAGGTCAAATTGAAAAACCATCACTTATCTAGTGACTGGATGTGAGTTTTCAACCATGTTTCATAAAATTTAGAACAATTTGCTATTGTGCAAAGACCGTGACATGCTACAATTCATATGAATTAATGGAAGATGGGAGTAATTATACAGAGACCATATGAAAACTATGATAAGATCTTTGGGAATCTCAAAATCAACAGCAATTTGGTTGGATGTGGAAATATGTAACAGAAGGAACACCTTTGCACAGTAATCAACAAAACAGAATCTGCATATGCGCCAGTCTAGTAACAGAAAAATTCATTTGCCTAAAGGAAGTGTTCTCTTAAGTTAACAGTCTGAACTGAACATTATTACATGCTTATTGTGGCTTTATTGCTTACTCTGGAAAAGTAGTAATTCATACCAAGAAACACTTGTAGTGTAGTAATTCATACCAAGAAAGACAACTTCTATAAATGATGGCAATTTTGTTTAAATCTTTTGTGACATCCATGAGAACCTATGACCAATAAAGACACTGCCAAACCTTTTGAGAAAAAAGGTCTGCTGGATTTCAGGAATGTTTTCCACATTCCTAAGCTCCAACACGGACATGGAGATCACTATCTTCACCTGTGGGACCCCTCATTGCAGAGATAACTACAAAGTGGTGATGGAGAGTGTTGCCTATACAAAAAAAAATCCATAAAGACCTTCAGCTCTCAAGCAAAAGTTGCCCAGTTCCACCAGCTCTGCTTGCAGGAAAGGCTGGAGATTAAATCCAGCAGTGAATGGAGCCTGGGCAATGAGACAGGGGAGTCATAGCTGAATTAGGAGATACCAAAGTCCTGACATGGTCTTGGAGTGCCCAGCGCTGTAACCAGCTGAAAGGTCTCCTTCAGAAGACTTCACTGCTTCCCTGCTGAATCAGACTGGGTCTCTGTGCCCTGTTCTCCACTCCAGCATTTTGCTGGGAAGCAGCGCAGTCAGTGTTAAGGTATCTATCTGTAGAAGAGGAGATCTGAGGGCAAAGAAAGAGGTGATTGAGAGGACAAGCAGTCCAGAGGAGGACTGGATCCCTAAGAGTCTTTACAGATCACAGGATTGGCTGGGAATTCAATAAGAATATTTCTGGTAGGGAGATTTTGGCAGACACAGAACTGAGCACAGTGATTCCACCACAGCGATACCAGCGTACATAATCTATCAGTGGCTGTTACATAAACTCTTCCCATCTCGTGTGTATTGAAAACACAGTAAGACAATCATCAGGTTTTCTAAATGTTTCCGTGTTGAAAACAATGCTATTGAGGATCACTGCAAGCTGACCAAGGCTCTCAAGCAGATGGAAAACACCTCACAAGCAAATGTGCTAACAACTATAGCTTTGTATCCACTAACCTCTACAGGATGTACTTTGCTTCAAAGGGATACATTTAGTAAGAAAATTTTAAGGATCTTATCACAATTGCTTATGCATAACACATGCTACTTTAGATCCAATTTTGCCTTCAGATACCAGGATGTAGTTCTCATAGAACAAGAAAAAGAAAAAAATATTACACATAAGTAATAAGAGAGAAAATGGGCAACATGCTGAAGTCCTGAGTTCAGCAAAGTTAACAAGGACAGAATTTCACTGAGCATATCTCAGCTTCCTTGAATTTGCCTTTTAGTTGAGACAAAGCAACCTATTAATTCTCAGTTATTCCCCTGTTCTTTGTTTATTGCATATAATCTTTTCCTTTACTGCAATTTGCGGCTTGCTAGGCTTCCATCCTACTCCTCTAGATGTGAATAATGTAATACATCCTGTCACTGATAACATCAAAATTCTTGCTCACAGCCGAATATCAATACAGATTAAATTGGAAGGTACTATTGTTTTCATAATATTTGCCTTTTTTTTCCTAGGACTATAAGTAAGGAAGCATATTATCACTTCATTCAAAAAATACACATGTAGTAACCTACATGTTTAATAGTTTTCACTGCTCTGAGGTTATGTAGAGTGCAATGATCATCCATCGATTTAACTCATACGGACAAATCCCATTGTACATTTTCTTTGCTTTCTGTTTCAGCAGGGTTCTGTGGATATTAAAATTGTCATTATCTACCCACAGGCAGTTTCAAAATACCCACAGGCATCTTGCTTAGCTATTGCTTGAGGCTTTGGAAAAAAAGTAGTGCCATACAAAGCTGCAAAACCTATAATATATATGTAGAAAAAATCTGTCATTTTGTGATATTTCAGCCTGTAAGACATATGCTGGAGGTCTAAAGCTGCCATTGGTAAAATAGCCTTAATATTCCTATGAATTCTACATAAGAACTTGCTAGCAGAAACACATTGCTTAAGGCACTCCTACATAAGACAGCAGGTTGAAAGATAAATGGGTCCCTGGGCCAAAACTGATGATTTTTCTTAAGTATGAATGATTATAGCACAATTTCATGGGTTTCTAGCAAAGACTTTACAGTCCCAACTGATAATATAATACCACTGTGGCTAAATACACACTGTGACTTAAAAAGACCTGATTCTAAACTGGGAAGAAAATTATGAACACATCTAAGTATCAAGCAAGTATTTACAAGATTATTTAGGGTAAGAGGCAAAGGAGAGTCTGCATCTTGCATCACAGGTCACTCCCAAAGAATACAGAAAAATGGTGTCGGGAAGTCTCAGAATGCTTGCATAATTGTGTTGAGAGGGGGCACAGGCTGTGTTACTTATTACCCCCACTAATATTAAATTAAGGACATCAATTTAAAACAAACAAACAAGTTATTCTTTACAAAGTTGGGAAGATACACTGTGGTAAATGAAATCCTAATGGTATTGAACATCTGACTCTAGATCAGAAGTGTAAAACGAAACTATTATACAGAAAAATGTGAATTATTGAATTACCATTATTCTTCACTATTTACACAGAAACAGAATCACTCATGCTAAACCAATAACAAAATATTTTCTATTGAGTAACAGCTTCAGTGATGTGAAGTAGCAACTATTGTAGTGACCTCCTAAAGTTTTTAGGGTGAGGTAAATTGTATCTGAGAGCACCAAAAAAATTAGCTGAGAAGATTGCCAATTTACATTCTTATACACTTGAATGCAAGTTCTCGGAATAAAATCTTCAGATAAAAGGACAGTACTGTGGAATCCAGCAATGGAGAAGTCTAGACTTGAAAACTGATGTTTTGTGCAAGAAAAGAAATGTGAGTGCCATATACATAACAGAAGACCATAAAAAGAAAATCATGTGCTTAATCATACAGGATTAGTGAGACCTTTACTTATAGTCCTGTTCCTAGTTCTGTCTACTACACTCAAATTCTTGCCATGAACATGAAAGAGAACATCTGGCAAGTGGAGGTAAAAATTCCATGTCAGTCCAGCTACTGCTAACAGTATAATAATTCAAATTGTCTAATTAATAGAGAAAAAAAATCTATGAATAATAAATTAAGTTTGTAATTCAGAACTTCCTAGTAGTTATGCTTCTTCCTGATAATTTTGCTCACCTTCCCCCCATCTGTTCTGGTTGTCTGGCTGACGTTTCAGTTTTCCTTGAGAAGAACAGGGGAAAAGACAGCTATGGTAAGGTCTTAGCTAGGAGAAGTTTGCTGTTCGTGGTGACAAGGCTCCATCATCAGCCTTGGGGCCCCTTGTGGCTACTTTTATACATTTCCAACCACAGTCCTTTTTCTTTATTCCCAACCTAAATGCTGAAAGTTGCACAACAGCCATCCATTGCAGCAGGTCACACAAAGGGCTACTGTTACACGGGGCTTCACAGTCTGTGGAATTCACCAAGAGGAAATCCATCCAGGGCAGGGACCACTGGCAACTGTTATCCAAGGTACAAATAGGTCAGGCCAAGGCAAACCCAGACATGCCCTGGGACCCTCTACTCTCAGGTCAACACAAAGCCTCTATCATAATTTTTGTCACTAATAATGGCAAAAATCATATGTCTGGGCTACAAGTTTACTTTCAGAAAAAAATAACATTGATGAATTGCAAAAGGTTAGAAAGAACTATATGAGTTTAGTAAATTCACCTCTATTCGCAGAACCTTTTTGTGTGCACAATGAAGAAATTTTTGAGGAGGACTTTATTTTTTGCTTTACGTAGAAAACTGGTACTGAGAACTGAAAGCTGCAAGCTGAAGCTAGAAAAATTCAGGATCGAAATCAGATATATACTTTTAACTCAGGAGAAAATTAACCACTAGGGAGCAATTATCTGAAGATTTAGAAGCTTTCTATATCTTGAAATATTGATGAAATAGATGAAAATTGTCCCAAAAAAAATAGGAGAACCAAGAAAAGAAAAGCTAAACAGGAGAAGATATCACTTATGAAGTATTCATGTAGTAAAACGATATTTTCTGTAATGCAAGATGCTCCAGCTATGTGGTTCTACTGGGTTGTCCTGACCATAATCCATGGCAATCTTTTCTTTGGTTCCCACAGAGTGATTTAATTTGCCTATAATTCTAACAAGATATGTCTTGGAAAATTTAGCAAAAACAAAGTCTTCAGTTAATAGTACCCCTGCTCAGGACTTCTGAAGTCCAGATTAAAAACCTTAGAAACACACCCAGAAGGGACTATAGCATGAATATTCCAATGCACTGCTGGATAGCACAGTGCTTGCTCTGATAATTAGCCATTCACAGTTCTCAAAACTTCTAAGAAAGAATAATTGCCCTAAAAGCCAACATGCTATGAACTAAAAACTGCTAATGGCAGGTAGGTTATTTTTCACCTTATTAGAAGTTTTCTTGTTTTATTCAAAGATCTCATGAAGATACCTGTGTACATCCCTAGGACAGACTTTTGTCATAATTTTTTCCATTGAGTAGTATCATCAGTAAATTCTAGCAGAGAGCATTTTATGTTACTTTATCAATTACACCACTGTAGTTCAAAGGAATTAGAGCAAAAGGCCTAAATAATCAGAACATGAGGAAACTAATGACCCAGAGGATGAATGGACTGTCATGAGTATGTGCCAAAATGCTGTTTTTTCTGTCTTCTGAACACCAAGGTAGAAGTAAACTGTGAAAATTAACATTATCCAGCTCAAGCTGACATTTATATTTGAGTTCCTGTTTTATAATACAACAGAGTATCTGGGACCTTAAAAAAATATAGATGCATAGCCTAGATGCAGTTTTTTCTGTATTTCTATTAACATGTATTTTTATCCAGTATTTCTGGAATGCCATGGCAAGAATCATTACAAGCATGTATTATGTAGAAAGTCTGGCACATCACTATTCTGTTATTTTAACTTCTTCCAGTCATTCTGGAGGCAAAAACATGATAGCATTTTAAAAATTTCATTTCTGAGTGTTTCTGGCCTTTACACTTTCTCTCTGGGTAAAGGGGCTTCCTTCCAAAACTTTTCTGACTCAAGCCTACTGTTTTTCTATAATTACCATAAAATTAAACTACTTAGAATTCATTCCCACAATAGCTGAAAATGGCTAGTGAATACTCTGTGACCACTGATCATATAACCAACTAGCATTTAGAAGCACATTCAACAACATAGAGGAAACACTTTGTAGCCCCTTCCACCAATCAACTACTCTTGAAGGAGGGAAAAGTTGATCTAAAGGTTCCTTCCATAAAAAAAACCAAGATGGATTTCTTATCATCAAATATCAGCACTGGACCTCTAAGTACTTTTTTCTACAGCACTCACAATTTGTCCATATGCTCTACCCAATTAAAACTGTAGTAGAAACAACATGGACTTACAGAGTAGGCTATTCTGAACATGCACCAAAGCTAAAGCAACTCGTTCCCTGATAAAAGCCTAGAATTGTGTAGAGGTCCAGGAGCAATATTTGGCTCTGGTATTAGTTTTTTTTTTCCCCCCCTCACTTAAAGAAACATAGTTTTTGATCACATAGGATTCATTGATGCAGAAAGACCTTTTTCTTTCTGTGTACAACTCCACCTCTGCCCCAAGGATTTAGCTTGTGCTTAAACCATTTAAGCAACTATGTGGCTTATATGTCTGTCCAGTTTAAAAATCTAGTTTCCTATTTTTAAGTCAATTTACTCTTCATCCTGACCTAAGATTTCTGTAGCTATAACCCACTGTCACTTTCTACAGCAAAACCAGTAAACTTTATAATAAAAGTACCAGTTCTGCCAAGACAAGATAAAGTACTGTTCAAGCCCCTCAAACCTTTTGTAAAGCAATGCTTACAGGTTCCAATTCTGCTTTTTAAGCCTGCAAACCCCTCACTTTTTAAAGTTCTACACATTCCTCAACTCCTTCACTAAAAACTTTCTCCTTTCTTTCTTTCTCTCTCCTTCTTCCTTTTCCTTTCTCTCATGTTCTAGGATAATAAATTACCTATTCCAACAGAGTCACAGACTTTTAAAAAAGTATTTCACATTACAGTGATTAGCAACTGCATTTTCCTTTACTGCTTGTACTTTGGTAGGATAAACCAAATGAGCCCATAGGTATACATCTGTTAGGTTTAAATAATACATGAAGGTGACTGGTAGCATTAAAAAAGGAGAAAGCATATTTTTCAAGGACAAAATTCTGTGTGTTCAAATGTATTTCTAACATCAAATAGTAGCATTATACACTTAAATCAGGAACTTTACTTCTTTCAAAACATAATTATACTGTTCAAAGAAAACTACTGAAACTACTGTGTACTTTTATGAAATGATACAATGCAACTGCACTTTGGAGAGCACATTTCATACAAACTGCATTATGAAATGTGCCACAGAGATAAATAATAGTTACACAGTCAAATAACAAACAATAGCAGAGAGAGAAGAACATTAAGCCATGAGAGATGGAGAAGAATATATTCTAAAAAACTTGAAAGGAAGATAGAGTCAATAAGACATATAAAAGCATTTCTAGGAGGCAAGAACAATAAAATAAAGGTTTTCAGAACAGCTAAAGTAAGACTGCGTAAATAAGATACACAAGGTCTCTACTATGTAAGCAGATGAAGGAGAGTGAGTTACAGCCACAGAGTAAAAGTCATCACTTATTTTCTGCCGTTTTCTGACTAATTGTCATATGGCCAGTGAAACATCAAACAGTTGAAACATGCTGACAACCACCAATGTAAAAGTATGAAAAATTGGCATGACAAACCCAAGTGCTGTCAATACTAAACATGCAAAATAAATGTCAGGGGGGTTATTTGACTAAACGCTGAGGCAGTTAACCTTTGATGCTATGATTGATCTTGAGTGAAAATAAGAAGCCACCAGAGGAAAGCAAGTATGCTGAAAAACTTGTTACTGTTTGTGGAGGTCCTAAATCAAAGAATCAGATATTAATAAAAGAACAGATATTATAGCTAATGGCCCCTCGAGCAACGCTTCAGATGAGTAAATTTAATGTAATGGGCACCATACCATGCAGAGATCTTACCACAGTATTAGTACAAAATATCATTTTAAAAGGTAACCAGACCTTTAGAGAGGATAAAGGAGAATGAAACACCAGTAAATTCTACAATGAACAGTGATGAATTTGAGAAAGGAGTAATTTTGTTTGTTGAGTTAATGATTTTGAGAAGGTCAGTTTGTGTAATAGCACCAAGTTAGTGTCTTGCTGGAGTTTATTGAGCAGCCACAGAGGAACAGTCAGACAGAACAAAGGTGTATAGTACTGTAAAAACTGCAGAAACTGTGCTATTGAAAAGGCAGATCAACCCCTCGACATAAAAGAGAAAAAGAGCACATATTGCCTTTCATGTTGAAGTGAAAAGAAACATTATGAGAGTTGGATTTCTTCTTTCCCCCAGAATTCTCTGTAGGTTGGTATTTTTTTTTACTAGAAAAGTGAAAAGACAGGTGAAAATAAGAGCTACCTTCACTAAAACTGACAGTGAATTTCCAGCTTTCTTTTGTAGAATGGGAAGTGAATAGATAAGGTGTATCAAAGACTGTCCTTGTGCTTGTGCACAAATTGACTAGCACCATCAGCTTTAAAATGTCTAGAAAACTTTTCAGTCTCTTAAGTTTTAGGAATTTGATCTGAAAGGAATTCAGCACTTAACATAAATCCAGGAGGATGGATCAGTAACATCCTTACACAGGAAGCAAACATTTTAAGTGAAAAAATTAGAAGCTCTTAAAAGCTGTGAGGATGAGTGAAATGAGCACTGAGAGTAAGATAGCATTGTTATTTGACTCCTATCACAGAGGAATTGATCTATATTTATTTAGAACTAATTTCTCATGTTTGCTTGTTCATTAACTGTCTGAAATGAAATAAGTAAAGAAAAATTTGCATGATATTTCAATATGGAATAAATCTTCCCTTTGTATGATGACTTTCCATATAATGCGTTTAATGCAGGGGCTATTTAATGATTTAAACTTTGAAAATCAAACTATATTATATTACACATTATGCACCAGTTCTGCTCAAAAACTCTGAAAGCATTTCCCCTGCAATTACAGTATAGTAAGCAGTAGTTAATCTATCAATCACAGTTGAGTCAATATTTCTGATTCACATTTCAAAATGTTGCCTTAGAAATGACCATGTAAATCTGTGAGAAAATAAGGATGAAAAGATAAAGATAATCCAAAAAAATCCTTCTACAAACTTGTTTGAATTAATCTCTGAACAAATCTACAAAAGCTAACATTGCAATCCATACAGTGTTGTACAGATTAATCACAATAATCTCAATGTTGTGACATGAAAAATTTTAAGAAGGACCAATGAAAGCTATTGCCTAGATTAAACAAATTCTGGCTGATAGAGAAACAATTTGGTGCCAAAATAGAAAGTTGAAGTCAAATTAACTGCTGCCTTCTAAGAAGTCTTTCTTAACAATGAAACTTATCGCAACAACAGAAAAATAGAGATGTTATTGGCAGAACGCATGGCAACAGATAAATGCAACAAATGTACAAGCAACAGTAATCTTTTCAAGAAATAAGAATCAGATTGTTTTCCAAGGCACAAAATTATCGCCATAGGTCTGAAGTCTATAATACCTTAGAGAAATTGTCTGCTTTTGTTATATCATGTCAGTTTTGTTCAAATTCTTGATCTAAGGGCCCTTGCAGGCAGTTGTAAACGCTTTAGAATCTTAGGCACAATTACAAACACATGAAGTTTTTCATATCTAAGCACTTATTTATATTATGGGATTAAATCTCTTCTCCAACTCCCCCAGCGGAAAAGTGTTGTACTAATTGGCACTGGAACACTGAGTTTCTTATTCCCCAGCATTGTTTGTAATAAGAAAAAAGTATAAACTTAAGGAGTATTCCACTGAAAAAAACCACCAAAATTCTTGCCAATGTTAAATGCATAGGCATAATATGTATGCTTTTTCTAAAATCAGAAAGTAGACTATGATAGTTTATCTCTCTCACTGGCCCTAAACCTAGTATCCATCTACACAGGTTTCTTTGGCTTTTGCATTTGTTAATTTACACATTTTTTTTAATAAATACGACAAATTTCACAAAATTGGTGTGCTGTTAGTATAGAGTACATACATTTAGCAATGTTAAGTCCAGCTTACAGGCTGTGGACAGAAGCTGGCCTGAAAGATACTTCTGCAGGGCTTCTACGTTTTCCTAGGAGATAAGATAATTTGGCAACTAACAAAGGACAAACAATTGACAGAGCCTGACCAGGCAGACATTTCCATCTGGATATGTTCTCTGAGACAGAATTGGTACCTGTTGCTCCTACCAAAATCAACTGAGATGGAAAGGAGGACATGGGAAGCCTTGCACATTATGCTGGTTCTTCTGCTGCCGATCTGAATATTGATCATCAAACTGAGTCCCACCACAGATGGGGGACACTCACTTGGACACATAAGCACACATGGAAGGAATTCCAGAGTTGCTAAACAATCAAACTGGCTTTGGCTTCACTGAGAATCTTCTAATAAGTAAGTCTCTTGTTTATATCTCTCATTACATACGTTATTTATTATAGCTTTATCCATCATAAAATGTCTGAATTTCTTAATTGCCTAATTTTACTGGTTCTTCAGAATGTTATCTTAACTAACAATTTAAGATCTCTGATGCAACAGCACAAACCATAGCCTAATAATTAAAGAACAGAATTACAGAATGGCTTGGGTAGGAATAAACATATTTTCATATTTTTATTTTCATTACTGTTTTATAAGTAAGTTCCACAGAATGTAATCTTATTCCTCAAAACTGAGAATTTTATGTAACAGAAATTGCAAGAACTAAGTGCCAGTGAAAATTTTGTTGCAAATGTTCAAGTATAGAATTTATATAAAAATTCTGGAAAAAATGTTATATCTTTGATTTTTCATTCTTTTTTTTTTTTTTTTTTTGGTGATATAATTCACAGCTGAAAAGTCTTAGAAATGGTAGATATAACATATATCCATTCTACACTTATAAATGAAGCATTGTTCCATTAAGCATTCTTGTAAATTAACAGGTCTTGTGAAAATAATTTTTTACTTACTTTCTTTTGGGATCACTCAGGTAAGACTCCTCCTTAAGTTTTTTTAATTTTTTTTTTCAATATTATACCAAGAAAAATAGAACACCTTTACTGCACAGATTAAGTATTTTCCTTCTGGTGAAACCCAATCCTCTTCATATGTCTCCTAATCTAGATCTCTATTCAATATTCATTTCCTTTCTGCACCCTTCTTTTTAAAAACAGCTAATATAATCTAATCCACTGGTGACATTTACAGAGAATGAATTAAGACCTGTCTACTGAAACCTTATATGAGTTAGTTCATTTAAACGATCCTTCCAGGAAGATATCAAGGATTAAGCAAGTAGCATCTGATATATATTTCTCCAAGGAGTTTTTATTCTTTCCAATTTCTTAGAAGAAATCTGGTTAGGTTTTAACTCAATTTCTCATCAAGAATTGCCACCTGCCTTTAATTTGATGCACAACAGAAATCTGCAGACTCACAAATACTAAAATGCATAATAAACGTTTTTGTGCATTAGCTTTAAATCTATTCAACATAATGCAGAAAGGAAGATTGATTTAACTGAAAAATAAGTTTCATGTGGAACTGGAGAGGCAGAGTTCAAATCTGTGGTCAGCCTCAAAGTTTAGGTATCATCTTGGTCAACCACCATGTGGCCCCAAGACTAGTTATGTGCCTACAGAGAAATTTATACAGAAAAACACCATCTGGCTGCTTCACCACCTAAATTTTACATAAGAAGCAAGGGAAAAACTGAACCCCTCTTCATTCACTTTGCTGTGAAACCCTTCTGCTTCCTCCAACTAATCATATCATGTGCTGAAGTACAATATAAGGACTGTGTGTTAAGTTCTCCCCTCATTATGACATACATGTATATTCTCACTTGAGATATTTCTAGGCATAAAATTCTGCCTACATTCATCTCAAAACCTTGCTCAGTATTTTGTCTGTGGTTAGCCCCATTCTTCGATGCTTATGTCTGCTTATTTAGGCTACACAGAATTCAAGTCCCTCCCTCATGACTCCATCCCATTCTCACAGGCAGAGGGCCACAAAGCTTACGGAGCATTAGCACATACTGTAAAGAATCTAGGCCTTAACCTTTCTATAGCTGCATTTTCTTTAAAGGAAAATAAACACAACAGAAATGCTGGGATACTCAGGAATTTAATATTGCTGGCTAGAGAAAAGCATGAAACAAGTAAGGTGAACCTGTTCTGTCCAATGTGCTAGTAAAGTAATTGATTTGATCACATTTATTTTAGTTTTAGGTGGCACTATCTTCTGCAAAAGATCTGTGAAGTCAGTATCTGGGAGAAATATGATACTGAACAGGAAATAACACCTCCCTCAGTGGATAGACAGTCATATTTTGAAAGAGTCTAATCACTAGCAAACACTCACTACCAGCAGAAATACTGAAATAAGCACTTCTTATTGAGAAAAGGAAGCTGGAGAGATACAGAGACAGTATTAAGCCTAATGTACATTTCTAGACATTATTGCTATTACTAATGATTTCCAGTGATGGCATAGTTATCTCTTTTTCTTTCATGTTTTAAAGTGCAACCTATAACTACTACAAGACCATTTCTTATCTATTAGACTTATAACTCTATTTCTTTAGGTTCTCCCCGGTATGAATATTCTGCATGAGCTCAATATGCTAATTTAAAAATTATAATGATTCCTGAAAAAAAACCCCGAATATAAATCCAGCAGGAACTGTACAGCAAGGCAATTTCTGCTAAAAGTCAGACTCCATCCAAAACCAGCTATACTTATTTGTAGCAGTGTTTTACACAAGATAAACTACTTATTCTGGAGACTTTATTGCTTGCCTGTATGAACAAGAGATGGACCCAACATTTTAGTAAGACAGACTTTTGCTCAAAAGTTTTACTACTGAAAGATAATGCCTGATTATGAAATGGTTGTTCTATGGTTTAACTTCTTTGTAATATATCCAGTAGAAATTCTAGCAATCCAACAGGACTGGCTGTCCAGATGCACATACTTCTAATGACTGAGTTAAATTTACTCATAGCTTGCTACCTGATTACAAATTCAGACCTGCAGTCATAAAACTGGTCATAATCATAATTGTACTGTACAGAAAGAAAATGTCTACAGGAGTTTTGTTTCTAGTATCTGGAAAATATTTAGAGCATATGCCATTATTACTTACTACAGCATTATGTCACGCTTATCAAATATTAGCATGCCGACTAATTATAGAATATAATCAAATCTCTTACAGTCAGTCGTAGACAGACAGTCTACTTGTTTGGATTATGATTATCCATTTTCTTTTACTGGGAAAAAATAGTAGAAGTATTGATATTCATATCTGAGAGATTCATAGTTAGTTAGCAAACACAAATGAGAGGATGATGCAAGTTTAGTCTTATTTAAAGACTATTAGTAATACAGACAATTCCTCAAAACTTCTTTGCATTGGTTAAATTTTTTGTAAACTTTAAAATTGAGACAACAATCTGGCTTTGTTTATTTTTGAGAATGAATGTATAGAGACAGTTTCATTAAGAATAGCAGCACTGCTCATCCAGAAGATATCTTAATCACATAAAAATAAGCAATCTGCATAATATATTAATTTTTTCAGTTATGAACTGATGAGGAGCAATAAGTTATGAATAACTTGAGAGAGCCATCAAAGCAATTTGACTTCAGAACTCAGCTGAGTAACCAGGGAGTTAGTTTCAACAGTTTTATTATGGGATCAGGTAAATATTTAGCATCTACTCTTGTGAGAGTATAAATTTCATGTCCAAGAGAGAGCTTTGTGGATGTTTGCTCAGTGCTCTCATCTTCCCCACAGGAGAATGAGAATAAAATAATAATTATGTATGAATGTAATACAAGCTGCACATTCAAACAAGTCTCCTGAGCAAACTAACGCATGTAAGAAAAAACAAGAAATTAATTTCCACACAAAGATTTTGCTCACAACTTTCATAAATTATAGATTACTCCATTTGATTAAGCTGTTCCTATATTAGTAATGTTGTAGCACACAGCAAAAAAGTGCAAAGGTTTTGCCAAAACAACTTGTAACATTATTTAAATAATGTTTTAAAAGTTTGCCACTATTATCAACTTTTCTTCAAATCCTTTCCCTGCTAATTTTACCAGATTAGTAAACATAAGCAGGCGTGTGCCTTATGACAGGAACCCCTGTAAGTGTGTCCTCACCATTTGAAAAGGATGCTAAAGTACTTGAATGCATCCCAAGAAGGGCAGCGAAGATGGGGAAGGGACTGGAAGATGAAGAGCCAGAAAGAGCCAGGGCTCGAGTGGTGCCTAGGAGGCACAAGCGCTGTAGGCAGGAACAGAGCCACAGGGACACAGAGGAGCCCTGACAAGGGCTGTGCTCAGTGTCACTAAGGACAAGAAGCAATGCCTGGGGGCCACCTCTGGTCCCACCCGGAAGTCTAGAAAGCTTCCTTCCACCAGATGGGAGGCATGAGGGCAGCAGGCACCTGACCAAAATGACCCAAATGAGGCTGAAGGCTGTGCTCAGTGCTGCAGAAGAAGGCAAAAGGTGCTGCAGGGCACGAGACAGGGCATGCCTGTCTTCATGCGGCATGAGCAGCAGGTAGCAACCTAGCCAAGAGGAGCCAGTGGAGACCTTACCATCACATGCTCAACGCTGCAGATGAAGGCAAAAAAAGACCACCAAGGGCCAGTGCCAGTCTGCCTCAGCGGAAAATTCCTTCCTGACCCTGTAAGTGATAATCAGCTATTCCCTGAACATATGAGTGAGACCTGCCTCCTCATCCCACACATTGGGCATACCTTCCAGGAGATGCCCAACTTCTCTTCTGCCCCACCTGGATCCATGTCAGGGCCTTCCAAGAATGAGCAAATGCCCTTGGCCTGATCCACCTTGGGAGCAAGAATCCTTTCTGCACCCGGCAGGGCACCACTGCTCCAAAGGTGTGCTCCAAAGCACTGAGATCCCTTGCAACACCTCTGCACCTCCTTTTTTATGACTGCTGCCCCTAGCTCCACACAGAATATGAGGACAATCAGTTCTGGGGTGCTCCTTAAGGCATTTCCTTTGTATTGCCATTGCTATCCAGCTGAAAAAAGATTTCAGACCCTCAGATAAGCTTTGAAGGATACCCTACCGGGAGCTAGTTTTGCAGTGAAGCACCTCCAGAAGACTCGTCCAGCCTCCAGTTCTCCTCCCTTAGTTTCAAGTGATTCTACCAGCTCCTCAAGGATTTCTCTCTGATGTATTTGGGCTGGTTCCAGGCCAACTATGGCAGTGGGAGATGGGAGGATGTTCCCTTTTATCCTGCTCCAGGTCACTGTGACTGCGGTGTTGCAGGATGGTGGCACTGTGCCACAAGGGTGACAGGGTCCTGCATTCACAATTCCACTTGCAACAGCCTCATCCTCCACCCAGCATCTTTCAGAGGATGACTTTTAGGATGCTGGCCCCAAGGCAGTCCCTGTGCCAGGAGGCCCAGAGTGCTGTCCCTGCCCTTGGTGACCATGCACTGGGCACAGCTGCTGGCTGACAATGGTGCATTCTCTGCCATGAACAAACCCCATGCTGTCACCTTTCTTTCAGGCCATGGAGGAAAACAATCTTGCAGTTCTGAGACTACCTCTATTATCTGTCAAGTCATCCAGAACTCTGTGTTACATCCTCCTCCTCCTCCTCAGTATACCTAAATGTTTACTGACTTAGCTCTTGTTGTAGCACGAACAAGTATTTATCATGAACAAATAATCTACTTTCTCAAGAAAATTATTTCAGTAGCCTACATTTTTAAATGATAATAATAAACAAAGATATTAGTATTCCTTAGAGTTAAAATGAGAGAAGATTCTTTTTTCCCTCTCTGTGAGGAGCTTACATAGGACAAAATACAAGACAAAGAACAACTGAGGATTTCCTGAAATTTTAAAATATTCAGGCATCCAGCTACAAGATTATGTACAACCCACACAGTTACTTGAAAGAGTCTCATAAGAATGTTATCGACTATTGTAACCTGTGTAATATAGGATAAAGTGAAAAAATACCATGGCAAAGGCATAAGAATAAAATAGCATTCAAACCATCTGCATCTCAAACTATTCCAACTTGTTTAAAGAGTTACTCATTACACTATATAGTTATTTAACAATCTGGGTCATTAGTCATATTGTTCCACACAGGGAACCTCAAAGGTTTTCATCTTCTGTCCATGCAGTCCTACTACATCCTTTGGCGCTGCTTTTTTCTTTTGTTTTGAAGCTTCCATGATCTAATCACCATTTTATTCTGTCTTTCTCTGGTTGTCTTGGGGAGTCCCAATCAAACTAATGACAGCTGGAAGGTCCAGCCAATTTCTCAACAATATCAAAGTACTGCATAGACTCTGTTAAGGTTTGCAAGTTATTCAAATATTTCCATCTGCCTGCAGGGAACACGGTTTGTTAACACATGGGAAATCCCAGTTTATTCAATTTTTAATGTTTCTCATGCTTTCTTTTCCCTGATTTTTAAAATGTTCCCTCCATCCCCTTTTTTGAGAATGGAGATTCTTTCATGGTAAAAAAATATTGCAAAAAACCAAGATAGACTTCAAAAAAAGAAAGCTGATTTAACTATTCCTATTTTGTGGTTAGCTCTGTAGAGTTTGTAACGTGCAAGCTGTCTACTGATCTGGGTTAATAATATGGCTGTTGTCACACTGGTACATAATGGACAAGTGCCACAGTATTAAAAGCATTGTCATCTGAGGTATAATCTCTATCTACAAAGTCACTTTTCTGGACTGAGATGGATTATTATGTAAACGCACTTGAATCTCTCTCATTGAAAGGCATCTTTCACTCCATTTCCACATGAAAAGTTTGTATGGTTACAAACAGATATGGGGAGAAGAGGAGAGGGAGAAGGCACATGCGGGAAGTGTCTTCCAGCCTTGTGGCCACAAATATCTGCAGGCTGAAGCCATGGCATAGTTTCAGCCCTTTCCCAGTCCTACATACCTTCCTTTTTCTGAATTTGTGTTGGAAATAACTCAACAGCAAAGCAGGTTTTGCTTCCAGCCAGGACATTCTTATATCATCTGCTCCTTATGCAGAGAACTGCTGGATGATGTCTATCTGTCTGTCTGTGTCACCACTGAACTGGCCGAGGGAAGGGGAGTGAGCAAGCGTAGAATTCTAAAGTCTTTGTAAAGATCCAGAAATGAAGAACTTATTACTATTTGCAATTATGATTTTTAACTCCAAAGAAATTTTGTCTAGCTGCCAGTTATAAGGTGGCCATCTTTATGTACCAATATGCTTGCTGTGCTTTGTTATTTAGATGAATTATTTCAAACTTTGATTGGCAATCCCATAGTTTACAGAATGTGGCTCCATGGGATTAAAGCCAAATGCTGGCACTCTGTCGTACAGAATGTATCCCCACAGCAGGTAAGCAATAATCATCCAGAAATGTTCTCCCGCACATATCTGATTACTTAAATTAATCTTTAATGTGAAATTATTCTCAAAAACTGGCATCTAATTCATCTCACTGTGTTACAGAGGGAATCACACTGTTTACACATTCATAAAACACCAGAAACAGCTACATGAAAATTTTTCATTTCCCCCTCAATTTTTTCACATGGCACACAAAAATTTTCATTAAAATTGGCTTATGTGCTGTATAATCTCCAATGGCAGATTTGACACTGTATTTTGAAGTCATTTTAGTGTTTCCTTATTGTGATTTTGTGATTAAAATCCATAATTCTAGCCATAATAAAGTCAGGAAAGCTTTAGAATTCTCCGAGACTGCTGGGATAAATTAGTTGGGAGTAATAATTCCCATTCAATGTCCTGTGCTTAAATCTGAAAGTACAACAGTACCATCTGGACTATAACAACAAGTTAGGTTGTTAATGTTAAGTAAAAGAGGGTGCACATGGATCTGTGCTGTCACAAGCAATGCAGCATGTGGATCACTGTGGCAATAATGCAACTTCCATTGCTAATGCAATTATAGGTAATTAAGAGACCGAAAGAGGGATGATTATTTTTTTTTCTCAGTAGCATTTTAAATGCCTGTAATTATACATACCTGCATGAAATTATATGCATTTATATTATTTAACCACTGGTAAAAAGAGAATGTTCCTCAGCTTTGGTGTTCCCCTGTAATTAGATCTCAGCTTGCAATCTTTGCAATAAAAAAATGCTCATGTGAGGAAGGGAAGGCAAAATAAAAAGACACTGGTCCAACACTTGTATCTCCCAAGTACAAGTATAATACTCTAACATGACTATTCTTTTCATATTTTTCAAAACTGCTGGAAACAAAATGCAGAAACCTTTTCCATATCAGGCCAGCATTTAGCTCTGCAGAACCTGGGACTTTGGGAGCAGTTACACTCAGGCAAGTGCAACCTAAGAACTCAATAAACCCTCAGTACCTTTTGTTATGTTCTTATGGAGAAAACTCTCCCCTCCTTACTAACCCCTCTGGCTAATGATGAAAAATGCCACCATTTACAACTTCACCTTTTGTCCCCTGAACCAAATGGCTGAAGCCTGCACTAAGAATAATTCAATGTGACAGCTTATCTTTTTGCCCAGTGGGGGTCTTTACTGAAGTGTGGCTATGAAAGCAATTTCCATGTTGATGATGATGGCTGAAGCCTTTATGATTCAGATCCAAACTAGTTTTAAAAAGCAGGAGGATCCCACTGTGACAAGCCACAAGTATCTTCCCCTTTCACTTCAAAGGAAGTAAAATTGAGATGATATATAGCACACATGGTACTTGGATTCCTTGAAAGAAAGCCACATAAAAAATATTATAAATAATGGCATATTGTAGCAGAAGTTCTTGTAAACTATTATTTGCAGATGTTAATAAGACAGCCATGAAAATCCAGCCAGATCTAAAGCTTGCCATTGTTACTACTCAGCCAAAGGGTTTGTTCCTAAAGTGCAAAGTAAGGAGAAATAAGCTTGATCACAGGAAAACAACAAACTTGATTACATCTCAATCATTGAAAAAAACAAAGCCAACCGTAAGAAACTTTTCTTGATACTATTCTAATTTCCTGTTACTATACAATTGCTACTCTGCTTGCAACATAATCTTCCTATGCTTCAAAACCATAAATGTAAGACATACAGTTTTAATTTTTATGAGGATAATATCAGCATCCAAGGTGGCAGAAGAGAGAAACAGAGTTAAAATATATTCTCTTATATAAAGAAAACATACATAAGTAAGCATAGATAAAACACTGTTATTTATGCCAAACTTTGTTATGAATACAGATGTTTATATATATTTAATAAACCTAATATATAATACACAAAAATATATAAAGCATAATAATATTTCCATATCATAAAAGGCCACTATATATAACCTTTATGTGGCATGTGGCATTATAATAAATGAAATATTTGAATGTATATTATGTGTTATAAGAAGAAATAGATTCTAAATAGTAATTTTGACAAGAAGTTAACTTCCAAAATAAGCTGCTTGACGTATAGGAAGCCTTAAGTCTTGTATTTAATAAATGTATCATAAAGCTTTGATACTAATTAACTTACATTGTAATTTACTTGTAATTACATTATAATACATTTCAAAACCTTAATTCTGATTAACTTCCCTATAATAATGGAATTATTTTTAGTAGAAATTCGCATAAATGGGTTCAATCATTGAGATCAATACAAATCGTTGCATAAGCTTAAATTTATCCATTGGAGGAAAAGCAGAGACTTAATTAGCTGTATCCTCACATCCTTTCTTTCAAGTCAGTTTACAGTTCCAAACCCAAATACTCGAAATAAAACCAAGTAATTCAAACTGACAAATGCTGACCACAGAAATTCTTTTTAATTTCAGAGGTATGTGAGAAGACAGAAAAAACTTCATCCCTATGATAGCAGCTTGTCACATGTTCTTTCTACTGACTTCAACTTTCTACAGGTCCATGAGGAGAATCAATACAAAGTGACCTGACATGCCAGAGCAACTCACTGGTACACCACAAAGCATGTCCTTTAATACTGAGATTACTACAGTGATATACTGGGTCTGGCTGGGATGGAATTACTCAATTAATCTTCTTCCCAGCAGCCCATGGGTGTTGTGTTTCCCAGCTGTGGCTAAAACCATGCTGGTACCAGACCACTGTTTGGCTGCTGCTGGACAGCACTTGTCCAGAAGCATCAGGGCTTCTCTCCACACCCTTCCCCTTAAAGGCCAGGAGGAGGGGGTGGGTAAGAAGTTAGACAAGGACACAGCTGGCCTAGCTGAGCCAAACTGATCATGGGAAAGCCCATACTGTACAACATCATGCTCAGCAATAAAAACTCAGGGAACGGAAGAGGAAGGGAGTATGTTCAGTGTTATGGAGTTTCTCTTCCAAAACAAACACTACATGTGCTGAGGCCCTGCTTTCCAGAGAGCAGCTGGGCATTTGCTTACTGATGCAAAGTAGTGAACAGATTTCTCATTTTGCTTTGCTTGCATGTGCAGATTTTCCTTTTCTTATTAAATTGACTTCTTAATCCACCATTCTTTTTCCCTTTCCTCTGTTTTTCTCCCCATTCCTCAGGAGAAGGAAGAGAGCTAAAGGTAGGGTGGGTGTTTGGCTGCCGGCCATGGTCAAACTACCACAACTCATTTAGTGTAAATGGATGTCTACATTTCAGGAAGAAAAGGCATTTTTGAAAGACCAAAGCAGTATGTTATATTTTGTTTTTTTCACAATAGCATCTATCTCTTTGAGAGTCTCTTAAATTAGAGTAGGAAATTAAAAGCACATGCATTTCTTTACCATAACTATGCAGATATTTGCTGATGATATTCCAAATCACTGAGCCAGTAGAATTTCTATCTTTGAGATATACAAAGCTCAACTGGAAATGGCCCTGAGTAACCCGGTGTAGCTTTGAAGTTGGCCCTGCATTTAGAGGGCGACATGAACTCCAGTTCATGAATCCAGGTTGTTACCTGGATTATTCTAGGGTTCTGTGATCTGGTACTCTTTGCTTCTTTCAGAGCACTATTTGAAAAAGCCATTTTCAGCTTTCCAGAAGGCTTGCAATAGCTTTAATGTACAGGTAATTTTCATGATAAGCCAAGATGCCTGCATACAGGAGTTGGGCTACTTGTTCTTTCTGTCTTTCCTAGTATTTTCTTTTTTTTGCCAACAAAGAAACCATTAATCAGAAGCAACATAAATAAATACAGGTAAGTGGTTGAAAAGGTAGTGCCAAAGTGAAAGGCTGCCCTAATTCTCAGTTACTCTTCTCAGACTGGAAAAAAACCAAACCCACTCAGCATTATTTTAATTCAGTTTGAACATTTATTACATTACTGATGTGCAAGCTTGTGGCCCTGGTTTAGTTCTCTGAGGAACACAGGGAAGCCAGCAGGGGTTGAAGCCAGGAGCCACAACTTCTAGTTGCAAAAAGGTCTCCATCACAGTCATCTAAGAAACAGACAAAAGGTGTGAGGAGTTTCCTCTATTCAAGGCAGCCATATTATTGACATATAGGCTGAGCCTGACTTGCAAGAACTTTTCACCTCCTCCTCTGCTGCTAAGTGGGGACATTTGGGAGTTGCTTTCCACTGCACCCTACACAATCTGCAATTTAAAGCCATCATCTTCATGGTCTAAACATTGTTCCCACTCATAGAAAGATAGGGCCACCTTGACATGATCACTGGCAGTGTCAGGACCATCTTTCCTGGATCTGTATATTTCCAGAATATGAAGGATGTACCAGTGTATCAGAGTATGGGTGATCTCTCCACAGCTTACCTGTCAATAATGGCACACATGTCAATGGTGACATTGGCAAAGCTTCCCAGCTCGCCTTGCTCCACTGCATGCAAATCCACCAGCTGATCATCCACATGAATACTCTGCATGCATCCTTGAAAAGAATGCTCGAATAGAGAGTGATCTGAGTCATTCATCTGTACAGGAAACCCTGTAGAGAAGCAAAACAAAGAGCATTATTAACCTCATCTACTATTACTTAAGCCAGGATTTTTTCAAAGGAAAAGAAAGATATGTTTCCTAGATGAGGGAAGAAAAAAGTTAACATGGTAAGGAAATATTATAAAGTTATTAATTTACATTGCAATGTTATTGATTTAAGTAATTGTTAACTACCTGAAAGAATTTATACAGTACAGCTGATGATTCATTAATTTTTGTCTAAAGGATGGAAGTCTTCTGCTGCCTTCTCCTCCGGTCCTCTACTGCTGTTTCTCATTCCTTCCTTCTCATACAAATGTAACTGGAATAGGAAAAGGATTTATCTCCTTGTTGTATTTTAGAACTCACATTCTAATTTCTCTGATTTTTCGGGCTAAAAATGCAGCCATGAAGTGAATTTCCAGTTCAGCCTTCTTTAGAATTCATTTTCACTTTGCCTTTTGTTCATGAGCAAAGAATACTTGTGCTAGAATATTTCTGTAAACTTGAAAATAGTCCTAAAATCTAATGTCCTGCATCACTTCTGAGGAATCTGAGGACATTCTGTAGTATTTTCAGTTTAGCTCTGAATACGTTCATTTTCTTGTCTGTTTGAAGGTGGTTAATAAGAGATGAGAAAGTCTTAGTGTCTGGCTCAGGCTAAAAGGCAGGGAGACAGAGCATGTTTGTATGCAATTGTTTGAGTGAATGCCCTTCAGAAGTGAACGTGTCAATTTACTTGAGAAAAATGTCCTTGATAAGACAGTAGAGAGCCTCGTTCACTACTTATAAATCTTTAACAATGTACTCCCTGAAAAAGACAGAATCCATTTAAGATGGGAGCAGGAAAAAAGAGAGAGGAGGTAACAAGTTTGTTGAAAAGAAAAGAAGGTAAAGAAGGTAAAAATCTTGAAGAATGCATAATGGTTTTTCAGATTTCAGCTAGGTAGATGACCAGCCATGCAGTACTTGTCTCACAAGGGTAAAATATTGTACGCGTTTGCTTTGATAGCTAAGACAACAGATTTTACAGCTCCCATTCCTTCTCCCACTTTTCTATCCACTTTGCCAATCTCCAATGCCTTATGCCCTCTTCAATAGCATTTGTGGAGACAGAAGAATAACAGATTATCAAATTGACATTGTTTGAACAGTGGCAGAAAAAAAAGTAATGAGCATAATTTTAAATTATATTCCTGAATACAGTTTATCACATACCACATAAATAGTTGAATTGGCTGAAAAAGAAGGCAATAAGCAGAGACACAAGCAACGGGTGCTTGAGGTCAGATGATGCCTAATATGGCACCTATTACTAAAAAAACCACAACTAGTTACACATAAGTCTTTTCCAAAATCTAATTAAGACACATTTTAACTAAAAGGCTTTGCTAGAGATTTCATATCATCATGAATGCTTTTTAAAATTTTCTAAAGTGACCCTGCCCATCAGCTAAATTTACTTCTGGTAGCTTCTAAGTTTCCCTGACTCACTTCAGTAAGCACTCACTTCAGACTTCACTGGTGGCGGCACAGAGTTAATCAGGGATGTTATAGCAATTAAGCTGGAACAACGCTAAAAGTTAGTTCTGACAGGTATCTCAAGAAGCTGGGCTTGCCTTGAGGTTGTATCACCTTTGCACTAAAATTCTGACACTACTTCAGGGAGCCATAAACTACTATGAGACAGATAAATAACCCCATCACACTAACACATTTGGTGGAGAAGGAAAAGCTCCTTAGGAATCCCCCAAATGCCTAACTAGTGCATAATACCCTCATCAGATCAAATGCCACCCCCCAAAACAAACAAAAAAGCAAGCAAACAAACAAAAGTGCTAATCCTGGACTGTCAGAATTGTTATTTTGGACAGGCAGAAAAACCAAGTTGTAGGGACACGACCTATATTGTCTTCCTGTCATGGGCATTGGCTAGTGATTTATCTGATGAAAAGAGGACAGGGCTTTCAGAAACCTGCCTCCTACTTTTTTTAAGTTGTTCTTCTAGTGTCTGATTAAACTGATTTATGTGAGGCTTAACAGCCAACAGTAGAGAGACACAGAAGTGAAAGCTAATTTTGTGTTGTTTGGTGGATGCAAGAATAATATTTGCATGTTCCCATCAGGCACTTTCCCCACTTATATTTAAACAGTTCACTGTTTCAGTATAATTGTCTGTTTTTAAGCTGCCACTGAACCCTAGAACTCCTCCCAAGCAAGAATCCCCAAACTAACACAAAGCACATGGTCATTTAGATCTTTAGTGCAGTAGCAAAGCAGGGCACGAAACCTGTGTATCACCTTCGAGTTCAGAGCACTTCTGCGATTCCTTTGGTTTAAATATTTAATTCAAGGTTACCAACACTGGGGTAAACAGTAACATTCACGTAAACTTTGCAAAGCCAAGGAAATTATACAGATATATCTGAATATAATAAAAGATTATCCACCATCCTACAAACACTAACTGAAAAATTAGATCAAAACTGAGAGCCACAATTTAGTGTTCACATAAAAAAGTGTATGAACCAAATATCTAAGTTAAAAATGTATTATTAGATTCAACAATTTGAGACCATTCAAGAACTAACTACAGAGGTATTTCAAAACATAATTCTCAGCTTTACTGCATCTGAAGTATGCACTATATTAGTGCACAGCTATTATTGCTCTCCGGGACACATTCTGCAGTTTGCTAGTGGTTGAACCTGCAAACAGAAAAGTGGCAGCTGGGTCCCTCAGCCTTGGTGGAGACCTCATGTCCTTGGGCTTACTGGCTGGAGCAGGAGAGAGTTGTGGGATGGAGTGGCTGGAAGTGGCAGCTGCTCCTAACCTAACTACATAAATCAAGCTTTTCTCTATTATCCAGGAGCAGCGTGCACTGCTATGAGTGTTAATCATCTTGGGATTCTGAATTTTTCTGTATCTATCAATGGATGAAGACTATAATTTTCCCATGCAAATGTCTTTGTTTGCCTGTCTTGCTGCTATTCCCTTTGCTGTTTCTAGTCATGTAAGAAACTGGAAGAGGCGGGAGTTTTATGCACTAGTACAGCACATTTCATAATATGTCAGTGGGGCTGACTGGGTGTCAAAGCATTTCAGTCATGCTATACTATAACAGTTATGCTAAGAGATAATTTCAAAAAACAATTCACATTCCACAGGGAGTAGAAAAATGTTTTTTTCAACCATATGCTTCTAATAAAGAAGAAGAAAGGAACTAGATAAGCCTTACCTACATTGTTTTTGAACGACCATGTATACAGTCTAATGTCCATTAATTTTGGTGAGACCTGGACGTTTAAGACAATTTTGGTTAGAATCATTCTGGGCAAAGCTTCTACCTCAAATGCAAACCTCAAAATGACCTAATACCTTGTGGTTGTTAATTCAATACACATGACAATGCCTTCTCCTTCCAGATTCCCGTTACTGAGACATGATTCACTTCCTCATCCTTCACACAGTGAAAGAAATTTTAAATAAATGAAGTTCTCTAACTAAAGCTGACAGTAATGCTGACACTAGGAAGGCTAAGTAATGGATGAACAATTTGGACAGCACTTCATTGATCTTGCTGACAAGAATCTATGTACATTTTCAAAATGGACATAAATTCAGTTTGCACAGTTCAAAACAATGTTCATGCTTATGATTACAAATGCAACTTAAAGTCAGGTAGACTCCATTATCTTGTAATTTCTACATCTTTCTGACATACAGAATCTGTATATTACCATTTTATTTTTCACATTTTAAGCCCACAAAGTGAGGTATTATCCTGCAAAGGTCAGACATGGATTAAATCTGAATTTTCCCATGTTCAAGAAAATTTGTTTCCAGGACTTCGTTCTAATTACTAAACACAAACCAGCCAAATTCTAGATCCAGCTCCTTATCTTAGTTCACACTTTCAAGAAAAATCAGAAAATCTAGAGTTTAAATTAATGTTATTTTCTATGTTAGAAGTCACTTCTATATAATAAAATAAACGAATTAAATAAGTTAAAATAAGTACAATAAAACACCCATTAAATTAAAAACATATTCCTTTTCCAGTGTCAAGATCTATTATTTCTCTTTTCAAATCAGCTGAGTAAGGTTCTACCAAAGGCATTATAAAAAAGTGGAAGGAAGAATACATTCTAGTTCATGTTATAATAACAGAAGAACATATAGTCAGAACATCTGACGCACTACTTGTTTCTGAGATCTGACCTAAGAATGAAATATCATAGTAGATTCTGGATGTACAATCAGAGATTATTTTGCATCCCTATATAATCCCTCAGATTTTCTTTGAAATGTAATGCAAATTCTGTTGTAACAAGGAGACAGCTTTCCTCTTTGGCATTATATTTTTTTCCTTTTGTTTTACTTGTAAGCAAATGATGGGCCAATGATTGCATACAGATGGTACTCGATATTTTATTTCTTTAATAGAAAACATATATTTCATTAAAAAAAGGTAGCTATTATCTTAGATATCTAACCGGTAATCCATATTCTTTTCAGCTAGTTGCATGGGTAGCTGCAGGATATAGTAATCAAAAGAAAAACTGATTGACTTCAAGTCTGACAGTGCTTTTTATTTGTAGGGTATTTCAAGTGTGTGCCCAGAACCCCTGCTATGCAGAATGAGAGAAAGGAAACAAAATTCTTTATCTGTCAGGATAAATAGCAGCACATTCTCATTGAAGGGTCAAGTAATCAAATTTTCTATGTATATCAAACAGAGTTAAAAGATGTTATTCTGAACCCACAGAACAAAACTCAAAATCAGTGCCTAACAATGTACTTAGATTGAAGATCTAGTTGATGTCTCACATATGAATAAATACGAATAGACGCTGAAAGAAAAGCTTGATCCACCGACCAATCTAGATTCACTGTAGTATTTTATCCTTGTTTTAGTCAGATCAGAATGGACTCCTAAGTGTCAAGTGGAAGACAGGCAGTAACTTTGGAAAACTAGAATATTCCTGCTCCAAGAGCATGAAATACACCAAACAAATTGCAGAAGAGATGGACGGCATGAATTAAAATAGAATATTTGTTTTCAGTTTTTGAATTTCTGTAAAGTTTTTTTTTAACTGTAGTTATCTTTCTGTATTAGGGAATATGAAGACTAAAAATGGAGTTTGCAATGACAATTGGATCCCAAAGTTAGCAACTGTAAGAACTTTTCCGATAGTCATAGAATCATATGATGATGAAAATAAACATGACTTTAGCATCTTTCAGCTTGGTGGAATGTAGAAAGACAAACAAGAAGAGGGACTACAATTTGTCTCTGTGTGTTTGAAAGTCACCAACTTCTTGAATAAGTAATTTTCTAATAAATTAATCTTTACTTTGCCCTCATTGTTTTGTTTATGGAAATACAGAGGTTGATAGCAAGGCAGTGCATTCTATCTTGAAAAATCTTAATTACTAACCTAGGAAACCCAAATATTTCTCTATACACAGAGAAAAACAGAGTTTAATAATGCTAGGGTTTAGAACACAAAAACGATGTGCTTCTAGCACTCCTGGGGCACACATGAGCCCCTTGGTAAAAGAAGCTAGCATTAATGAAGTCTCTGGTGGACTTCCCAGAATCTTCTCTGTACATGTAATTTCTAGTATGATAAAAAAGTTTAACTTGATCTCACAAGACTTGGCAGCACTCTCTACCAGTGGTGTAATTCCTGAATTTTTTGTCTCCCTTGGAAATCTGCTCTTCAGCCATACCTTCTTCTCCAAGAATATTTTATTGCCAGTTGTCTGCTTATTAATTGGAGTCAGTTCTGGAGAAGCATTGAGGTTTTTCAGTCTCTCTCTATACTATCATTCCCTAACTCCCAACTATATTTCCCTTGGTGTATTGACACCAATTTAGTACCTGCAAGTTCTTGATAGACAGAATTTTTAAAAAGAAGCTTCTAAGACCTCTCTACTTGAGGTATGAAGAATACCAATACAGCACCATAGATTTCTCTATTATGTGCCAGAGAAATTCTAGGGTTATGTGACCAAGCCATAGATATAGGTTATGTAGAGCATAATAGGTTATCTGAACGAGTAATTATACTGGTATTGTTTATAAGTAGTCATCAAAGGAAGAAACAGGCAAATAAGAAAAAGTCCAAAAGATACTCAGGTGATAACAGCTGAGCAACCAGCTGTGAACAGACTATCTTCAAGCCACAACACAACTTGCACAAATACTATTTTACAAGATATTAAATGCCTAGGGTGACAGCCCAGTAAAAAAGTAGAGGAATACAATTTTGAAGGCACTGACGAAAGCATAAACAAAAGCCAGGCATACTGTCTTTGGTAGAAAACAGGAAAAATGCTGAGAGTAGGAAGGATAAGGGAAGGATAAGACTACAGTATAATTTTCTGTTTTACCAGCTTTCTTGATTCTGTACTTCTCTCAGATTGCTGTGGACTTTAGTGTGAACAGCAGTGGAGTTCTCAAGAACTGTTTTGAGACAATTTTCCAAATGGCTGGCCACAGAATTTAAAGTATTCAAATGTATTTGGGGTTTCCAATTACTGTTGGAAAATAGCAGGTTTGTAACCCAGGTTACATGGTCATGGTACCAGTCCAGTTTAAAACAAACTGCAGTGGGCACTAAGGTACATCTCACCTTTAACTATGACATCTCTTTCTTTTCCCTTTATTTTTCCATGCCAAAAGGACTCTTTTATTTTTAACCTTAGGTAACTACAAATATGCAACCTCTCCTATTTTTAAAGTCTCCTGCAAAATATGTAGACCATATCATTCCCAAATAAAGAGATTGTCTGGAAGATTGCAGCCAAGGACAAGTCTGTTCCCAGATCACGTACCAACTGGACTACACGTTAAAAAAATCCATGTGCTATATTGGTACTGGGAGCAAATTTAAATAATTTAGCAGAACACAACCATGATTTTCTTTCACAAGAAATTATTTCAGTCTTAAGAAATACCACAAGACATCCTAAACAGCTGTTTGTTTAAGTTGTTAAACCTCATATGCTAGTTCAAATAATACTGAAATGGAAAAGAAATATTTTCTGATAATCCAGAAAGACTTCTATATTCAGAAAAGAAAATACCCATTAGTGTTCTCAGACAAAAATATTTAATGGAAAAAGACCTGTTGCAAACCAGGCGTGATAATAGTGTATTTGAAAATTGCTGCTGCAGACTTAGCTTGGCTCAGAGTCATAGACCTTACAAACCCAAGCATATATCAACAGTCACCAAAATACAAGATGAAATATGCCTCAGTGGTGGAAGAGAACAAATAAAATTATTGCATGAGGCTGGTTTTAATGACTTTGTCTTAGATGTGGAGAAGATGAGCCTATCTCTCCCAGCTCCATGACTTTGTGAAATTTAGTGACTTCTCCCTCTTCATGGTTGTCTCTGAATTTTTTCTGATTTTATTTAGTTTGGATAAAAGCAAAGTTTTGCCCAAATAATTGAGAGTTGAAACAAACCATTCTTGTCTGCTGAGGAAAAAAAGACTAAATATTACTATTAGGTTGTGTTAGCATCTATACCTAAGGAGCGTAAGGGTAAAAAATTAGGTGAAATAGTGTCAAAAATACACATAGGTACTAAAACTGATACTTGTTCAAATCACAACAGAAATAAATCAGGTATTGTCTACTCAATGCACAGATAATTTTCCAGCTTTTATTTGACTCGCTCTTCTACTTCCCTTGTATTGTGGTTTTTTGCTTTTTCTCCAGAAACCACTTGATTTTTCCAATTATTAAATACTTCTTATTCCTGCTTACTTCAATGGAGTTTGAGACTAGTCAGCCACTAAAGACATAAATAAAGAGTCCTCAGGAAAAGTAGAATAAAAACACAAACAACTAATTTAAAATAAAAGAGAAAATTTGACATACATTTACTCCTCTACTTAGAAAGTGGCAGTGAACAAAATAAAGGAGGACACTAAGATTGTAATAAAGTTAATATAAATAACAACATTAAATTAGAGAAAAATGAAAAACAGCCCATATTGTTTGAAAAAATTCACTTATTCTGAGACATTTAAGCACAGCTTTATGCTCTTTGTACAAAGGCAATTCTGTTTCCTGGCAATATAACATTTAAATAAATTAATAAAATATTTTTTATATCATCTGACAAATTAAAAACAACAAAAATGTCTTCTGTTGTTTTAAGACGAAGGTTTTACTACCTTTATATGTCAGCTTCCACTAATAAACATCTTTTACATGCATGGCTGAAAATCTAAAATATGAAAGCAGCAAGAGGTCTGTTTTGAAGTAAACTCAAAAGATGTCTTGATATTCCGTTTTAGATAATTCTTCAAATAACTTGCAAATAAGAGTAATAGCAGCAAGTTTCAACGATCACTTACTGACTTGCAGAGAAGTAAGAACGAGCATTATTACCATTCTTGGCTAATTTAAGTCAATCTAACACTTTACTGCAGTTTCCATCTTATTTTATAGGATATGATAGAAAATACAGAAAGCCACACAATGATCAAATTGCAGAAAATTTGTACATTACACTATTCATATAATAGGCTTTCTATTTTATAACGAACAAAATAAATGTACACTAGATTTTCAAAGTTACTGCTATTTCACTTACACCAAAAATATGCGATTGTGGTGGTTCAAACCACCACAGCGATGAAAAAAAAAACCTAGATGCTGCTGGAGATAATTAAAGTTAGGGAGATAGAAGCAGCATAAAATACTCTATTTCTATTTACTGCCTTTAAGAGTTGCAGAGTGTGGATATTGCACTGTTGGCATTAATACCAATTAAATTTAAAATCTTAGCATTACAAACTACAGGATTGATTAATAATTTTTTGCTCTTCTCCCACACTTTCAGTTCATAATAACTTTAAAGACTTTTAATAACTGTAAAAACTTGTGACTCAAAAATGTAAAATGGTACTTTTCTTATCAGTTGCATTTTTAAATATGTATTAGATAAAGACGAGGTAAGAAAGGCAAGGTAAAGAGGGAAAATTGCATGATCATTTTGACACTTGGAATGTAAACATAGCAATTAGTAGTCATTAGTAGTGCCTGCTATTTTTAATAGACTAGCTATGCCATTCGCTTGTATTATGAGATATTTATAAACAGTTCAAATTACATACACATTTGGGCAAACTGGCTGGTTTAACTTCATAAAGTGTTTAACTCAGCAGTAGAATAGAACTTTGTATCTGAGTTTTCTTGGGTTTTGTTTTGTTGGTTTTTTGTGAGTTTTTTTGTGGACTTTTTTGTGTTTTTTGGTTTGATTTTGTTTTTTAGGTTTTTTTGTCTGCTTGTTTGTTTCTTTCTTTTTCAGGTGGCCACGATTTAAAAAATATTTAGCTTTCTTATTCCTATTTAGAAACACAAATGTAGAAATAGATTGCCAGTAAACTGTCTTTCCAAATTTAAAGAAAAATATCAGAGAAACCATACAATGTAAATAAACACATTGTTTCCTTTCTGAATCTGAACTAATTTATCTGTAGCACATAATTTGTAACTATTTCAAGTGAAAAGTTAGCAACCTTTAAAACTGTTTTAAGTTGAAACCACTCACATAGCAGTGCATATTCAACTTATATTAATATTAGAAAGAAATCAATAAAATTAACCAGAATTAACTCTAGGCAACAATAATAACAACCCCCCCCCATTTTCTGTTATCTCCATAATTCTTTAAAGCTCTTAGGAGTGGGAACATCTCACTGAGCAGAAAGAAACAAGAGTGTATTTCTCTCTGACTCCTAGGACTTGAATGTTGGAAAGGACTACCATTCCGTCACATTTTTTTTTTAACTTTTTGTTTCTTTAAACTGATACTCCTCTCACAAAAAACCAAAAACCAAAACAACCCAACAGCAACAACAACAACAAAATTCAATTTTAGAAACTGATGTTTAATCTTGTACAATTAGGAAATTAATGAAAAATTTCCAGCTGTTGAGTTATGGTGCATTTCTACTTTCTCAGCTCATCCAACCTTTACTCTATTACAAGTCTGCTCACTTAAAACCAGGAATATACACAACAGAGAATTTGTAGAAAGTACAATACAAAAATTAATTTAACTTCAATCTGTTGTCTTTTTTAATAATGATAAAAAAACTATCGGGCAATTTGTTTTCAAAGAAATTGAATAAAACTTCAAACTTAAACCACAAAATAATCCTTCTTTTCAATTCCCAGGAGAAATATCAAGTCCAACAATGCAAGGGAGATTTCTTAAACATCATGGCTGACTGTTCAAAAGCACAGCAGGCATAGCAGCAAAGCCTCATAGAGTAGTGACTCAACATAAAGTCAATGAGAGTTTTTTTGTATAGCAAGTTACAGGACTTAACTGTGATAAATTGCCCTGGCCTTATTAAATCATCTCTTGAAAGTGCTTTAGGATGCATGATATTGATTGACCGACATGCAAAGAAATTATGTTATTTTCTTGAAAGAAAGTTTATTTTTTTTTCTTTTCTTGGAAATATATGCTGTAAAGTACTCAAGAAAAATAATGTTATTGATATACTGCATCCAAAATGGATTTCCTCCTTCTGTAATGCTGAATGACTCCTACCAAAATGACTGAAGCAATTCAGTGTGTTAAGGAAAGCTATGCAAACAATATTACAGCTTCCCAAGTAGAAAAGAAATCTTAACTTTTAAAATTTTTTGGGGGGAGTTGTGAGTTTTTTAATGTAATATTTCTACTCTTAAATATTCAAAATAATCATAGAAGTTACAATGTATGAAATTGAAAATATTAATTTTTACTGGGAATTCAGCTAAAGTCTTTAGTAGGTATTCAGCAGTCACCTTCCCTTGGTATGGACACTGGCTACTTCAGTGATACCTCAGAGAACATGAAAATAAAGAACAAAATTACAGTCATTTTTGAAAAATAAAATTATAAAAGCACAAACTAGTTTCATTTTAGGTGATCCAAATTGCTCTTCACAGAACATCAGATTAGGGCAGGTTGCTTAGGAATGTGTCCAGTCCAGCTCACTGTCTCTGAGGATGGCGATTTCAGAACTTCTCTGGATAAACTGTACCTATATTAAATGACTCTCACAGCTGAGAAATGTGTCCTTGTATTTAATCAGTGTCTGTTGCCTTTTTTTTTCTTATCATGTTCCTCCAAGAAAAGACTGCATCCTTCTTCTCTAACTAAGCCCTTGGAGCTTCAACTCCAGCTGATCTTTGGTTTTCCCACCTTCAGCTCTGAACAATGGGCAATGACTCTATATTCCTCTTGAGTAACAAATCCCTGCTTCTGCCTGGTGTATTTTTGCATTTGAACTCTTTTGAGTATTCTCTTTTTCACTGTAGCTATTGATAGTTTCTTTTAAACAATACAAATTATTGAAACAGATCTGTTACACTATGCAAAAACCCCAGAGCTGTATGTTTGGCATTAAATTCCAGATATTTATATACAAACACTCTTTACTGTCTACTGGGAAAGAAAAGGAAAATCAATTACAATGTAAATTGCCCTATTGTCCAGTTCCTTCATATTGTGTCCTTTGCTGGCTGTTAGAGTGACACTTCACAGTATTGTTTTGGTAGATCTTTGTGGAAATTGAAGCAAGGGGATGCAAGAATTGTGGATGATATTTTTTTGCTTTTGTCTATGAAATATAGGCATTTTGGGGAAGCTTAGAAAAAGGTGAGGGATTGGACTCTAGATGAACTCTGCTAAAAGGTAAAGCACAGGAGTTACAGGAGAGTTATGCTGTGTTAGACCAGGGTGATTTTTTTGTTATTTGGAACATAAGGAGTTTTTGCAGAGGAGATGAGGGAAAGACAAAGTCCATAAAGGTTATTATGGGGATGCTGGAATTGGATAGCTTGGGATAAGCCACCAAATTAATGTCTGGGGAAGAGCAGAGGGACCAAAAAATTTCAGAAAGCTCTTATACTAAAACAAAATACAGCTGAGAGGGAACTAGGAGTTTTACAAGTATATTAAGTATTGCTATCTTGTTCACTGACTGTGCAGATCCATCTAATTCATAATTTTCTATGTTAGTGAAATAACAAACATTTACTTGGTTTGGAAAAGAGACTGAGATAACCTCAAGGATTTTCTATGATTGTGGCTTGGATCTTCTGAATTTGCTAAAAGTGAAAGACCAACCTTCTGAATTTTGTGTCTAAAGTGACCAAAACAGCAAGTATATGCAAGCAAATGAGCACAAAGGAAAATAAAAATGTCACTTAACTCCTCTTGGTAAACTAGTAAATATGTTTAGATAATCTGGACTACTCTACTGACCTCATGCAGGGTTATATGTGCCTAAAATTATAGATGTCACCCCCCCAAAAAAAAAAAAATCCAAAAAGAAGTGGTTTTACTTTTGCAGTTTAAGTCCACAATTGCTTATTCAAAAAAGCATGTCAGTCCAGTTATACAGAAGTTCAATTAAAAAGGCTTATTCTCTCAAATTATTTATCTTCTTATCTTGGAGGGAGCATTATCTTGATAATATGCCTTTAAATAGCACAGGCAACAGAGCACAGGAGATTAGCTGCTACATGCTATCTAACTCTATTATCAGCAAATTTTGTCTGTGTTGAGAAGGTGGTAAGTAGTGAAGTCCTTGTAGCACATGTGATTGAAAACTAGCCTTGAACATAATGACTCAAACAATACTTAGATAAATTACCCAGACAGGAGGCAAATGACTGTGCATATAATTTCTAGGCTCTGTCAGACCACATATCCTGAATTCTAATTTTTTTTTTCTTGCCTCTATTTCATCTTTTTCACTTAAATATTGTGCAGGGAGAATTTGAAATGCAATTGAAACACTGGAATGCACCATTTCCTGGATTCCTGAGAAATAAAAAGAGGTTTTCCCTTACTGCAGTCAGAGATCAGGTGTGAAATGACAACAATCACATAACACTGCTACATACAGAAACATATTATCTGCATTTCACTTTTCATTTTCTCACCATCAGAAATCAATGTGGTTCTGCACAGTACCAGTCACAGTCGGGTCCTATTTCCACAAGTCCACATGTGGTATATTTAATTCCTATGTTGGGAATCTGCAGAAGTCAACACCCACAAAGCTATGGCTTTTGGGTAAGAATGTGTGTGGCACATTCTGTAAGCAGCAATATTTTGGTAAATTTTGATGTTCACCGTAGTACTCACAAAAGAAAAGAACGAGATTAAGTCCAGGTCCAATCTGGGAGACACTCATGGGAATAGATGTACTCTATTTGACTCCAGATACATGCACGATAGGAGTGAAAAGGAGGAACAAAGTGAAAGAGAGAAAGCAGGATATTGCTAGAATCAAGCAACTGTATGTGCAGCAATCATTAGAAGATGGTAATTCTCTGACTGGGCAGTGCATCTGAGTAAAATGCATCTCCAGAAAGAAACCTGATTTACCAGTCGTTAGTGTTTAACACTGAAATCCAAGGACACTCTAGCACAGTGAAGGAATGTTACCAGAGGTCTATCTTTAAGACAACAAGGACAGAAAAAGGCAGTAATTGATAGCACTTATAAGAACAAAAAGTCAGAAATTTATTGATCTGGACTCCAGTTTAAAATGATCAGATTATAATGTTTGAATGACTTTGCCTTCTGTTATCCCAAGGACAGACATCTGAACTCTTTAAAAGAGCCAACTTACCTTATATTTAAAAAGAAGCTAATTTCTTTTGGAAAGTTAGGATTACCTTAGAATTAATTTAAGTGCTTCCACTTAAACCATGAAGACAGTGAAGGCTTCTGTGATTCACAGGCACTCAGAGCTTTGTAAAAACTGAAATCTTGCACACAAGACATACACACATGCATTTATTCATACATAAAAAAGGGAAACTGCACTCAAAAAGTTCAACTATTGTCAGAGATCTTTCACATATCCATTTTAGAGTAAAGATGGGTGTTCAAAACTGGAAAATACAGAAAATATGTACAAAATTATAGCAGTGCCAATCTTCAGGAAAGAGGAGAGAGCTTTGTCAGGATGCATTCTTATGAGTCATGTCAACTAGAGTGCACTGAATGGATCTGATTGGCAATGATAAAAAGCAGCTACTTATATAATTTTGAAAGACATTGAAGTCTATCAAATAAGGCATTACAGGCAAGATGCTGCATAGCAATGGTCCCAAATAAAAATAAAAAATGGTCCCAAATAAAAATAAAATTTAATTATGAGAACAATAAACACAATGATATAGATGGAAAGGTACAACCCGCTCATTTGTAAGCCCATCACAGCTATCAAAGCTAGCACTGATGATTTATAAGCAGAACCTGGTATTTCACTACATCACTACATTCTTAATTCACATTCTCACGAGTTAAGAAATCATATTGTTCAGTTCTGTCACTTAACTCACAAATGAAAGATAAGCAAATATTGTGATACACACAAAACGAGGAACACTTGGCTGGAGAGTGAGAAGTAGATTTTCCACAGAAAGCAGAAAGTGGATTAGAAGGATTGTATAGCTGCTACTCAAGAGAAGAAAAACTATGGAAAACAATATAATTATTTGGAAACTGCAGACTTACCTAAATTAACTATCCTAATTTAGTAATGTAATTTTAACCATGTGTTCTGACAAACTTAGGTAGCTACAGCAAAACCTCAAAACTAACTATCAAATTTACTACAGTATTGTCTTCTCATACAATAGTGAAATCAGAATTGTATTTATAGAATAGAAGCATCAGCTTTTAGAGAAAAAAAGCTATGTTCCCTCTCCCTTCCAACCTCTGTTTTCAGTAACACAAGTAAATTAGAAAGAGAGGATATTTCCTAATCATGCAAGGAGAGAAACTTTGGACTTAGCCAGTCAGATAATAGGGGAAAGGGATTTACAGAGTTTTAAAATATTGTTTGAAAAATGAATGGAAGAAATCATATGGCAGCTTAGTGTGATTTTCAAGTAATAAATCAAGGTTGGGATATGAGATTTGGTGTGTAAATGTTTGATATTTCTAAGTAAAATTGAAAAAGGAGGATTGCTGTATGTCCATCATGTTTGTACCATACTTCTGTTATACTAATACTGTGCTTCAGGGCTTCTGTTGGTGACCTGCAGGGGCATATTTGGGCTTACGCTTTTTTTTTTATTATTATTATTCTCAATGTATCAGTAGAGTTTTGATGTATTTTCACCCTTTTGTGAAGCACTGAATTGCCACAGCAAGACTGAATCACAAGGAAGGCCAGTGTTCCCCGAGGTTTTAAATTGTTGAGTGACTCCCCTTGACCTGCTCATTCAGCATGCTCAGCTAACTGGAATGGCAGATACATCTGGAGATGCTCAAGGTATTCCTCTGTGAGTGGGATCCTTTTACCTGGATGCACAGTGGCTCCTGCAGGATTAGACTATTGGTGCTGCCACATGAACTCTTCAATTCTTTTCCTGTGGTTACAAATATTCAGAGGCTTTTCTTTAATTTTTCCTGTGATCAAAAGTCAGGCTTCTGGTGCTGGTGATAGGAGGGTGTATGTAGAGAAAATGCTCCAAAATCTATAGGTTTAAATATCTACTTTGTGGACTGAGGGAAACAGAAGACACTGACTTTTCAACCTTATGTTTCTAGTCCGTATCTCAGATATAGTACTTGAAAGTGCAGAGAATATTTATTAATAAATATACCTTTTAATAGTTTAAATTTTTCCTTCCTTTCAAAATCACAGTATGTAGATCACAAAGGCTCACATGTGAGGTTCTGTGCAGAGATAATGTACTTTAATATTTTTAGTAAAATTAGCAGAACATGGGAGAGGTTTTAAAGGTGAATTTTAACATTGTAGCCTTGTAGCCATGTCTTGGCAACTTATAAAACTTAGGAAAACATGCCTAACATTTTTGCTGATGATTTTAGATTGCAAAAAATGACCACCTATCTCCCTTTTCTTCTCTGCCATTCTACTAGCAGTTTTTTGATAGAGCAAAGCATGGTAAAATATGCAAAAAGTCTAATTTTAAATAAATTTCCATAATTAAGTTTGATTACTTCTATTTCCAAATAACTGCAGATGTTTTTTTCCTAATTAACACCGGGAATTTGACACTGGCACTGACTTTGCTGTCTTTTCCTGCAGGAAATTGTGCACTTTTGCCCATTAACTTGAGTGTGTGAAGAATGTCAACATGCACAACCAGTCTGTTAGCCACATTTCTAGACTGCTCTTTTTATTGAGTTCCTTCTCTCAGGAGTCTACATTGCTACTATCGTAAATTTATATTGAAAATGTTGTAAAGCATGCAGACTTCTGACTTGAAACTAGTATTGAATCTTAACACTGTACATTTAAAAATGCCATTTAAAATACTGTCTGATGATTAGGTCCAGTGAAGGGAAAAAAGTCACAACATGAACAGTTAATTAAAATAGTCACTCCGATAAAAATTATAATATTAGTCTCAGGACAAATAATATGCCCTGCTTTATCTGGGTTGTTTTATTTCAGTTTATTTCACAGGATGGTGCTAGCAGACATCATTGCAGGATGTCTGCTGACTGGACTCTGCAGAAACCACTGAATGAATATTGAATCTGTGCCTGTTTCCTTAGGCAGGCAAGTCTTGAAACTTCTGATATCTGAGATATCTGTTAGCAAATATGGACATTGCTAAGACTAAAGCAAAACTTCTGGCCTTTCAGATGTTTTTCCCTCAACTTACCTTTTCCATAACCTGTCAAATTTCTGTTCTGGCATTTTCTGCATAAGCACTGGCAAATTTCACTGGCAAGGTGTGTGCATAGTTGTATTTAAGGGCTTTTGCACACTGGGTAGGAAATGCATCTCTAGCATATTTGGTGTCTAATTACTTGCACATTATTACCCTAATTTATGGAACCCTGTGTTCTTGAAACCAATTTGCGCATTTCTTGTCTGCTTTAGACATTCTGCTGAAAGTTTATCTTTCAAGCTCTTTTTTAAATAATTCATAGTAATTAATCATGTTTGCATATTTGCATAAAGAGTATGGTATCAAGGCAAATGACTGATCTGTAAAAAGGAAAAGTATACTGACATTGCACCTTCAGTTACTGTTAATTGGCCTAGTCCATTAACTTTAGTAGAGGACTATCAGTTTACCATGTGGGAACTTGCTTCTTTCTCCCATAAGTTAGAAAGCTTCTTATGTTGACTTCTGATAGCAGTTGACGCTAAACTGTGAAGAAATTTACATGGCAATAATATTCCCTTATAAACTTTGATAATGCAAATAGCGAGTAATGTAAGAATTAAAGTTAATAAGAATTTCAGAATAAAGGTCCTTCTAATATTTAAAATGCAAGGTTTTATTAAAGACAATTTTGTAAGGATTTAACCCATGCGAAGAGGTATATGGCATTTTTATTTTCAGATGAGCTACTCTGTCCTGAGACTCATGTTAAATCTAGAAACAGAAAGTAAGCAGCTTTGATCTGAATACATTTGACACTCTTATTAAATTTGGCAGAATCTGAACTTTAGAAGTGTCCCTAGTTGTCCAGAAATACAGCTGTTCGATTGACATCATGCTACAAGTGGAGTTCCTCGCATATAAATGGATAGCCCTGACTGGAGATTAGGCCCCTGAGCACACGAGAAAGCAATCACCAAAGTGTCATAGTCTCTTATTAGGGCATGCATAATGTGCTACCATATCCTGCAAATACTGGTCACCTGCAAAGACTCTGCATGTTATTAAAAAGTAATAAAACCTTTTCCCCACTACTATGAATTCCACTATTCAGGATTTTCTCCTGTTTCCATTATCATATATTCATTCACCTTCCTTTGAAGCCCCTGCTTTCCTTTGTGTATATTTAATCTTTTCCCCTTTTTGCCAGTTCTCCTCTCCCAGTTTTTCACTCCATTTCCTGCCACAATCTTGCCTTCTGCTCATCTGTATCTTTCTTTGTTGCTCTATCAAACATCTATTTCCCATGGTTCACTGATACCTTTCCCTTCTGTTTATTACTTCCCCTTTTGTCTAATATCAACCTTTTTTTTTTTTCAACTTTCATATTCTGGTACAAATATAAAAATAAGCATATGGTCTCTAAGGTGACCAGAATAGAGTCTCAGGAAAAAATATATGAACACAGTAGGGACAGGGTGATGCATCCATTGGTATACTCCCCTGAATTCCTGTGGTGTGCAATAAAGGGACCATCCTGAACCAGTTTGCCCACCTTATTCGTATTTAATAACTGTTGATGGACTTTTCTTCTGTGGTGTGACACAACTGTTCTCTGAAGCCAGCTACACTTGTCTCATCTGCAGCAGAGTTTTGCATTTGAATATACTCACATTCAATTTAAACATGCTATTAATGTTTGGCTTGTGAGAAACACTGAATAGTCATTTCCTAAGCACATTTTCCATGCCATTAATGACTGCAAAAACAGATCCCATCCCTCCTCATCCAAAAGCAAGATGAGGAGTCTTTTCTGTTCTTAATCTCTTCTCATACAGAAGGCTTGATCGACTTTATCGCCCTTTTAACAACCCTTTTCTACTTCTAATATATCTTTCTGAGATGAGCTGATCGTATCAAAATGGACACAACTTTCAAAAGGTGGAGGGACATCACTGATTTATATAATGGTATTAGCTCCCATTTTTATTCCTTGTCAGCTCAGTTTCTTGAAGAACCTGTGATAAGGAACTTAGTCTAAAGCTTTTTTTGAAATTAAGATATATCAGCTGGCCTGAAGTTTGTCCATATGCTTACTGACTACTATGAACAGCTGTGAGCCTTTTACAAGAACCACACAGATGCTTTATTTTCTTGCATAAATAATGTTTGTACTTGATCAGATTTTTATTAACTTGCTTCAGAAATCAGATTTATTCTCAGACTCTTCCTGTTCTCCTTTAATAAGTGTTGTTACTTTTCCCAGCTTCTATACTTCTAGAATATGGGCTGACGAGAGAGATAAGTAATCCATTAAAACTAGCTTATTTTTCATATTTGACGGCATTTAGACCTCTCTGGCGAAGGCTATCTGGTTCTGTTAACATTTCTTCACTTAGGTACTCAAAATGTCCCTTCACTGCAGCAACTAAGTGTTGCTGGATCTCTCAGTTCCTCCTTGATTCAACACAAGGCTTCTGGTTGATGCATATCCACACTTCCATCTTTTTGCTTGTTATCTGACAGATTCTAGTATAAAAATCTGACTTCTGTTAGCCCAGCTGCTGTCTAAGTCTCCTGAGTCCCAGGTATCTCCAGGCCAGAGATGCATCAGAATACATGAAAGTTTCTTATCTTACCAATATTAATTTATTCCCTTTGATGATAAAAGAGGATACTCTCTCATTCCTTTACTATAAAAATACCCCAGAAGAAAATATTTATCGAGTTTTCAATGTATAGTCCAAAAGAAGTTCTGTAAAATAATGTTGGTCTGAGTTTTACGTTTAAAATATTGTTAGAATTTTTTAATCAGACAACTTTACAGTAGACAAAACAGATGATAGCCAAAATTGCAATATTATATTTCAGTGATATTTTTCACTTAAAATCCATGCTAAGTATGAGAGGGGAAAAAAAGAAATCCACAGGTAGATAAAACTTAAATATGGATAAAATTACTTGTCTTAATAAAGACTTTAGTTTTTCTGTTATGCAAGCATTTAGGTTTTTTCTTAAAGTACCCCACAACAGCTATTCAATCTCATTCAGACTTGCAACTTTTTATTTAAAAAGTGTTTTAGGAGTCTAATATTAATCTATAAGGTGAAGTCAAAAATCAAGAGCTCATTTTAGGGTTCAGTTCTTTTTCTGTACTGGAAACAAGAGACTCAGTTCTTTAAAACACAGAGCCAGATTTCTGTAGTTTCTCTCAGTGCTGTAGGTGCTGGTGATACAATCACTGTAGCAGCAGAGGTAAACAAATAGCCTCCGCTAAAATGCAGATAGATAGACAGATAGATAGATAGATAGATAGATGGATGCAATGAAGGAGTGTATGCCCTGTGCCATGTGATGTGTGTTCACCAGTGCTGAACATCATAACTTCCATTTTGAACTGAAACTAGGAGAGACATCCAAACAGTGGCTGAAGGTTTCAAGTTAGCAAAACTGTCATGGCCAAGGACATCAATCTGGAAGCCTTAACAACCGGACTTAGTTTTAAAAAGCAAGGTCATTTCAAATGAAAATTAACTGTCAAGAAATCATAACTGCATTACTACTATTTTCCCTTATATCCCTTTGCTATAGTTGCCATTAGTGCATTAAATGAAGAGCCTTTAATGTAAGATCTTCTTGGAAATGGCTTTGAGTCTGCTTACCTAATAATACAGAAGCGTTTAGATATTGTTCTAAATTCATAGCAAATTATTTCAGAGAATGAACACATAGTTCAATTATAATAATATTTTTTGGAAAATTTCATATTTCACTTTCTAGTTAACCTTTTAAATCTGCATATTTTATACAAGGTATGCATATTGTATTTTATACAGTATGTGTTCAAGTTTGCTTCCACTGAAAAGCAAAAAAGGCTTTGATGTTTATACTACTTCAGTGACACCAAAATTAGTGTGGCTTTTATTTTCAGTCTCAGCATAGCTTGTAAATAATATATTTGTGTTGATGTTGAATCATACATTAGAAGGTACTCAAATGTAGAAGCCTCTTTCTGAGTTGGACATCTCAAATACTGACTAGCTTGCATTTTGTTCTATTACAACAGCTTATAAAAGCTTGTATCAAGTGAGAACAGGTAAAAGATAAGTTAAGTCCACCAGTCCACCACCCCCAGTGAGTAATTCATAACTGTAAGAAGCATGAAGGTTTAATAGTTACCTTAAATGTACTTCTTCACAAGCCTTTGATTTTGGAAGTCAGTTTACTAATGCAGGTATCTGCTGGGTCAGTCTTAGAACGAAAAACATTTTCAGACTACTTGAAATAGCTTAGTAGCACTGTGCCACCCAAAACTCCAACTAAACATAAGACTCACTGTGCTTTCTGTGACCTTGAAATGTAGGCAATTCTTTTAAACGCATTTAGACAAAGTTCCAAAGGAGGACAAATTGCAGGAAACATTACTACTGGCAATTCTGGCCTTGATAGCATGAGGAAGCAGTGGAAGGGAAAGGAAACTAAAAAATATCCAACAGCACTGGACTTAACAGGAGGCTGGACACATTGCTTCCACTCACTGGTTGTGCAAGAGTCTGAGCCACCACCTTATCTTCTCTAAACATATGCTTCCTTGTCATTATTCTTGAATACAACAGGGAGATTTTTCTGAATACAATTTAATTGAATCTATAATGTTTTCTTCACAAGTTCTATTACTTTGAAAATCGAAAATTTGCAGGGGAATGTTCCTTGTTTTAGAAATAGAGGAGGGAACTGCTGTTGCAATGACCAAACCAAGCCACTCACTTATTACAATTATTTCATATTCAGGTAAACTAAATGCAAAATCTAGAGATGTTACTCTCAGTATGCAGTTTTCAGTGAAGTCTTTAAATTATCTCACCAACAAAGATTTGCACAGAAGCCAAAACTTGAAGTTAGTTTAGGCAAAAGTTTTACTGACTCCAAGGACCTAAGAAACAGTTTAATATCAACAATGCCTTTCTGAAAATACAGTGCACTTTGACTTTGGAACGCTCTTAGGAGAACATCTTATTCAGACATCCAGGGATCACTATTTGCATTTCACTGTCATTACAGTATTCATTCTGCAGCATCAGTGCAGAAAAAAGCCACAAAAGATAAGCAATGAAAAATGCAGTAATAGCATTTTCTGTATTTGAAACCAAGACTTCCACTGACTTTAGACCTATCGTACTGTAAAAATAAACTAGTAATCCCACAAGTGATTTAACTTGAATTTAACACTGATGTAAGCAGGAAGGATTGGACCACACGACCTCAAAAGGCCACTTCCAATGAAATTATTCTATGATTTTACACACAAAACTTCATAATGCAAGTTTTGAATTTGGAATGCCTGAGAAGGTGCAGATTCAGATGATATAAGGTAGCATAGTCTAGTCATGAAATGGATCAATCAGCAATGACAAACAGCAAAGTAAAACCTGGAATCCAACATTTGGCAATGGAAGAAATACTGAATATTATAATCTACTGGAAATTACTAAAAAATTCTAAAATAAATATTTTTATGTTATTATTTCTGTCTTCTTTGAGGAACACTACTTACTGAAATATTTCTCATTGTAAAAGCTTACATATCCTTATTTATTATTTATCAATAATGAATGCTCAGCTTCTAGCTTTGTTTTTTTTGGGAAACATGCAGGTGTCAGTTGCTTGATTCTTTTACTGTCAGTTATCATGCTTAATGATATTGCTTAATGCTTGTTCAATCTCCAATTTGACTAGTTAACAGCAACTAGGTGCAAATTCTGGGAGTGAGGCCTCAGAATACATTCCTTCCCTAAAATTCTGAAGTCCAAATTCCAGATTACTTTTGTGACAGCAATAATGACAGAAGGACAGGCAAATTGAACCCCCTCCCTTGTCTTTGCTGAAGGAATATACCATTGGAAGCCAAAATTCAAAATTATTAATGACATGCCAGCTGCATCAAGAATAATTTTGAAAACCTGGAAAAAATACTTCAACCACTTAGCACCTTATTTTCATCTGTATCTGACCACATTCATCTATTTATATATTAATAGAAAATTTACATATATTCTATTTGTATATTTTTTGATTTATGTTTATTGAATTCTTAATCACATTCATAGACACTAAAACTGAATTTGTTGCTAGTGGAAAAATCGTATATATATTAGATATGAAGCAAACTCCAGTTTTCTGTATTTGAAATCAAACTTTGGTTGAGAAACACATAATTAACACTCATTGCTACCATTTGCATCATTGTATTACAAGAAGTTTGACAACAATATCCTATTACCAAAGTAGGATGTTAAATTATTCTTAATTCCTTAGGGGGATACTTTTTCCCCTAATGAGAGATCGAAATCCTATTTCAATACGGTCTTTCTGCTTCCTTTATTTTCCCAAGTGTGCTAAACATGAGTCGAAGTCACCGAACATCGAGTTTCAATCTGAAAGAATCAGACACATTTAGATTATATTCTCACACAGAAATTCCTTCTGTCCTTTTGGAATACTTATGTTCACAGTCCAGGGAAGCTAACCGAAATCATTATTCTCCAATTAGTTGGGTGGACGTTGCATTCTGTGTGTTTGCCATCGTTTCCAGCTGTTGCAAATAGGGAGGAATTTGTAATATTGGACCAAACACTCTGATTGACTCCTTTGGAAATTGTTGTCATTTGACCAAACTAAAGCAAATATAGAATTAGATACTACTAACCAGCAGGACAAAGTGACAAAACCTTAAAAATCCAACTATTATTTCATCCATTGTCATTATTTTACTAGGAAATATTTTCCTATTGTAAGTGGTTTAACCAGCTAAATGATACCAACCATTAGCAAACAGTTTAAAACTGTTACAATATTTTACCATGCTACTTTGTCTTGGCGCTACAGTTTATCATGAGGCTAACAACAAAGACAGAAATAATCTGCTCTGTTTGCAAGGACTCCAGCTAGCACTGTGTTAAAAGCGCAGCAAAAGCCAAAACCACAAGGCCTTCTTTGTGGTTTGGATTTCATTATGAACTCAGTCCATGCCCAGTGCAAGATCTGCTAGAAGTCTAAAACCTTTAAAGTAAGCCCAAGATCAATATTGTGCTAACAGAAATAAATTTAATGGTTTTACTTCAAAATCATATAAACCCTCTGCTATTGGTTAGAAGCAGACAGAAGACCATTTTCAGAACTCTGAGAAATCACGCATGAAGTCCTTTTCTGGGTTAGATTTTGACCTGATTTAAATTAGTTTAATGAATCCAGATAATCTTTGGGATTGTCAATCATTTATTCAAACTTTCAGAATCTTACCATCAATAATATTAATGGTAATGATAATTTAAAAACCCATAATCAATGGCCTTTCAGTTTATAAAGAGATGAATCATGAGATGTTTAAGCTGTTTATCTTAAAAATGGTGTTTATCTGAATTGAAAATATCTGAATTATCTTTAAAATTTTGCAAAAGTAAGCTGATTTAGTAGCCCACTATAGTGAGATGACTGCCCTTAAGCCCTGATTAAAAGGGACACTTACAAATAAAACCATGAAGCACTTTTCTTAAATTTCCTTGCATATTAAAGCTAAATAACCCGAATTCATGTTAAGAATACTATGATTGAAAAATCTCCACCTGATACAATTTGACCTACAAATTTTAATTTCTAATAATTAAAGATGATCTATGGGACAGAGTTACACAAACAGAGCTTGGACACAGTTCTAGAACTAGTCTGACCACAGAACTTTCCTTACTTTAAGTGAGTATTTCATACATGAAATTGTTGGCAGATCACAAGTTTGCCTCTAAGTGCAGATCAGAAAGACTCACTGGAGTCTTCAGAACTACTTTAAGGAAATCACCTAGGAAAGGAAGATTTCAGATTACCTCCAGATACAGCATTTGCTCTACACTGTATTAGAAAAATGCTGAACTGGAATAACTGTTCTACTGAAATGTATGCACATAACTTTATTATCCTAATTGAGCTCTTGGTTTCATAATACTTTCCTTTGTATTATTATTTTTACACATTAATTGAAGCCCAACTGACTGGTTAGGGATTGGAGACTGTTACTCAATCAGTTATAGGATCCTTTTATGGATTTTGTGAATAAAAACGAAATATTATTCTTTTATTTTTAATTTTACACACAACAGGATTTCCAACTGCATTTCTGCATGTTATAAGAGTGCTAAAAAACTGTTTTGAAGACAGTTTAATTTATTTCTATTTCCTGTTATCTTGGTATTAGCACAAAGGGAAACAAACAAAAATAATTAAGATACACTGACCATTGGATTTAAG
>VZTD01000883.1:638343-679479 GCA_013397725.1 Rhagologus leucostigma | reverse complement strand
TAAACTGAGCTTGAGGGAAAAAGCTCTCTTTTTTTATCTCTTTCACTTTCCTTTGAGGAAAAATATCCTTTTTTCCCGAACCCTGTGGGGGGAAGGGTGGTTGTAACCTTGTTTTCCCTCAGGGGCTATATTATTAGATTTTGGCCAAACTGGCACACAGTCAAATGGGGATATATGGAAATTAAATTTGCAGAAACGGGTAAAGCTTGGCTCTTTGCACCATTTCTCACGTCTGCTTTTGTTTATAGCTATGTAAAGTCAGGGAACCATGTGATGCAGTTAGAAAACAGAAGGAACAGAATTAGCAACTGGAATTACCAAAATGCTACTTCTTCTTTCCTAGAGAAAATTCAGTGTTTATTTCTACCCTCACATGAAGCAAACCAGTTCTGTTGTACAAAAAAGGTAGAAGTCCAAAGATAGAGGAGCTGCTTTTTCTTACCAGGACTCTTCATTTGTTGATATATCTGTTTACTTTTTCTGCTTAATTTAGTTTGTGTAAGTTAATGATTGAATATGATTGGGATTATAAGAGAAAATGATTTTATTTTAGGATCTTCTCTTCTTGATAGACCTTTGGCATCAAAAGTTCAGGACATTATCTCTGAGACAGAAGAGTAAACTCTGACTATCAATGTCGCTAAAGTGAAAAAATATCTGTCAGTTTGATTAGGGCAGAAATGGTGTGTCAGACTTTACTTGTCTCAAATTTTGCATAAATATGATTTTTTTTTTAAAGTTAACATAAAGGAAAAGATAACAGAACAATGAGATCAAGGTACAACACCTATATTTGACATTTCCAAAAACTTAATTTTCTTTTTCAATTTTTTATTACTGTAAACACAGTTAATTCACTTTTTCATGTAAAGTACATAGGCTAATTTTTCTCATTTCACACCTTTGAAACAATATTTTTAAACAATTTAAATATAGTTATTGTAGTTCCTTTTTTTTGGGAGTAAATATATTCTTTAAACCTGTAATCCTTTAATATCCTTTAATTCCTGTAAAGAATTTTAATAAAAAGATAAATGAACAAGAGTTTTAGGAAATTCTCATCTAACAATAGTACTTTTATTTTCTAACCTTTACCCTCTTTGGCTGCTGCAGTAAGAAAAAGAGTTTAAGTTCTTACCAGCATATACAGGCAACACTTTTAGTAACGGTCCTGTTTTCTTCAGCAAAAACTAAGAAAATGTCTTGTCTTGATTTGTATAGCTATAGGATCAAATGCAGCAAAAAGCTACATTCAATGAGAAAGCATTATCTTCCAATTTTCTGAGTAGTAGTAGATAGCAAAATACAAAATTGTAAGCTATATTACTTGGGATGTGAAAATAAAGTTACAATTCCTCGTTTAGCTATCATCATCAAATGAGTATCTTGAGATCATACCAGTGAAAGGACGAAATTTAAATCTGTGCAATGTGGCATTTTCAGATGTGTGTAGTGAGTAATTTTTTTGCAGTGTGTCAGCATAATTACTGTACCCTGAAGACAAAAATTAACTGGTGCATTATGATAAAGGTTGCTTGGAATGGAATTGACGCTGTGTGTGCAACTCAGTAAGCTCATAAGAGTATTAAACATAGTGAAAGTGATAGCATGCCGTTAAATCAACTCCAAAATCCTCTGTGCAGGATTATATGTTATTTAATTTGGTTCTTCTATTTTAGGTTTCACATGAGAGACGCTATAATCTTATCTTCATCAAGCCAGTTTGCTCTTCTCAGTTTAACAATCAAGCGTCCTTGTTGGTTAGCTTTAGATGTCATCTCAGGGGAGCACATCAATGCCTCTGAAAAACCTTATCTGGAAATGACACAGCATTTGGTGTGCCTCTAACCTACTTGATCTCAGAATTTTCCTTTTAATGGCTGTCAATGAACACTAGAAAACTAGCTGACACTGAGTGTTGTTTCATCAGTGCAACAAGAAAAATAATAATTAAAGAGTGTTTTACTAGAAATCAAGCTAGCAAACAGCTAGCAAGCTGTTTATTGTTCTAAAGTAAACAAATAAAATACAATCTTTTGTTTGCCAGTTTTCCAAGAAAACCATCCCAAGAACTCTGAAGCACAGAGACTGGCAGTGATCCTGCCACAGGGGAGTAAGTACACAATGAACTAATTACTTGACACGGTTTGACTCCACATAGATGAGATAAAACCATCAGTAGGGGCAAGCTTACACATCAGCCTAGTTGGAAGATTGTCACTGCCTTCTGCTATCTGTACCGGCAACCACCTGAAGAGATAACACTGGTAGTGCAGAAATCAACAATAGAGAAAAAAAGCCCCCTGCTTCCCATGAAAATATATTTACAGTATGGTAGTGGGCAAAAAGTAGATTAAAAAGTCAGAATCAAAGCAGTGATCGAACATATGCAGTAAAAGTTAGCAAATATATTTTGTAATCTTTATAAATTGTGGTGGAGGGTGATACGCTCATAGGAAAAGGGAAAAAGAATGAACAAAGATGTAGTAAAAGGCTTCTAAATTACCTATGGAACTAGCTAGTATGAGAAGCATATCTGCCAAATGAGTAGAATATTACTGGATGGAAGGAAAAAATACCCCTACTCCTTTGTTGGTAACCATTAAAATTTTAACATTAGAAAACTGACTATTATGGAAAGCAGAGATATGAGGTAGTATTTGACTGAAAATAATCTTTTTTTTTAATGTTCTTTATATTCTTTTTTTTGTCCCTTTATCTACACTGAGCCACAAATGTCACATAGGATGTATAAAATCAGTGATGTTTTGGTATACTGAAATCTTTGAAAAATTAAATAAGAGGTTTAAATGCTGACATCAGGCTATTCTATTCCACAGGTCCAGTTCAGCATTGGCTTTTGCTTTCTATGTTGCATAACTTCAAAACTGAACAAAATTCCACAGTAATCAAAGAGAACACTGAATGCCTAATTTGCACATTTATTTCACTCTTCCTGCTCAGAATCTGCATACAAGTGCACAGAATTGGAAGCACAATATGAACTCAGATGGTGTAGTCCAGTAATTAGGAACTGAGAACCAAAGGAAAATAAAATTTTCTAATGAGGATTTTAGCCACAGTTGATGATACTGTACCTTAAAAAGATAGATTTGAATATTTCCTGACTGAGAGAGAGAAAAACAGTTTTTTGAGTGTACATCTTTGGACATTTACCTGGACAAGAGAGACATATACTTCAGTTTCCTGTCCAATTAATATTTAAGCATTATAATCTAAATTATTAAAATATTAGGAAAATTTGTTCTTGAAGACCAGCATTTTATGCAGTAATGATTATTGTAAAAAGTTAATATTTTGTTTTCTTTCTCTTGTCTAGCTGATATTAAACGCACCAAAAAGACTTTAAGCGGACATATGTTCAAAGGCCTCAGGGCAGAATATTCTACACTATGGTGTTGAGTTGTTACGTGGCTAAAATGGAATGGGAATTCACTTTTCATCGCACAGAATGAGAGCTGAATCTAGACTTCTTAGGTAAATCCTATAGTCACTGTCCATCAGAAAGGAAGAATCTTATGTGTTCTAAGAAAGATATATTGTCTCAGGTTTGCTGTCTTTTTTTTCAGTAGAAAACTGAAGCATTCTTTATTTTCAAACTAGTGAAAACCACTCCATATGAAAACAACTCAGTTTTATGCTTTTAGTTCCCAAACATGCATGAAAGACAAGACATCCTCTTGCATTGCTCTCCTGATGCTGTCTCTTGCTCAGCTCCCTGAAGGCTTTGAAATACTGCAATTTGTTAGATAGAAATTTTGCAGTAGTATCACCATTCCCTAAACAAGTACTGAAAATAAATTTTAGATTATAGAAATTATATAAACTATAAAAGTTTATTTAAAAATAAGCTTACAGATATTCAAGTATTGATTCATTGTTCTGATGTGAATAACACAGTAGAAATCCTGACTGTGAAGCCAAAACCAACAGGAAATTACAAGGTTAGGGAAGCCAAGGCCCATTTAGAATTGAGTCTATCCATGGATATCAAGGATAACAGGAAGGGCTTCTACAGATACGCTGTAGGCAAAGGAAAGACTAAAGATAACGTGGGCCCTCCCTGCCAGGAAATGGGACACCTGGCTAGCCTGGACAAAGAGAAGGCTGAGGTTCTATGCCTCAGTCCTCAATGGCAAGTGCTCCAGGCACTGCCAAAGTTGAGGAAGGCAAATGCAGGGACTGGGAGAATGAAGACCCTGAGTCCACTGTAGGAAAAATCAGGCTCACGAACATCTAAGGAACCTAAGTGCGCACAAGACTCAGGAGATCCATCAGCAGATCCTGAGGTAGCCCGCAGATGAAGTTGCTATGCCACTAAATATCATTTTTGAAGAAACGTGGCAGCCTGGTGAAGTTTCTGATGACCGGAAAAAGGAAAATGTAACCTCCATTTTTAAAAAGCAGAAATTGAAAGACCTGGACAACTACAGACCAGTCAGTCCTACCTCTCTGCCAGGAGAGATGATAGAGCAAATTCTTCTGGAAACAGTGCTAAGGCACATGGAAAACTAAGAGGTGATTTGTAACAGCCAACATGGCTTTACAAAGGGGAACTCATCCCTGACAAATTTGGTGACTTTCTATGACAGGGCTACAGCACTGGTGGATAGGGGCAGAGCGGCCGATACTGTCTACCTGGACTTAGTGTCCTGGCAAAGTGTTTGACACTATCCCACATGACATCCTTGTCTCTAAATGGGAGGGACATGGGTTTGATGGATGGATGACTCAGTGGATGAAGAACTGGCTGGATGGCTGCACTCAGCATTGTGGTCAGAGCTCACTGTCCACGGGGAGAGCAGTGACGACTGGTGTCCATCAGGGGTTGTTACCAGGGCCAACACTGTTCAACATCTTTGTAGGTGACGTGGACAGTGGGATTGAGTGCACCCTCAGCATGTTGGCTGACAACAGCCTGTGTGGTGCAGCCGACACGTTGGAGGAAGGGATGCCGTCCAGAGGGACCTGGACAGGCTTTAGAGGTGGGTTCATGCAAACCTCATGATGTTCAACAAGAAGAACAAGGTTCTACACCTGGGTCATGGCAATCCCAGACACATCTATGGGTTGGGAGGGGAAGTGATTGAGAGCAGCCCTGTAGAGAAGGACTTGGGGGTGATGGTTGATGAAAAATTCAACATGACTCAGCAGTGTGCACTCGCAGCTCAGAAAGCCAACCATGTCCTGGGCTGAGTCCAAAGCAGTGTGGCCAGCAGGGTGAGGGAAGTGACTCTGCTCCTCTGCTCTGCTCTGGTGAGACCCCACCTGGACTGCTGCATACAAGTCTGGTATCTCCAACATAAGGACATTGGAGTCCAGAGGCCACGAGGTTCATATAAGGATGGCAGCTCCTCCACTCTGAAGACAGGCTGAGAGAAGAGAAAGTTGTTCAGCCTGGAGAAGAGAAAGCTGTGTGGAGACCTCACTCATCAGGAATTGTAGTGATAGGAAAAGGAGGAATGGGTACAAACTGAAAAAGAGAAGTTTAGATTAAATATTAGGGAGAAATTCTTTACTATGAGTGTAAGAGTCACTGGAACAGGGTGTCCAGAGAAGTTATGGATGCCCCATCCCTGGCAGTTCAAACACAGGTTGGATGGGGCTCTGAGCAACCTGGTCTGGTGAGAGGTGTTCCTGCCCATGGCAGGGAAAGTTGGGGCTAGGTGATCTTCAATGCCTATTCCAACCCCGTCACTTTTTATGATTCTATGTTTCTGTGATATATGAGATAAAGTAAATTTAACTTATTGCCATTACTGAAATTATAGCTGTTAATGAAATAATAATATTACTAAAAGAGGATTTTATCCTGTGCAGTAGTTGGACTTTAATGATAATTTATGATGCAATTGCTGGAGCGATGAAAAGAAATAGATCTTGATGTCATAAAAAGTTGATGTAGATAATACACCCACATGAATGAATGCATAAATGAATGGGATGAGATCAAATATAAGCAGTCAAGATCTCGGCAAAAACTTTATTGCATCCACTTTCAATCAAATTAAAACTTTTTAACTCAGTCATATAGATACTGTAAAAACAAAAATGCAGCAGTGGCTTCAAAAGTAAAAATCTATCTAGTATTACACTGAAGGAAACTGTCAATACTGCATGCTCTGCAAAGAATATTATCTCTCAGTACAAATAGCAATAATGTTAGAAAAAAAGGTGTTCAAATTGCAGCTGCATTATTTTTTGTGATCTGTATAATTCAAAATCACCTCTATTTCTAATTTTATTTTAGATTTTCTCAAACAGAGGAATAAATTTATTTTCCCCTCTGCTCCCTGCAAAAGTCAATCACCAACCAGTCATCCAAAAATAATGGAGATTAAAGGATATCAATGGATTGGTACTTCTAGAGTGTTTATTCTCTAAGACACTAATTAAGCCAAATACCTGTTTTTAAAATGTCTTCAGTAAGGTGATAACTTCCACCCTATTAATGCCACTTGAAAATGTCAATCACATGGGCTATGGAGCTAGTATATTTCAAAGGATCAAAGCGGCCCAAGACAGATAGAAATTGGCAATTTCTGGAACCAAGTCAGACACAGTCTCTATAAGACCATATGGAAATGCACCACCACACAGGAGTACCCCTGCATCTCTTACTCTTTCTTAAGTTTACCTTTAATTTTTGCATTGTGCTGTCACTTGTCCTTTATGCTGATGTTGGATTAAGTCTGAAAACAGTTGGAATTTAGGCTTTTTGTTATTTCAGCTGCTACCACAGCAATGTCTGTGGGAATAATTCTAGGAAGAAAGAATAAGTGTGCCATGATACTGTCACAATCCTGTAGCATGCTAGCTACCCTCTATCTACAAAGTGTGTGGGTGATTTGCATGACAGGACAAAACAGGCTCAGGAGATGCAGTCTTAGGAGAATTTCGTCTCTGAAAAGGAATTGGCTTTTATGCAGGCATATATTTATGACTTAAATTTGCTTAGTATTTCAAGGAAAGGTCTAGATGTTTACCCATCATATCTCAGAGACACTTTCTGCCCACAAATAAATTGGTGGATGGTTTCTCCATCAGATTAAATCTTTTCACTGTAAATATAGCAGCTTTTCTCTATGAAATTAGCAATACATTGTTTCAGTGTGAGCAAGCCCGTATTTCTTCTAACTTATTTATTGGACATGACTGAAACCATTTATTTAAACTGTTATGAAAATCAAGAACAGCAGCAAATTTTGTGAAAAAATTCCAAATAAATGGTTTAAAACTGAAAAAATAAATAAAATCTTCTAAAAGAAAACATTGGGCTATCCTAAATGACAACATACTTTATAAATATACACAGTCTAAAGACAAGGGCATAGAATGCAGAAATGTAAAATGTGAATCTTCTATTTTCTCAGTGTTATAAGCAGTGTCTGATTTTGTTTCAGAGCAAATAAATTCTCCTTTTTGAGACTCCCTGTGGTGTACAGAAAATGATAACAAATCAAATGACTGGGTGAAACAAGTAAAGAGAACATCTTTTACAGTTTTATAAGATTTCTGACTTTATGACACATTTTTTCAAACCACAACTAAAGAAATTCTTTCATATCCCCCAGCTGCTTCTTATTACAGAGATGCTAATGTTGTCTTTTCTGCCTGTTTGCATCAAGCTGAATCCTCTGTACTCCATCATGAATGTGTTCTGCCTTGACAAACATCTAGGTCTTCTTCAGTTCTTTGCTGACCCAGAAAACCAGCTGTATGCAAGTCCTGACATTCTTTCACTGTTATGAAACAGATATATTAAAGTAGGGGTGCTATGTAAACAATTTCAGATTAAATATAGAAAAGATTTTTGGTTTGCATTTTTTTTGTTGTTTGTTTTGGTTTAAGGTTTTATTTTGGTTTGGGTTTTTTGTTTGTCTTTTCTGCTGGACAACAGCTTCTTATAATGAAACACTGACTCTCTCTCTCTTGCAAGAAAAAGAAGAAAGGACTTAAAAGCCATCAGCCATAAAAGGATAAAAGGTTTTGCTCTCCAATTATGATGTTCAAAATACATAATTTACTTCTCCTTCCCCCTCTCTGTTCTTCCTCCCTTCATTGACAGTGACAGTGATTATAGCTCTGCATTTGTTTACAGAAAGTTGCCCAGAGTTCCACAGTAAAAAAAAAAAAATTGTTTGCAAATAAAAAAGTTCCCTCTTTATGTACATTTGAGCATAGATCTAGGTCAGGGCCTGATTCATATGCCAACCTGTAAAACTCTGACCCTTATAGTACAGCACAGACGACAGTAAACATAATTACAAATGACAGCATGTGGATGGTATGGCTTGCCAGGCACATGGGGATTTTTTAAAATAAAAAGCAAAGCCTAGCAAGTCCAAGAGTAGAAAATAAAGCAAGAAATCTATTTATGTTGGAGAAATGAATTGCAGAAGATCTAAAAATCCTCTCGCTCATTCTCTAGGCAGTTCTTCAACCATCAGTTCATCATGTTTACTTGTATAGGCAAATAACCCAGATGAAAGATCTCACCTCTAGGTGACCATAGTTTATTACATTTAATAAATTAATTTAGTAAAAAATGACGACAGTATTAATGCATCAGAGAGTTACAAAGCAAAACAAGAAAAGATTGTTCAAAGAAGCTATTCTTAGGTCTTCCTAGAAAGCATAACTTCAATTTCAAACACCTAATTTAATTTGGATACTGTTACTTCTCTTAGTGCCCAAACTAAAACAAGTAAACCACATTTTTCTGAAAATTAAGCAAAGTGCTTGCTGAAGTCAGTAGTGGGTCCTAATGGTTGAGGTCATCTTGGAAATAACCAGACAGACAAATCTGAATAAATTATCAGTGAAATAAGTAGTAAGAAAATTTAGGGTCTTTTTAGATACCCTTATGATCTCTTTAGATACCAGCACATATATAACATATAGGGGAAAAGCTATAAATTTTCTGTAATGATACCCCGGAGAAACTGCATTCCACAACTCAAGCTCTACAGAAGCCTGGTTATTCCTTTGGTTTACCAAGTTAATCTTGCACTTACATAGAGAATCTCTCTTGATATACAGTACTGTCTTGTTTCATCTGCAGGTCCCTTCCCAGTGATGCATACATCTTCAGAAATTCAAGGCATAAAAGACAAGGTGAAAGTCAGTAGTTGGTCTTCATAGCATGAAAAATTTCTGATACAGAAACTGTTGATCTTGAGAAAATATTTTTTTTCTTATTTTCACATGGGATTTGGGGACCACTTGATTAAATCTCACTATATTTGGAAGAAAGTAGATGGTCCTAGTGAGACATATGTCATAGTAGAGTTAGTAGAGCATTTATCTTATGCTCAGTGAGAGCATTTACCTTGTATGCTTAGGTAGTTGTCCTGCTTGAAGAGTTTTACTAAATGATGCATTATTAAGCATAATAATTTACATATTTGCATAGTTAAAACTATTTCTATGACACAACTTTATTACAAATTATCAGCCAATTTTTCAGTTTGTTGTTATTCCTATGTTTTTCCTTTCCAGGTTAGTGGACAGTGTCAGAGTCTCTAGAACAGGAAGCTCAAGGTAACACCAATTTGAACTGATACATTCACATTTTACAGGATATTTCATTTTGTATCAAAGTGCACATATCTGGAAAGAAATGGAGATCACTTAAGTCTGAATCAAATCACTTCAGCCATGGCTAGATTGCTTCCCAGGAACTTTGCAATGTGCTCACTCAGCCTCTGCTTCTGCAGTTGGATTGCATTAGTGTGCCGGCACTGATGATGTAAATGCATACAATGGACATTAGTGTGCTGGCACTGATGATGTAAATGCATACATTTACGTTGCACTGCATTTAACCATCATAGATAAAAAGGGTTTTCCTCATGGTTTGATTGTATTTTATGGTTATGGTGTTACTACTAACTGTTGCTAGCTTATTGTTTACATTTTGGTTCCAGAAAGATCATGACTGAAACAGACTTTGGAACAATGCTCTGAATATCTTTGTGATGCAGTATACTCCTTATTTGCTTTTGCAATGATGTCTCTTCTGGACAAAACTCTTGGGGAAAAAAGGTTTATATTTTTTTATAAAGATTTGCAAGGGAAATGTGAACTCACTTTGTGCTTGTTAGCAAGAATAAAAGGCCCACCCCTTTACGGCATCAGTTCTGAATGCTCCTGCATTATATGCTCTGCCAGCTGTTTATATATTGACTACCACTGACTTATTCACATTTTCTATTTTGAGAATTAATATACTGAATGCACATTCATAAACTGACATTCTCAAAGATACTTTATAGGTATTTTTTGAAAGACAGCGGTCCAGCAGAAATGACTAATGTAGTCATGTTATACTGGGAACATTGAAAAACAATTGATTCAAAAAATTGACTTGAATATAAGTGGTTTATAATTCCTATGCATCAGCAACTGTCAGCATAGATAAGGGAACATAAGATATTTAAAAAAACCTTATATCAACAAAGCATATGATCAAAACTATATACAGCAAATTTAAAGAAAGGAAAAAACCTCTTTCATTATACTTCCTTACACAGAAATAAAGTACTTCACCTGACAATTAAGAAACATATTTTCAAAAAGGAAAATGTTCTTTTCTCCAATGTCTAAAAGGAGCTGTAGTATGAAAGGCATTCCAGCTACTGCAAACAGTTGAAAGGAGATGGAACTTCAGACAAAATAGCCTTAAAGTGATGAGAGGGATGGAAATTAGTTTATGACATCTTTAAGGCCTCTGCTTCTGCCTATTAGACCATTAGATGGGAAAACCTCTCTCAGAAAATCAGTGGAAGAACTGCAGAGAAGGAAGTTCTTCCTTAAGCATACAGGGGTTATTGCATACTCCCTCTTCTATTTGAGATTTGACTGCCATCATTGAAGCAAACACTGCTGAGACGAATTTCAAGACAGCTGAGAACTAGAACAGAGAGCTCTTTAGGAGAACTGTTTTTCACTGACAATCTCAATATTAGGAAGCCAGGACTTTTGCTCTTTGATGAGCAGAAGGGCTAAGGGATCCCAGCTGTAAACTGGAAAGAAATTGCAAGAAGGACACACTTCAGATATGCATGGTGATAGAGATGGACTGAAAATACAGAAATGGGGAAATGCACCACCGGATTTATAATTTTCCTTGAACTGTTCTCCCACTGAAGACAAAAAAAGTATCTATCCAGAAACACAGATCAGATAATTCCTACCCTTTGACCTAACTGCATGTTTTCTGCTGAAAAGATGACTGACAGTGCCAAAGGCATCTTTGCATCTTTGACTGAAAAAATGTGATCAAAGCTTGAATTTAGCTTCTTGTTCCAAAAGACCACAATATTATGTATTTATTTTGGTTTAGCTTACAGTGAAATTTAGATCTCCTTCCTTAAAGTAGAAGGGAAATAAAATTGAAGGTCTTTCTCCATCTAATTTATAAACTCATATTTGTTCTTTCTGTGTTCTCTAACACCTGAAGTCTTACAAGGCATTCATCAAAAATTGACTATAGCTACTGTCTGGAGAGTTGTCATGCTGTTGACATAGTAGCACTACTGATAATAAACTTGGCATTTTCTCTATTCTAGTCTGCAGTATTCTGAAACACCCTCTAGAAACAGCTCTAGAAACATTCGCTAGAAACACCTGTCCATTGACAGGAAAGAAAACTTAAAGCAAGCCTGTTCATGGATTATTGTTTAGCTAGATAAACTAGATTGCTAAAATGAGGAACAGAGTTTTACGATCTTCAAAAGTGATTACTGAATTAAAATATTTCTATTCTTCTGTACCTACTTTGGACACCTAATAAGGGATTTGATTTTCATAGGTGAGGTGTCAGCATTTTTTTAATATGTCTGATGTAAAACATTCAAGAAAAGAGGTACTGCCAAACGGCTAGTATCTTTAAAAGCAAAACCTTGGTTTATATCGTCCTATTTGGGATGGTAACACTTTTTTTCTCTTTTTAAATTTGTATCTACAACTGCCTTTGAAATCTCCTCCTATACCTTCAGGTTGGATTCCGGGGAGTGCACATGTTTACAATGCCAGTTTAGAACAAAGCACAATAAAGCCATAATCTTTTTAGGATTCACAGATGTTACCAAGCATTGCAACCATGTTGAAAATGAGTAGCCATCCACTTTTTTTTGTGCCATCTGTCTCTGGAAATAGCTGGTTTTGATAGGCCATTGTCCACTTAATTCACTTGTTGGTATAATTCTCTTTGTCCCTCTTCAGTTTTGGAGACATAGGGAAGCCTTTTCTCCCCAGGCTTAATTTGGACAAGTCGGCCAGTACTTCTTCCTCTTACTTTTGGCTTGAAGATGCTCCGGGCTGTCTCAGAGCAGGCCAGAATATAATCAGCCAAATGACGTCTTCTGGGTGTAAAGATCCTGGACCAGAGACCAATTTCTATTGCCAACCAATCAGCTACTCACTTATTCTTGTTTCTACCTGCCAGCCTTGTGTAAGTCAGCTGGCAGCACTTCAGTATACTTAGGGTTTGAGAAATCTGGAAGTGTAGTTAAAAGAACAATACAGCCTTAGGGATGTGGCCAAACCTGATTTAAACATGACTGTCACTGTAACTTAGCTAGCCTGGCATGGAGCACCACTTAACAATATATACATACCCTCAGTTTTCATAATTAGCAAAATGGTTATCAAATACAAGTTCAACTTTTTGGGAAGAGACAAAAGGCAGAGCTTCATGAACACTAGACTTACATTAAGTTTTAAATTCATACAGGCATGTATGTATGTGTGTGCCTGAGAATATATGCTTACATTTTTGAAATCATACCAGGCGCTGTTCCTAAGACAGGATGCCTTCACATATCTTTTCAGTCTTCCTGCTCTGTCAAAACCTCCTTTGTTTTCTGGTTGCTCCACAAATCCTCTCCCTTCCGTCTCCTTGCACAAAATCTCCTGTGCTTTAAATGATTTTTTATTATAGAAGGCATGATGAATAACTATGATTATGCAGCCATTCTGTATTTGGCAGCAGAGTCATTGTAGTACCTATATTTAGAGCTATGACGATAGATTTCCCTATTTTTCTCTTTTTTAAGAATAAAGAGTGTATCTTTAATTAATTAAAAACAAATTTGAAAATGTGTGATCATTTATTTGCCATTAAATGTGTAGGGTATCAGAACTGGAGCCTTGTAATCACTTAAGTCACTAAGCAACACAAAAGGTTGCATGATGGTTGCCCCTGGGCACAGGTTGTTTTCACTCTTGTAGTGCACCTACTGTCTTATTCCCCATGAAATATTTTATATATATAAAAGAAAAATATTATATACCTACTTTTGTACTTCTTTTGATCATATTGATGATTTTGCTAGCCTTCTGCAGAAGTATGAAGGGTGAGTGAAGAAAGAAGAAATCTTACTTAAGAATATTGACTGAGATTCAGCAGCTTCTTTTTCCATGACAGGCAGCCTAATCCACATGTTAAAGTAGTTTCATAGTTCTTTGCTTAAGAAAGGAATCAACTTCTGTTTCATACAGGTTCTTAAATGATGTATTTCTTCATATTTTATGAAGACATGCACAAATGTGTGAAATATGTACACATTTGTATGATGGGGTAGGATAAATATTCAATCCTACGAAGACAGACTTCACAATTTAAATTTTATTAATGCAACATAAGTTCTGTATTGAGGACTGAATTTGGCATTTTTCTTCTTTTACGGATTGTTTGTTTATGTACAAAGCTATTCTGTGAAGTGGCTGATTTTATTCCAATATTACTGATATAAAGGCAATGATATACTCCTTTTAGATTAAAATGAAAACTGTTTTCCAAAACGTATTTATCACATGAAGCTCAATATCTGACAAAAGGTTTGCAATTTAATGAAAATCAAGGTTCTCGTGGGATCTACAGATTCCTGTTAGAGGTGGCTCTTCTGAAAAAGAGGGATAACCTATGTGCATGCCCTGTCATTATTAAAGTAGTCCGTTAAAAACTGCTCTAATTTTTAAGTTCACGCTTATTATATATATTATTTTCCCTTGCTTTTAAGAATATCAATGAGATCATGAGGTTTCGTGATAATGACATCATGTTGAAGGCTACAGACAGACAAGTGGAAATTTTCTTTTTTTTTGGACAATATTTTAAAAAGTCAAATGGTAGGATCCCCCTTTCACATATCAGTTTATTTGTAAACAGAATGGAGCAATTCTGGTGAGTCATAGTCAACATTTCATCATAATCTCCTCCACAACTAAGAATTTACTGATGAAACTAATTTAAAAATAAGGCAGAATCCTCAACTGATTAGTAATTAATTTCTGTCCTAAATACACTTCCTTCTTATGTACACACAAGATCTTGAACTTCCTTGCTTGTTTGTATGTTTGTTTGCTTTATTACAGGTTATGTATGTACACATCTGTGTTCCAAAGAATAATGAAAGAATGCAGGAAATTGTGTACAGTTTTCTGTGGGAGGTAAAAGATGTATGAAGTTATGGGGACAGACAATACAGAACAGTAGTTTACTGTTAGATTGGCAAGTGGAAATCAAGTTAACATTTAGTGCATAGAAGATATTAGAGATTATGCAGACATACGTGTTAACAATTAATAACTAGTATGTTAACTGTCATCTTTATTTTGGAACACAGAATTTAACAATAATATGAGGTGAATAATATATAGAGAAAATGACAAAAATTGTTCTTTTGATGAATTTTACGTACAAGTTATAGTGCAGCATCAATATTGGGAAATGGGTACTTAGCAGTTCAGAGATTTAGCCATATTGCAGACTGTCTGAAAAGTTTTGGGTTTTGTTTACTGTCAGATAGCCATCTGATATTTGCTATGGTAGTATCATGCAAAAAATTGAGCTACCAAAGCAAATCAAAATAAAATTTGAACAGCTATCAAAACAAATATTCCATACGCCTGTATGCTATATACACTTAGTTAAGTCATTCCATGTGATTTCATACTTACTTTATACTATTGTTATATCTCTAGCTTTGAAGGCTTGAGCCACATATCTTCGCTTTTAAGGACTATGGACACTATAAGAAGATTTCTCGTAATGTTTGTTGCTTTATCTCCACATCACTAGTGTGCAAATGTGGGTAGCTGTCCAGAGACACTGATGACCTTATCAAGGACTACTATGAAGCAAGATGTCTTTAAAAAATTTAAGATGTGTTCTTTATTGAATACAAACTATTCTCCTGAGAAAGGGTCTTCGTGGCTGAAATCTTGCTTCTGCCCTCTGGTACAAATCTTCTCTGGAGGTGAGAAATAAAGTTATACCCAGAGGATTACTTTTTTAAGAGTTTTTTTCCTTGTGCGTTACATTCTGGGATTCCCTCTCCATTAGCTACCCAGCCTTTTTACAAGAACAGATGATCAGGTGTCACATGTACAAAGAGTAGATAGCAGAATGCTATTAGTTTTTCAGTGGTCTAGTTTCTTTAGTGTAATAGACCTTGTTTGCCTTGCAGAGAATCCATAATCTGAAAACAGTGGCCAATTTTAAGTCTGTATAACTATATATACGTGTATTTCTATCTCTATGTATTCTGGGCAGATATCTTTGAAGTGCATGTAACACCAATGAATAATTCAATTGACAGCATATTGGGAAAAAAACAAAAAGAAACAAAGGAAAACTACAACCCAAACCTCAAACCACTGTAGATAATATCAGGGAAAATGGCACTGCTAAATGGTAGTAGACAAATAAAAATGTAATTAATCTAAAACTGCATTTTAGCCACCGGCCATGTAAATGAAAAAGATTGCAAATGCAAATGCATGTTGGCTTTGTTGTTCTTTTCAGCCTCAGATTAAGTTTTTCAATGTTTGAAATTAGAATGCTAATTACCTGAACTATTAGACGATATTAAACACAACTACTTAGTAAGCAGGCTGCACAATTTCAATGGCCATTCCCCGTAGAGGGGCTTATCCCAGTCTCTAAATCCCACTGACTTTCATGGATTTTTTAAAATGTGTGATTGTTGCATACGAACATATTGAATAGGTGCTGTTTATATGCAGTCTGACATAGTTCAAGTAAGTGAATGGTACTTGTGCAATCTACATGGTGTCACAATCAAAGGTCTGAAGATCTTGGCGTGCTGTATTCCTCCTGAAAGCACAATCTAACTTCCTCACCCTTAAAAACATGCTGCAAAGCACAAGTGAAAAAGGTGTCATTGTGTAAGGATTAAATGGAGGATTTAAAGGATTACAAAGGATTAAATGTAATGCAATTAAATGCCCTGTGATATGATGAAAAAATATCTTGTGCACTGACAAAATAGAAAATCAGCTACACAAAATGCTATCAGCCACTTGCATTTCATTCATGGCAAGCTCAATAGGATAAAAGAATGGGAGAAAAGAACTGATACATTCAAAAAGTACAGGCAAAAGTTTCCTATACATTACTATGTCTATATGTGATTATATGACATTGTATGACTTCAGGAAGTCTGTTTCATTTCTGTGCAGTACTCTACCATTAACTGGTGGAAGAGGTATACTTAAATTATTTTATTCCTGAAGTACTGAGATTAATGGTGATTGCATGTAATTTATTTACTACCAAATTATCCAGAGAAAAAAACTCTTCTGAATAAGTTAACACATCTCTCAAATATAAAAATTAAAGGTGATTCTAAATTATGAAAATAACCTCCCATATAAATAGGACATTTAATGCTTAATAAATTTTTGTTTAAAGTGTTACATTGAGTCTATTATGTTTAAAAAGTAAAGAAATAATTAAAATCCAATTTTCAATGTTCTTTTGGGTATTATTTTCAAATTTAGAAAAGTTCAAATTAGAAGTATTCTTTAATAAATTTAAATCAAGTAAATGCAAAAAAAACATGCAAAACAAAAAAGTATTGTGAAATATTCTGTTTCATAATGATGGTTTTATTTATTCATTTCTAAAGCAGTAACTTGATTGGGATTGATTGCCTGGTTTTAGGAAATTATGTTAGTATAGTGAGAAACTACGAAATTTTTATTTATTCAAGCATATTGTCAGTAAATTGTGTCATCTAAGTAGCTTAGTAATATTTTGTATTCACAACTGAAAAATTGAATTGTTTCCTTCAGTGTTCTTTTATTGTTATGAGTCATTATTGTCATGCAATAGCCCACTGAAAAACATTCCAAACACAGTCATGTTATTTGATAGATTTACCTGTGAAGTTAAACGGACAGAACCAACCAGGCAGGCAGGTTTTTATTTTAATCCTGCATATTTGTTCTGGTCTTTCATCATTTAACAATTTTACCACAAATGTACATGATTGATGATGCTCCTAAAGGACTCAAGGATGGCCAGAGAAAAAGAGGAAAATTAAGAAGTCAAGTCAATCTACAAACATGTCAAATTTGGCTAAATGCAAGATCTACATGTAGGACAGAAGAACATAAGTCATTCTTTCAGAGTGGAAGATTGCTTGGGAAGCAATAACTCTTAAAGATTAGGAGGTAGGTAAATAAAAGCTGACCACAAATGACAAGTGTTCTCAGAAAAATATTGTAACCTCTGCTTGTGTGTGCAATAGTCTTGGTAAACTTAGGCTGATTCTCTTATCCCTCTGTGTAGAACTGTTCTCAGTGCCAGAAGATACGGCCACAATTAGTGGAGAAAATGCATAGCATAGACTCAAAATTTAAATTGTTAGAAAATGGATATGAATAGAATCATTGAATGTATGAAAACCACAGAAAATGACAATATGGGGGTGAGAAGATTCTATAACTTACATGAACAGAATTATGACATTGAAGAATTAGTCACCCTAGTATATTGAATTTAAGCTAAACTTACAGAAATTTACTCCATAAGTGAAACACATTTTAATTAACATTGTTAACCAACTGAACAAGTGGTATGATTTGCAATTAATTCTTCGTGAGCAATTTTTAAATCAAAACAAAATACAATATTTATCTAAAAGCAAAACTCCAGTTGGAATATGAATGGATATAAAGTGCACCTAAAGCATATGTTGCACAAAAGTTCAAGATAGATGAAACCAATGTTCTGACTTTATAACCTCTACAGTTGATTAATTACTTTAGAGAACTTCTTGTGTCTGAAAGCTTTTATTCTATCTATACATCAAAGGAAGAAAAGTAAACTACAACACATAGGCCATGGGACATTGACAAGCTTGAGAGTAAACTTGACAAAACTGCGAAGTAGACCCATGTGAGCTTCATGAAGTTCAACAAGACCATGGGCAAGGACCTGTATCTGGGTCAGGAAAATCATAGTATCATAGAATGGCATGGGTTGGGATATACCTTTATCAAGTCCAAACCAACTTGCTTTGGGCAGGGACATTTTACACTAGATTAGGTTCCTCACAGCCCCATCCAACTTGACCTTGAATACTTCAAGGGTTGGGGAATGTATAACTTTGTTGTGTAACCTCTTGGGCATTACTGAATATCAGTAGAGAGTTGGTAATGAATTGCCTGAGAACAGCCCTGCAGAGAAAAATTTGGAGATACTGGTGGATAAAAAATTGGATATGGGCTGACAATCTGCACTTGCATCCCAGAAAGTCTATTGTATTTTCGATTGTACAAAAGAAGGGCAACCAGCAGGATGAGAGTGTTGATTCTGCTTTTCTGCTCCTCTTTGTTTAGATCCTAGCTGCAATACTCCATCCAGTTCTGCAGTCTCCATTACAACACATGGAGCTCTCAGAACAGATACAGAGAAGGGCAACAAAATGAGGGGAGGGGTGGAACACCTTTCCTATGAAGAAAGGCTGAGTGAGTCAAAGTTATTTCAGCCTGGAGAGGAGAAGGTTCTGAGGACACCACATTCTGGCCTTTTAATATATAAAAGGGACTTACAGTAAAGGTGAGGATTTTTTTACCAAGGCTGGCAGTCACAGAACAAGGGATAACAGTGTTTAGCTGAAAGAGGGAAGATTTAGACTAGATGAAGAGAAGACATTTTTTACAGTGAGGGTGGAGAGATACTGGAATAGGTTGCCCAAAGCTGTGACTGCTCCACCATTGGAGGTGTCCAAGGCCAGACGGGATGGGACTTTGAGTAACCAGGTCGAATGAAAGATGTCCCTGTCTGTGCCAGGAGGATTGGACCTAAATGATCTTTAAGGTCCCTTCCAACACAAACCATTCTATGAATCTATGATTCTGACAGTGCTGTGGGATGTGATTTTTGCTCACGTCAATGGAACAGATCATTGTTACAAAAAAGAAATTTTCTTGTACTAATTACTACTTATTACTGCAAGCATAACCTTAATAAAAAAATAGACTTTAAAACATAAAAAAAGTATTTGACTAGGTGACTATTCATGATGTCTAAAACAAATATGACTTTTCTGCTGAAAAATTCACTACTTGCTGGACAGTGCCTCTTCACAGTGCCAGACAGGAGATTAATTATAAGACAAAGAAAAAAAAAATTACTTGGTATTATTATCTCTATGTGCATATGTCTTGCTTCTAGATAAGTGGTAGATCTTTACTAAATGAAATAACAGGGATAAATAAAACCTTAAATTGAAATCAATACTACTGATTTGAAGGCTTATAGAGAGATTAATCTTAGCAATCGTTTTAAACTGCACCTTGTTTTTTCAGCAGTGTGATGCTTAAAGGCTTTAGAAATGCATCCTAAGTTTGATAACATGAATCAAATAGTAGACTAGGCTGATTATTCAAAGCTAAAAAGTAAACCAAAGAAATTAAGATAGTGATTTCTACTATAAAGTAAATTACTGTTAAGGAAAGCAAGCAAGGAAGAACTATAGACTAATTTATGACTGTTATACATTAGGAGAAATTACATTGAACTGATTGACCAATATATACTCGAAAATATAATAAAATTACAAATATTGTCTAGATAGTAATAAACAGCTAATGAAACAGTCACTGGAATCCTAAATCCATGTATCTTTCTGCACATTTTATGCATGTTTTATTCAGCTGTTATTTAGAGGTTTGTGTGAGATTGTTCCTAGAATTGCTTAAATTTTATGTTTAATTAATGGGAAGATAAAAATTTTCTAGGCTTATGCAGCAATCAGTTGAAAGTTAGGAAAAAACAGTAGTGAAATATGGGTATGGTGTTTTAGTTTTCTAGTTGTTTATCTCAGTAGTCTGAACTTTTCTCTCTGAAATTACTAAAAACTATTTACCATAAGCCTAGCCGTCTAAAACCAGGAAGACAGATTTTTATATGAGTGCATTTTCTTTCCTTAAGTTTGAGTGGACAGTTAGATAGCAGGAGGTGGTGGGAAGTATTTGTTAAAATGTCTGAAGAATGGCATCCCAGATGAGATATTGTCCAAAACATTATTTTTCTGCCACATTATTTTTCATGGTACTGTCACGGTACAAAAAGTAAAAAAAAAAAAAAAGTCAAACTTAATCTGGGAAAGTATTTCTTTATGCTTATAAAGAAAACACCAGGATAACTTCAGAACTATGTGGAGTCCTGAAATGGGATTAGGAAAGAAATAATAAGTGTAGCCTCTTTGAAAAAGGAGTGTTAGGATGGTGAGTTACACCCAATACACTTAGTTTCAGCAACAGTCCCATTTTTTAGACAGTCCTGGAGCTCAGATTCTCTACACTAGTACAATTCTTCTCAAGAAACTTGCTCATTTTGAAAGTTGTTTTTAATCTGATACCTTGTCACTGCCTTAGCCTTTCTGGGTATTACTTTTGTCTTCTTCAAAGTCCCACAGACCTATTTTGATACCAAAAGTCTCTAGGACACTAGCAGTGACTATGCTGACTAGAAACAACTAAGTTCAGTTTCTCCCTTTTCCTTCTACCACAGAAACTACATCTTGATCAAGAAGGTGAAGCAAATAATATATAGCATTTTTATCCTCTCTAGGTGATAATGCCATGACATTTCTCTACCTATTCCTTTCCCAGGGTACTGAATGGCCTTTGTCTCCCACTTTTCTACGTTACCTGACAGTAGTTCTTCAGATCTTTAACAATATTATTTCTGCAAGATAAGAGGTACAAATAGGAAGGTATCTAGAACAGAAACTGCCCTGCTCATTCCTCTGTTCATGTACTTTCCACTTACCACAGATCTCAAATTTTATTAGAAACTCTCAGAAGTATTTTAAAAAGGTGTTACTTGTTTTGGAAAGAGCAACTTTCCACGGTTAAGTTGGTAACAAACCCTTAATGTCTCAGACAGTTGGGGCTGGCAGGTACCACCAGAATTCTCTAGTCTAGTCCACTGAGTAGGTCAGGGACAACTAGATTAGGTTACTAGGACTGGGGCCAGTGGGTTTCTGCAGATGTGCTGTTTGCCACCTATAAAAAAGGTCTTTCCTGTGTTATCATGGACCAAAAGAAACCCCATCAGTTTTGAATCTCCCTTTCCTCAGGTGTCTCCTATAACTAGCCCTGTTTAACTGCCTGTGCTTTGCCTCGTTTGGGTGTCTCAGCTCCAGCCCCTGCTCAGATGCCTTTATGCTATAATCTACTCAGGTATGTCTTTGGTATAGTCCTTCTCAGGAGTCTCTGCTCTAGTCCTTGTTTGAGCCTCTGTTTGCTCCTTGACTGCTAGGGCTGCTCCTCCAGCCTTGCTCAGAAGACTATTACCCTGCTGTCTTACTTTTGTCTCCCTGACTTCTCTTTTCTTCTGCATCCCTCTCCTGATACGCTGTCCCTTACACCCTCACATCTCTTTTATTTTCCTCCTTGCCTCCACTCAGATGTCACACCTGCCTTGTTGTTGGTCTGTTGCATCTTTTCTTTTCTGGATATTAACGTCCTTCCTTAAATATACTTTTTGCAGAGGCACCATATGCTCCTCTGATGGGCACAGTTGTGTCTTCAGTGGGTTGGTTTTGTCCATAGCAGGGTGTCTTGGGGTGACAATCTGTAACTGGCTATGACGAGCTCAGAGAAGTTCCAGATCTCCTTTTGCATAGATCATCACTGTAGATCCTTGTTCACTACCAAAATCTGCTGATTATGCCTGATACATGTTTAAATGACTTTTTTTTTTTCATTTCAGGTCAGAGCCATTGACGTTTATTTTGTCACTTGCTTCCCCAGCCTTGTAGGTCTAATTTATTTGGGGCATCACAAGTCTAAGTGCAGTTTAGAGAAGTGCCAGACTACTGATAAAGAACACATTCTTTCAAACAGATGATTCATGATTTGCAAAATGTATCTTATGCAATATATGGATAATCAGCTATTCATAATAGCATCAGCTATTATCATAGCTCATGAAGATTCTGTCAAGACACATGAAGACACGAATGTGGCTCTATGAGCTCTCCAGGAGATTTGAGGGCCTAACTTATCTTGTTAACTGAAAAAGGCTTGTGTATTGAGATGATTGAGGACATCCTTCTTACTCAATTTCAACTCTAAGGATCTTCTTCCTGCTTTTATTTATATTCCTTGATCCAGGCTAATCATATAACTTTGATTCCTAAAGTTCTCCTTAAGAATTTGCTTCTTTAAACACTATTTTATAGACAATTGAAGTGCCACAAAACACATTTCTAAAAACTGGATAAATACACATTGCTCCTTTAGCTGAATTTTATAGCAATATAACAGCTATATCCCTCCTTTTCCTCTTTTTTCCCACCTAGTCATGTGGTGTTCTTGCCAGCGCATTGTTAGAAAAATGCTTTTCTTACAATGTAGAAACTTCTGAATTAATTCCCAGTCTTGGAGGGCTTTTTTCCTATAGGTAGCAGACTTAAAGGCTTTTCCCCCTTCTTCCAGGGAAATGAGATTCTCTTATGATTATATCAAATGAATGAACCAAAAAAAATTACAAAAATCTTCAATTTTTAAACTTTTGAGCATTAAAGTTAGAATCAGGTGCTTTTGTGCAAATTAGCACTTAATGTGTTGTAACTCCTACGAAATAACAACAAAAATTTAACTCCTATTCTCATTATTTGTGGTGTTTCATACCTATGTCTGATTCTTCCAGCATTTGGGCTCCATGGAAACAGAACTGTGAACTCAGAAATTTTTTTGTTCAGACTTTATCTCCTATTTTCAGGCACTAAATATCTTAAAGGGAAAGCATCTGAAGTCCTTGTCATGGCTTGTTAGTGGTGGATTCCTTATAAATACAGGCATAAATTCAGACCTGCTGGCTTTACAAATTTCTCTGTCTATTGTTGTCAGAGTTCTGCACGTGTCTCCAAGGAAAAGGCAGAAGTCCTGAAAACCAAGTTACTCCTTTTCCTCCAGATTATTTGCCCTTTCTTACTGTTCTTCACAACAGCTGAGCACTTCCAATCTTTATTACTGTATGGCACAAGAATTTGTTCTCCTCCTGAATGTAAGGACATCATGTTTTGACTTCATCTCTCAGCATAAGGTTAAGAACCCTGGTGAAGTGAGGGCAAAGGTTTACACACGACTAACAAGCGTCAAGCAGCTAATGCCTATTGCCTTTGCATCTCCTTGATCTTCTGTTCCCTCTTTCTCCTTTCATCTTCAATCTGACTGCATATAAAATTCTCATATATGGGATCTTCACAGGCTTTTGAGGAGAAAAAAGAAAGTTCATCTCCAGCATGTACTGTAAATGAAAAAAGTAGTCAAAAGATTAAAAGATAAAGATACTAATGGACCTCTGGACTGCTAATGAACAAATATTATGGGCTGTAAAGAGGAATTAAGAGCCAGCATTCTTGGATTTTGATGACGACAACTATACCATGATTAGGGAAGTAAAAGAAGAAAATGTACAGATTAAGACTGGATTATTTGTGGAGATACCATATATGGAAGCAAAGAGATTAAGAATCATAGATTGAATTTAAGCAGGACTAGAAAGATGTTTCATAATTTAAGAGAACTGGATGGTGTTTCTTTTTTGAAGCAAATTTAAAACTCTACTACCAATCATGAATTAGCATGTCCTATACATCACACATATTTTTTAAGTGAAATTTTAACTAATAAACCTATATATTACCCAGTAGAATACAAAATAAGCACTCGTGGAAATTCTTTCTGAGGTCATGAATCTACTTCTGCGGAATTTTTATTGTACAAAAAGCCACTTCATTACCAAGAGTCTGAATAGGGTTTTGATTCATCTAACAAATATATGTATATTTTTAGCACTTTGAAGATGTTACTTTTATCGCCAGTGAGCTTAGGCATTTCTTTTCACCAAAGGCATGTCACTGTTTTTAACTGGCAATGAGTCAGTCTGGAGGTACATATAGAAGAAAAATGGTACCATTAATGTTCAGGCTAACAAATTATGTTCAAGCTGTGAAGGATTCAGGGGTATTGAGAAAAAAGAAGTTCACCTTCTACTACCAGCCTTCTTTTTTTACTTTTAGAATTGCAGCTTTGTTACTTGGTATGTACATGACTTCATTACTTCCTTAACTCTGAGAATTTTAGAGTCTTAGATATAGCAAAGTATAAGGAGTAAAAATATCTCCTTAATGGCAAAATCAATAGATTTACTCTTATATGTCATTCATATCTTTGTTTTTTGCTTTCCACTCCTCCAATATGGAAGCTCTTAACAAAGCTGTTCCCATTCAAAGTAACACATCTTAATTTGTTAGCAATCAGGATTTCAACGAAGTGCTTATTTTTGTGCCACTTATAGAGTTGTCCACTTTGATATCTAGAAGCCAAGTGAAAAAGGAACACAGAAAAGTTGTGATGGAAGAGATTTGAAGTTCTCCTGGGAGAACTCAGGCAATTAGAGATTAAAAATTCCCATCTTCCTCCTGATACAGAGTGGACTGTATTTGCTGCTTACCTTAAGTATAAACAACCTTTTATAGCAGTCAAACCTAGATTGATATTATCACTCCTCTAAACTGGCAGAAAGCAACAAGGACCTGAAAGTGCTACTGAGGGTTCTCACTTGTCTGTGCCAGCCACATAACACAAAGTCATTCAATTACCCTTCCTCCTACAATTTTTTACCAGCAGATGCTATTCTTTACATTATTATTTACTGTCTGAGTCAGAAGTATATTTTCATGATTTATTTATATAGCATATCAAGCTTTAAATAAAACATGCATCCAAATTCAAAGTTCTGTCTCTAATGTGTCAGTTATGTGACTAATTCATTAGGTTTGTCACTGACTTATGAATTATACAAGTGACTTTTAAGATGTGAAGTTGATTTGGATCCATATTTCATACTTCGGAATGTAAATATCTGTTTTATTAATAGCTGTTTACAAAGAATGAGCTTAGCAGTTAATGTACACACTTACCATTGAAAATACGCTATGCCCCCAGCACACTATTGAAATACAGAGTTACCTGTTTGAAAAAACAGATGTTCTTCTGCCTTACTAAGACGGATTCTTCTGTTTTTGTCTTGGAGACAGGTGGGAGGATAGAAATGGGAAGACAGTAATACTTGAAGTTCACACTGTCATCAAGAGAATCTGGTAATCTTTTTTTTACTTCTGAGCCTGTCTGTGCAATAATGAAATAATTGTTCTGAGTAATATCAGAGTATTACAGGGGAGTATTCCCTGTCCATCACAGGAGGGTTGGAACCTGATGATCTGTAAGGTCAAGCACAACTCAAACCATTCTATGATTTTATAATAAAGCTAACAAAATTTAGTTTCAAGACATTTGATTATAATACACTTATACATCACTTAGCTGAGCAGTACTGACCTAGACAGGATGAGGTGACTCCTTAGTTATTTTCTGTTCCTTTATGTCATCTACATTTTAAAAGCCACATGCAATGAGGTGAAGAACGAACACCAGAAAACATGACTATACTAACCTCACTTTATTAAGAGGACCAAGTGAGGGACACGCCTTGTGAGGGAAAGCTTTACAGAGACAGACACATAAACCCAACCCCTCAACCCGCCCCCCAACCACTTTCTGTTAATTGACTACTGGTGAGCTGGCAGAGTTGAGATCATGATTTCATGTTCTTTACTATTTTGAAAATGTTGCAATCTTAGTGGGTCAAATTATGTTCTTGGTTATGAATATCTGTGTTCCATTTGGCCTCTTATTCAGGGGAAGCTATTCCTGATTTACATTACTGTTGAAGGCTCCATGAATGCAGTTGGATTACCCCAGAACAACCTCTGTCCTAGTGACTGAGACCCACTTTTAATGCCTAGGTAGCAGAGTAGGTCATCAGTATAAATTAAAGTACTTCAGAGTCATAGTCTATGAATGATTTAGAGAGATAGGAAATTTGTGTAGCCTTTTCCAGCAAGTGTTTTTCCCAAAGATCTACCATTTCCTTTATTAAACATACAAGAGATGCCATAAAATCTATTTGCTTGAATTTTAGAATCTAGCCTTTTAAAGCTTTCAAGTCATTCAGCCAGAAGTGATTTGCTTCTGCATGCATGAAGCTTTCCTTGCTAGAATTACTTTTCTGGAGATACAAAATTCCGTGACTGACTTGATCTTGAATTGTTTATCTTTACAGCAAAATTCCTTCTGAAACAAATTTATCAGGCCAACAAGGCACAGAAGTTGATGCCCTTTTACCTTGTTCCTGTTTCTCTTCCTGTAATTGCTACTGACCTCAAATCCTGAAGAGGAAGGTGAACTTGAAAAATTGTGTGAGCTGACTGGCACATACTATAGCTTGCAGATGTGCAGTGTCAAGCTTTCATCTCATTCATTCTTCTACTAAAATCTACTAGGTGGTATGGTGTTGTATGGGACAACAGCATGGAAAACAAAAGTGTTTTGGAAAATAGTACAGGTAAGTTACTAGTGATTTCTTATTTTGAGCCAAACTAGTGATGCAAGGTCATAGAATGATACAATCCATCTTGATATGCATCATAGAAAGAAGACTTCTTTTTAATGATCAGCCCTGTGGGGGCCAGTAGGCCCACAGTACAAGAGATAAAGGTGGGCCATTGGTGAGACTGTCCCTAGGCATAGAAATTCTCCAGGTTATGGTGACTGAAAAGGCATCTCCCAGGATGCTTTGTTCCAGTAAGTAAATGTACCCCAGTTCTGCTTCCCCGGTTGGCCGGTTGGCCTCCCTCCCCCCTTCTACCTTACACATCAACTGCCCTAGAAAATTCTCCCTTCCCTGCTCTCCCATTGGACCTTGTTCCTTGCCACTCCATCAGATTTACCCCACTGGCTCCCATACCATAGTCCCACCTATGTACTGCCCCCATGCCCTCAGACCATTGGTCCCTGATACTTTCCCGCCCCCCCATATATAACCTTGGACCCTCCATTATTCTTGGTCTTTTATCACTGGAAACCTTCACGCGTGGGCCTGAATAAACCTCTGTCATGGAACTCTGTACGAAGATCCTTCCTGCCTCTTTACCATCAATTTGTCAAAGAAGCTATCCAGTGTGTGTGTGTGTGTGAGTGAAGTGGCTTGCTGAGCGACTTTCTGCTGGAGTCAGTTGGGAAGGTCGTAGTACCCCACCAGAACACCCCCCGAAACTGACACAGCCCCTTAATTATGTAAGCATCCTGAAAGTCTTTGAATCATTAATCAGTGAGGCATGCAGCAACAGCAGCAACAGTAAGTTCTGGGAGCTGAGCACTACACCAAGCTGGACTAGAGTGTCCAAAGTTCCCAAAGTCAGGATGATCCATACAAGAGCTCAAAGACCTACCAGGAAGAGGCAGCTCTCATAACTGAGGCTGATACGATGCAGGTGTTGCCAGGAGCAGTTGTGGTAGATTGCAAGAGAGAAGCGGCGTGGTAAACAGAGAGGGCAAACAGATCTAAAAGAGCTTCCCAGACCCTCAGCTGTAGAAAACTCCGGAATCTGGAGAGTCCCTGGGGCCTGAAGGCACAGGTGGGTGCTGTGGGTGCAATGCATCCATGTAGATAAGCTTTTTGAGCAGGTTGCCATGTTGTTTGAAGAGCTCACCAGGCAGCGTACTACTCACAAATCTGAACGGGAGATTGATACATGGTATTATGCACTGACCCAGGCAGAGCAATAGCCCTGCCTTAAGTCCTTGGAAGCAGAAGGCAAGTTAACTTCCAACCCTGACCTGACCCTGATCAATTCACAAAACAAAGAAAACTGGGTCTTGTCTCTCCTCAGAGCAGAAGGAAGAGTCTCCCCTTTATTGATGTGTCCCTAAAAGACAGGTATGATGTTCTGAGGTTTGAAGGAGAAGACTCCATGATAAGCAGTCAAGACTAAGTGTTCTCTGTCTTTCTAGTTGGAGACTGGGACTTAGGAAGAAGGAAATGCCCTGGAAGTGTGCTGTTGAAAGCAATCATTTTAATCATTCTCAGCACCGTGTTGTAAGGTAACCAACATTTATGACAAACTATTCCATAAATCTCTGACGAGACATTTCAGTAAAAGGACTTTTTAAATATATAGGCTGTTTCATTAATCAGAGGTGTATGTGTACAGCTATTGAAATAACAACTCACAGAAAGCTACTCGGCCACATTGCAGTATCATTCCTGTGGTGAAGATAGTGATGGGGAACCCAGCATCCGCAGAACTAATGATTTAGAACAGCAAATTACTATACTTGACTGTGAAACAATGTGGGTAGAATGCCATTTCTCAGCAGCAGCTTTTTCACTACAAATAAGCAGTTTGCATCATAAAATACCTCTTTACAATGTATATATATTGCTTCTTTTTTTGTGTGTGGTGTCTTTGCCAGTTTGCTTGTTTGAGTGTGTTCTGAGTTGTGATTCCTTTTTTCTTTATACTCATCAGAGATTTTCAGTCTCACAGTGATGGCTTTGCAGTCATTTGGTACAACTGGTAGAAACGAGTAGAAACACATTTTAAAGGTTTTCTAAACACTGAAAATGTTTCAGCCAACATATCACATTTACTGTGCAAACATGTTATGGTAGCATCGGGCGGGGGTGTTGGGTGCAGGGAAGGCAGGGAACCAAAGATCATCTGCAGGACAAATAATTTGGTACAGTAAATTAATATACTTGACTCTGAAACTCTGCACACAGATAGCCATTTCTCAGTAGTAGTGTTCTCGTGATACACAAGCAGTTTCCAGCCCCTATTTCCAAAAAAGTTAAACTGATGAATGTTGCAACACTAGCAAGAGGTCAACCATGCATTTTTTTGTTTGATGGAAAGACTAGGTTATTTTAGGTAGCTTGTAACAAAGTTTAGAGTAGATCAAGAAAGAGATCTTAAAACATCCCTGTGCAAACTGGGATATGATATCCACAAAGAACAGGGATCCACTAGATCTCTGCCATTCATCAAAGGGACAATATGTATCTGTGAAAAATTGGATCCTCATTTCCTAGGATTCTGTACACGCTGGTTTTCGCAAATGCTTATTGAGATTTAGAAAGCCAAGAACTACTATCAGTGTCATTCTGCTCTACAAAAATGTTAATTAACAAAACTTTGGCCTTCAAGAAGCATTTTTCTCCATGCCTTAACAACTGCCTCCTTCTTATTTTCCTCCGTTACTTAAAAACAAATGGGTGTCCTGAGAAAAAATTTAAAAGGTTAATAAATCTCCAAACCAGTCATCATTTTCTAGGCAACTCATCTACTCTCACCAGTGTTCAAGAAGGAATCTCTGTTTCCTTAGCGTTGTACACTATACAGCCTCACATCCACCCAGAAAAAGAAACTGTTGTAAGGCCGTCAGTTATTTAGAAGAGTGTATGTAGTGCCTTCAGAAGTTATTAGAGATTTGAAGGAGAAAGAAGACTGACTGGAGAAAGGAATAGAAAAAATCAATAAGTAAGATGACTGATGGATTCTTCTGCTGTACCAAATGACTTTTTTTTTCTGCTATTTTCCTATAAGAACATATAATTAGGTGGGAAGGAATCAAATAGTGTTTCTAGAATTGGTGAAAATGCTTCAGATGTTAGATTGTAATGCCTCAATCTTCCTCTAGCCTGATAAAGGGGATCAAGATCATCCAAAGTTACTACTTTTCTCAAAGAGAAGAATAAGAAAGGTAATACATAAGTTTACATTAAATGCTTGCAAGATTGGATGCAGTTTTTCCTCAGTTTCATACTAATGTGGATTGTTTCTATCCTGTGCACTCAACACCTTACAAAAAAAATACAACTTGGGAAGTATATTGTTAAAAGTAGAATTCACACAACCCTAGTCATGACAGTCTGAGTATAGAAGTCTATTGCATCATAAGTGTTTAAAAATTACTTCCTGAATTACGAAGGAAATAGAATTCTTAGTTCAAATTTGACTTAATACAGCTGAAGGTATACCATTGATAAAACCACAACAAACCTAAGTGCAAAAAAAGATAGTGTTGAAATATATACAAAACTACCTAAAAACTTAAATTCTCCTTATAGGCAAAAATTAGGAATTAAGGTAAGTTATAAATGTATTTTGGATTTATTTCCAAGTTTTTTAATTTTTTGTCTAGCACTATGCACATAAAACAAATGTCACAGTTCTTATGGGAACAATGTGGAAGGAAATATGTCTTTGTTTACAGAGCCAAATGTAGTTCTTTCCAAAATCAGAAAATTCCCAGTCGGCCATGAACAATATTATGACAGTTAATAGACACAGAAATACAGACAAATAGTGATGTAGATTGAACTTTAGCCAGATACAAACCATACCCAGCTGGCTTTTTCACAAGGGTTGAGAGATGTTCAGGGTGTCTGCAGTACATCTGGCTTCATTAAAAGAAGAACATGTGGCATGAACTGGATACAAAAAGGTTAGGTTAAGTCTTTTTTATCTCTCAGAAGCATGTGGAAGAAGGACAAACCAAAATAAGTATGCTGGCTTACTTGTGCACCCCAAAAAAGAGTGGAGGTACAGTGCATTTTATACCTATAATTACTGCTAATATTGCTTCAGATGTACTACTGGGCTTTCAGATCTATGGAGTCATGTGGCAAAAACTCATCTTTTTAGCTGGACATTAGTATACAGCTATTACTGATGGGATGAAACTGATAAGACTCATGAGCCAGAGCATGAGTTGATGAATATATATTAAACCCAGATTTTTTTTAAGAAAAGAAGTTTAGCTTGCAGTTTTCACAAATTCAATGTACCTTATTATTCCACCACTAGAAGTTCTTCTGAAGTCTTTATTTTTATTTGCCAGTAGTTGTTGTTGTTATTACTGTTACTATTACCAGAAACATATGTATTCAAAATTTAACCATTCACAGAAACCTGTGCTACAGGGTTCAGGTTTTTTTCATTGTAACTGACTGCTATGTAACATGTTCCTGATAGTTTAATGCTGCACCTGTACCATCAAAAATTAGCCATGGTTGAACTGCTTGGAAACTAAAGTCAGAAGACAGCTGACATTCAGTCTTAGTCACTCGGGCACAGGGAGAAAAGAAGTGGTTTAGGTGAGGTTAACTCTTTGAATATTTGGCATTTTCAGGAAAAAACAAGCAAACAACTGTTATTTGAGCAAGGAGATTGTTTAAAAGTCTTGCTTTCATTTAAAATGGAAAAGAAAAAGTGATAAGCTGTTATTTATACAGAGAAAATATCACTCACATTTTTGAAAGCTAGTGGGATTTACCCTCCCCTCAATGCTTATTTTTTTTTTTTAAATCATAATGGTTTATAGACTTTACCTTACAATTTCTGACTCCTTGAGCTAAACCACAGTATAGAGGGTATTTGCTCCCCACTCCAGTTTAATAAATAATCCAAAACCTAAATTAAACTAAAACAAAGACATCCAGTTTCTAGAAGTCTTTTAATTCGTAGGACTCTTCTAAATAGCAGCTTTTTCCTCCCTCTCCCTCTCTTAATCATAACTGACCTTCAGGAACTGCTGAGCTCTTCACAGAAAGAGTAAAAGGATAGGTCATTCCTTGTGGTATACATTTCAAGGCAAGGGAGGATGGGGGTAATACATCAGAGTAATTTAGCATGAGATTATATGGTTTAGTACTTGCCCATGTGTGATGGCTCTTTGATATGTTAAGAATAAGGTCTAGTATTGCATACAGATTTTACCTTGTTTCATTTTCTAGTGTTTAAGGTGAATCACATAATTATACAGTAAGCACACTAAATATGATATAAAAAAATTACTTCTCTTCTGATGAGGGAAAGCATGGGAATACTAAACACTGCAGTGAAAGGTAGATGAAATATACAAAGGGAGGGCTAAACATCTTTGAAGTGTCATCAGTATCATTTTAGGCTGTGAGTGCTATGGTAGTATAAATTCAAGGGTACCAACAGCACTACAGTGTAATGTTCTGATGTAATTAGCAATACCCAGGTTCTGTTTCAGGTAGCAGTTAGAACTTAAATGAAAAACCTAATATTCTGTTAAGATGCCAAGATAACTTCTGAAGTGGAAAAATGTGGGCTAATTCTCCATTTTCTTCTGACAGTGATATTGGGAGAAAGAAACAAGTTATTGGAAGAGCAGTTTATGCATTTGTGCTAGTTTTGCCTGGGAGAGAATTAATTTTCTTCACAGTAGCTGGTATGGGGCTGTGTTTCAGATTTGTGCTGGAAGCAGTGTTGCTAACACAGGGATGTTTTTGTTACTGCTGAGCAGCGCTTAAGCAGAGTCAAGGGCTGTTCTTCTCCTCACACCGCCCCAACGGCGAGTCAGCTGGGGGTGCACAAGGAGCTGGGAGGGGACACAGCTGAGACACGTGACCCTGACTGACCAGAGGGATACTCCGTACCATATTGCATCATGCTCAGTGGGAAACAAAGGAAGAAGGGGGACATTTTGAGTTAGGGTTTTGGTCTTACCAAGTCACTGTCATGCGTGATGGAGCCCTGCCTTCTTGGGGACAGCTGAACACCTGACAGCCCGTAAGAAATGGTGAATTAATTCCTTGTTTTACTTTGCTTGAATGTGTGGCTTTTGCCTTACCTATTAAACTGCTTTTATCTCAAGCCATGAGTTTTCTATGTTTATTTTTGCCAATTCTCTCACTGATCCTCCTGATGGGTTGAGCAGTTGTGTGGTATTTAGTTGCTGGCTGGGGTTAAGCATGACAGCATTACAATGACAGTGCTGTGGTTTGAAGACAAGAAACTCAGCAGGACAAGAAAGTTAAGAATGGAGGGAACAATAGTATAGGGGAGCAAGTGGGAGGAAACACTGTAGTGTATTGAGAACATCTGAGAAGTATATATGTTCTTTTAAATTTTTTCTCTGCTTGTCTTGCTTGTTCACATAGTGCATGTGCACACACACACACAGAGACACACACACATGGCTTAGTGCATTTCACTTCTTTGGTATTTCCCTTTCTTACTCCACTAATCTGAGAATGTGAGGTGGGTGGGAAGAAGGAAAACTGAAAGAGTGATGGTGCCGTGTAAGACTGCTAAATTGTGAGTTAGGATACATAGGGTTTTTCTATATTATGTTTTGGTGACAGCTCTCAAAAGGGCAAGTTCACTGCCCATGGCTGCAATTAGAGGCAGTATTTACTTCTGGAAACCACTCAATGCTGTGTGCTGAATACACATATTGGCTCTATGTACTTGCTTTGTCTGCAAGCCAGTCCCATGGCTGAAAGGCAGGTGCCCTACAGAGCATCTTGTACTACAGACTGTTCTTGAACTTGTCACATCATGTGGACACACAGTCTGTGTCTTAATGAGCTAGAGCAACAATGGTGCTAGTCTTAACAAAATACATGTGGACATAGAAACTGGTCTAGAACATGAACCAATTTTTACTTAGACTTGAGCTACTGATTTTTATTGGATTAGGCTAGTATGAATATTTTGGGTGGACATACAGATCTCAAAGTGTAGATGAAATCTGTATGTATTGTATCAAAGTTTCTATCTTCTTTTTTTAAATTTTTCTCTCTGTGAAAGGAAATACTCCCCACAAACTAAACAAGTAAAAAGTCCCAAGAATAACTTGACATATATTTACAAGACTGTATGATCTTCTATAATATTTTAACTGCAACAGTCCAGAACCTGACTTGTAATACTTTATAGGTAGATTTTGATCAGGGCTGAGAAGCACTTGAATTTCAGTGAACTTATCCCTGAAAAACCTGTCAGATAGTAAAAACCACCTATTTTGTGATTACTGAAGTAATAAATGCCTTGTATGTAAAGGAAAAACTGTTTGACATGTAGTGGCTAAAATATAAATAATGGAAAAAGAAATCTATTTCTCTCTTTGGGGTTAGGTAGCAATTTTGGTAATGAATCATCTTCAAGAGTAGCATGGCAGGAAGAACATCTCAAATGACAAGTGAAAAGGAAAGGCAATCAGTGGGAAACTGCTGGTTTTTTAATTAAATACTAACTTATGTCAGCATTAAGTCTTCCAAGACTTAAAAGAGCTATAAGCAGTAATGCAAGCCATAGTTGCTGAAGTCTGCAGACTTAAGTTCTGATGTCAGACAAACCTTGCAGAGTACAACTGTGGCATTCAGCTTTCTCTGTCCAGCAAATAATGAGGCTGTGAGGGGATTTCTTTGACAACCACTTTAGACAAGCTCAGAAAGTTACTACATTGAAAATAACAAGGTTTCCTATCTGAATGAGCATGGTCACCAATGAGAATCCAAGCTTGACCTCAACAGAATGACAATGGCTTTAAGGAGTCCAGAAAAAGATGCAAAATCAGAAGACAGAAAGTAGTAAAAATAGCTAAATGGTTACAGATGATTTAGAAAATAGTAATGAAGTTGTTGACCACAGAGCTTTAATTAATGTTAAGCAGATGTTCTATTTCATGCCATGACCATTGTTATTTTTCCCCAACTATTTCTCTGATAACAGTATTTCTTCTGGGATTTTTGTGTGTGTTTGTTTCTTTTTAGGTTGACATCACTATAGAAGCAATGTCAATTATAAGAACAGAACATTGTTTCGACAGTTTTTCTGATTGCTATCATGATTCTACAAAACCTCTGAGCTTGTGACTATGATATTCTTAAGTAGGCCTTGCTCATTATATTTCAGGCAGTAAAGAGCACAGAGTTATTTTTTTGAAATGCAGTAGGTTAACGTGAATCCTGGGAACAGATTATTATTTTGCTCCATGTGTACTAATGTGTTTGGAAACGGGACCGATATCAATTTTGGCCTTAAAAATACATAAATGTGTACTACAGATACGGCATAGAACTAAGAAAGTCAGCCCAAAGTTGTTATCTTAATTCTAGGTTTTATTTGAAAACACAAGATACTGTATAAAAATTAAACTCTATACCTTTTCATAAATAATTCATGAAGGTGGAGACCTATGTAAAGAATGAAATAATAGGGGGAAAATAATAATATCATCTTAAAATGGATTTATGGCTTGCATAAGTTTTCTTTTATTTCTTTTAGTCATGAATAGGCTTGTGTCAGGTTTAAAATACTACATTTACTGGCTAAATATTCTGCTTGACTATTAAAATGTTGAGATTTTAGATTTACTCAAATACATTTTATGATTAAAAATTTTCTTTTGAGTCTTCAATAAGGGGTTATAAATAGCTCAAGGAATTGTTTTCATCTAGAAAGCTGTGCAGTTTTAATTGTAGGGGCATTTGTATGGCGGGGGGGAAGGTGGGGAGAGTGCAGCATATAAGGAAATTGACCTTATCTTAAAAATTTTGTCTGAATTCTAGGTGGGAAATCAACAAAGCTTTTTTTACCTTCACTTCTCCAATGTATTTCATTGTGTAGAAAGCACTAGCAGGAACAGCTATTTTTCATTATGTTGGGATATATAAAAGCATACCAAAAGCGGGGCAAGAAAACTTGCTAGATATTTCAGGACTGGCTGGGCAGGGAGGTGAGAACCCATGATGAAGTCACACTACAGGGGATGGTTATGCCTTGTGGCTGTGCCTGAGGCTATAGTGCTTCGAACAGTGTTTAAAGGGTCAGTGTGCAATTTAAACAGCAAAAAAACCCTCCTAGATTTACCTTGTCTCGGTTTTATTTTTAAACTCTGTCAAAACCCATAGTGCAGAATTTTTTACTGAGCCAATGGTTTATTTTTCCCTTTCACTTCTTTAGTACTGAATTTTTAGAAATCAGCCAGGCTGCAGCTAAGTTGCTGGAACCGTAAATGATATTATCTTAGATGAGACAATTTTTATTGTAGAAGAAATTTCTCTCTCTCCCTCTCTCTCTCTAATTTTTGTAAATATAGCAGTTTTGGATTTTATTGATGGAATTGCATTTTATTTATTTTAAAATACTGTTGTCTGGAGTTTTTTGTTTTATTTTGTTTTGCTTTTTTAACCACACACTTGAATCAAAAGGAAAAAGTACAAAAAGGATATCATAAGCACTAAAACTTTAATATTTTAATTACCTTTAGTTCTGAGACCAGGGTTTTAAGAGTGTTCTGCATAGGCTAAATACAGAGCTACAAAGCACCAGGAAAAGGAGAGAATCTCCAGGTTACGGATTATCACAGCATGGCATCCTATAAAAGTAAAGACAAAGTAGTTTCTGGTTTCAACCCCTTAGACAGCCTGGAGTACGAAGCGCCTGATACATCACTGTTCCTTTTACCTATGTACATCTTGGAGAAGATTTGGGTGCTTGAAATGAACTTCCATATGCCAAAAGGGAAGCTGTGCTGGTGTCACTGGTTTTCTCAATGTTTTAGCCTGCACACAAAGCATAGGTCAGTGTAGTTTGTGTTGGATACAGCACTTTATACCTTCAAGAAAGAATACCATTCATAAAGACCCATATGATCACTTAGTACCAAAAATTTGGGAATTACCATTCACATTTATTTCTAACAATCTAAAAGTAGCAGAAAGAAAGGAAAAAAAATCTCATCAGACTAAAATGTTGATAATGAAAAGAGTCTCATGGATAAAATGCAAAAATTATACTGCTCACAGCAACATACAAAACCAAATATAAAACACAGTGCAAAAAATATGCAATTCTTGCCATGATGGCTATCAGGATATCAGGAGGATAAAAAGCAGTGACATAAATAAATGTGGAACTTAAATGATAATTCCAGTGGGAAAAGATGCAATAAAGGGCATCATGGCGGTGATGCTACAAACCATTACAGCTCCCAGATTCAATAGCTGGTGTGATTTTTTCTAAGGACAAAGAGTTAAGTAGCATTGGGCACTGTATGACTGCAGGACACTCCACTTTCTCAAAGATTGGCAGAAAATGAATGCTGATAGAATTTGGTCCCTCCTTTCCTGTTTTGACTTCTCTCCAATTTCTCTACTAATTACTCGCAAGAGATGTCATGCTGAAGAGATTTGTTCCTTGGTGTTAAAAGCTATTTTTTTTTAACAGAATTTTATGGTTCCAGTAGGTAGGTGTATTTGCAGACCCTCCTGTACATTTGTTTCATAGTTATCAGAGACTGTCATAATCTCAAACCAGAGACCTAATTTGCTCTTTCCAATCTTATGTAGAAAGAAAAACTATACAGAAATTTCCCAGTTGTTCAGATCTATGAGGAAACTCCATACTGGGAAAGACAGGCATAATCTGGAGAGACAAAAAAACCTAGATTGCCTTGAAGAAAATTATATGAATTTGTCAGTAGCTCACAGAGACACAGAACTCAATTACTTGAGACGGCTCAGGGTGCACAAAAATTTGTGGACCATTTTGTATTTGCAAAATACAATTTTTCTTCAAGCACTCAGATATTTTCAGAGGTGGTCCTGTGACTCTTGAAAGTTGAAGGTTCACATAAGTCCTGAGACTCACTAAAAATCTGGAAAGATTAATTCCAATTCTGAAAAACAGCAAGTAATTTTTAAAAATGAACTCTTGCTGGGCTAAAGACAATAAGAGGATGTTAGGAATTCTGTAATTATATTCATTTTCTCTTTTTCCCACCTTCCCACTGAGCTCCATAATAGTACTTTTTGTACGTTCACTGCCAATCTGAGCAACATGAAGAGAAAACAACCTGTTTGTTTCCAAAATAATAAAACATATTATTAGCTAATCCATAAGGGAGAAAGCTGCACAGTTGCTTACTGTACTGAACCTATTTCAGCTTTTACAATGTTCTATTATATCTTGTAGGTTGCATTAAAAAAAAAAAACAACAAAAAACCCCAAATAAAACAAAAAAGCCACCTAACCTAACACAAACAAATAACCAGAACAAAACAAAAAACTGCTGCCCAAACCCCTAAGAAAACCAATCTACTGTGATTCTGTATGTTTTGCCTAGGCTTGTTTTGCTGGTTCACACTAGATTCTGCTTGTCTAAGGAATTTGCAGAGGTAACTGACATAGAAAGTGTTTTTTTTCTCTATATATACTTCTGTCCATTAGCCTACAAAGCAGACCATGGTTTAAACTGACAAAAGAAAAAAAGGCCTCTGCATTACTTTGAGTGCTACTTCGAACACAAACCATAATCTCATGGAAGTACTAATATGACATTTCTCAGCTCTTACATAACAATTAAATTAAGTAACATCAGCTGCCTATGAAAAAAAGGAATTAGAAAGGTGTATTTTATGTTTGAGAAGCTTTTGCTGAACTGAGATTGAATGATTTCTGCTTTTCTATGCCTTGTGAAACTTTACTGACAGTATAAGGAGATATTATGTTGGGTACTGGGCAAATTAAATGCACTACATCCATGTTTCAGAAATAATCAGTGGGAATACTGAGGACTCAGTGACTGTGAGAAGCAACAACATAATTTTTAAAGCAGAAATACAAATATAATGAATGATTTAATTAGTCAATTAAAAAAGAGCCATTATTTCAGTTAGTTATTAGTATTTCACATTTCCACATTACTTACTTCTTGTACATTACTTGAAAAACTGTATTACGTACATGCACATGTTGTTATAGTGCAATCATTGCAGAACTAACTAATCTGTTAATCTACATGAAGAGAAATATGTTTCAAACCAATAGCAAGTAATTTAGCTTTCACTCAGGAAAGTCAGGTGGTCTTGCACCACTGGAGTGTTCTTTTGAAGAATCATGACAAATCTTGAGGTTGGAACAGAAAAAGCCACTGGGCTGACAGTTCTTGAGGAGAGAACTTTTGTGTAAATTGAGTGGACATGGAGGATCTAATAACAAACTGCAAACCAGGCCTAGAGAATGCACATAGAAGCTCAGCAGATAATTTGAAAAGCCAACTGCAATAGATCATATGTCACCATAGAAGCTAAATCAGATTCAGTAGAGTAGAGTAAGCTTTACTTCTCCCATATGTATTATTTAATATCATGTCTGGTTATTTTCAATGCAAACAGTTTGTCTTCTCCCCACAGCTTAGCTGTGAGTGTATAAATGCTGCTGCTGTGGAGTAGAGTGATAAAGAGACGATGGACAAGCCAAGACCGGATAGTGGATGGAGAGTACCACCTTCATAAGAAAAGGCATTTAGCTGTTGATAAACTTCATTTGAACTTTTTTTTAGTAGATACACTGTTTTAACCTATCTCCTCTGCTACAGCTTGCTACTGGTACCTCATGAGAAAAACAGGCCAGATGGAAAGCTAAGCTCAAACTGGGAAAAAACAAGGAAAGTGATGCTAAAATTAAAGCTTTCAGGATGTGCCATAAGAAGAGTTTTCTTGAAAAAAAACGTAGTGGTTTCTTAATTTGATTCAGCCCAAGAGCCTAAATGCCACATTATTAGTTGCCCTGATTAAGGCCTGAAACACTATGTCAATTTTTCAAATTCAAATTGAGCTGAGTCCACATGAAACATTATACTGAATTCAAACGAATCGTTATGATTTTCCTATCAAAAGTTCCCAGAAATTTCAATCTATAAGAAATACAATTATCCTCATTTATATGCTTATATATTTATATATTTATTTTGGTCTTGCTGCAGGATAAAATTGAATTTTCAGTTACTCAAATAACATACAGTGATAAGATCATGATATTAAGAATCAGTAAATGTGTGTGTAGAAACCATGTCTTGGAGTTATCTGATATCAGCAAGGATACAGTCTAGTTTTAGAAGCTCACTGTATTACTGCAAAGTTAGCACTTCTGCTATAGTCTTTCAGTCCTTGATTAATATTGTAGATTATAAGTTACTGACTAGACATTAAAGTTGTATGAAAACAGATATTCTATAGTGTATGTATGGTGTGCATATATTGATCTATATACATATAACTGCAACCGTTGTTAAATGTCCAGCCTATCACCGAATTTGTACAGCCCTGAGCTAACTGCAGAATTGCTAATGCTTTAAACATAAATGAAATTGCCTTTTGCTCCCTACTATTTCATTCTCAAGAGTCAAAAGGGTTAAAGTTAGAATCTTGAGTTAAACTTCAGAAGAAATTAGGCATGATGAGTTGAGAAAATGCTGCCATGACATCAGAAATGCATATATCAAAATGCCAGGTGTAACATCATTATTTCTAAGGAAAGGGAACTAGGTCTATTTTCTTCTTTAATTCTTGTGTATCAGTACTAAATCCTTAAAGGAACTGTAGTACTTAACTGCTTTTTTATATGCCAAGAAATATGTGCACCTCATAAAAATTAGTGTTTTAAAAGAGCCAAAGAGCTGTGTTTGCTTTACCCGTCACCTTTCTCCCGTAGTGCCCATCATGGCTCCTGCCTGGCTGTACTGCAGGGATGATGATAGCGAAAACCTTGTTAAAGACATTCTACCACTGAAAAAATTTGATTCAGCCAGCAGCACTTTTGAGTTCGAGGGCTAAAATAAGACGGGTCTGGCGCAGTTCTTTTCTTAAGGTGAATTGACACCTGTGATAGCAGGTGGCTTTTTTTTTCCCCCCCCTATCAAAAGCTTTCCTTTAGGATTGAAAAGAACAAAGGACCTCCCAACCGCCGTTTGTTCTGTTTTTGTGTATTGTTCCAACAGTATGTATTTTGTTCACTGAATATGGCAAAAGAAGCCGTTTGTGTCTTTCAGGTAGAAATCTCTCTCCCATTTGACATATTTCAGTGTCCGAACGCACTGCTTCTATAAAAGCAGAACAGAAGAGCACAGAAACAAGGAATTTTAATCAGCGGGGCGAATCTTTAAATACTGTTTGCAGCCTACCTCCACGTGGAGAAAAAGGATGACGTAATGCCCTGGTGAAACAAAAGGCGAAGGCCGGGGCCCGGGTGGTCCCGGCGGCCGGGAGCGGCAGTGCCGTGCCGGGCCGAGCCGAGCCGCGGCAGCGCCCAGGGCAGTGCCCTCCCTCAC
>VZTD01000883.1:619730-638310 GCA_013397725.1 Rhagologus leucostigma | reverse complement strand
GCCCCCGCCCGGGAGTGAGTGCCCGCCCGGGAGTGCTTGCCCCCGCCCGGGAGTGAGTGCCCGCCCGGGAGTGAGTGCCCCCGCCCGGGAGTGGAGTGCCCGCCCGCCGGCCGTAGCCTGGCCGCGCCGCCCCTGCTGCAGGCCGCTGCGCGGCAGCTTGAAAAGTAAGGCACTGCCGCTCCTGTAAACACGGGACTATGAATGTGAGAGCCTTTGCTCAGTGAACCATAGCACTGCACAGCTGTTAGGGAGGTTTTCTCCTGGTGGGTATGTTACACTGTACAGCATTGCAGTAACTTATACAGGCTGCTAACATGGGGCTAAAAAGAGCGTTAAAAGAGCCAAATAGCTACAAGCTGTAAAGATTTTATGTTAACTGCCCTAGCTCCTGACTAAGATCTCCCTCTACTCTGCCCTCATGAGAGCCCACCTGGAGTACTGTTGCCAGGTCTGGAGTCCTCAGTGCAGGGAAAGATGTGGACCTGTTGGGAGTGAGTCCAGAGGAGGGCAAAACATTGATCTGGACAGATCTTCCATGAGAAAAAGCTGAGAGAGCTGGTGTTTTGCTTGGAGAAGAGAAGGCTTTTGGTACCGAAAAAGGGGATTATAAGAAAGATTGGGTCAAACTTCTTAGCAGGGCCTGTAGCAATAGGAGACAAGGTTGTGGTTTTAAACTGCAAAAGCATAGATCAAGAATAATTTTTTTATGATGAGGGTGATAAAATACTGGTACAGGTTGCCCAGAGAGGTGGTAGTTACCTCATCCCTGAAAACATTCAAGGTTAGGTCAGACAGGGCTCTGAGTTATGTGATCTGGTTGAAGATGTCCCTGCCCATTGCAGGAAGTGGTTGGACTATGTGACCTTTAATGTTCACTTCCAAACCGAACTTTTCAGCAATTCAGTGGTGTAGGAAACCGAGGGGTTAAAACTTCCACAGATAGTGACGGATTTGACCTTAACCCTTGGAGAGAACTCGGGTTGATGTGATGACAGGACAGGGATTCTAAGCAAAAGAATTACAAACCTATGTTTTTGTAGCTATAAATAAGAGAGTGTGTTGAGTGATTTGGNTCCACGAACTCTGAGACTGATACCTTGTTTGTTATTTTAAGTAATAAATCGTGTATAACCGTGATAGTCCCATCTCTTTAGTGGAAAGTCCGACCGGAAAGAAGCAGAAACAGAAAAAACCCAACAAGTGGCTCTATGACTGTGCTGCCACTTGACATGAACCTGAAAAGAAATGGACTGCGCTCTGTCTTACAGGAGGTGTCCAGTTGTGTGTCACTTTTCAGAAACTGTAGCTGCCAGCTAAAGGAAGCTATTAAAAGTAGTTATGGCGGTTGCTAGTATGAAACCAGTTATGGATAATATTACACCAGATTCCAGGTAATGTTATAACAGATAGATGCCGTTTACAATTACCATACATACTCATAGAACTTTACATACTCAGAGAACTTCTGCAAGATCTTTCTATTCTGTCTCTACCACAAAGGAATTACCTGCTGTGTCCATGACATCTTTTTGCATGGACTTGCTAACCAATTTGTACCAACAGATCCGCTGTAAAACTTGCCATGTGCTTTTCTGAGCATGTTATACTATAATAATAGGGTAAAGAAAGAGGAGAAAAACAAGGCGTAGATGCAGAATAAGCAACAGAAATAAAGAGGTCTGAGCTAATTTACCTTCTGTAAACATGCTGTTCTGTCATGTTTCACTCTCCTAAAATAACCAAGTTGTTGACAATATTTTTAGTTTAAGGAGAGAAGGGACCTATTTCAATTCTCTTTTAGACAAATTAGGGGCACCACTTGTGCAGATATCTAGAGTATTTTATCTGCACCCTGAAGAGTTTTCCATTGTTAATGCCTGTTGCACTTTCTCTACTTTGTTGTGCTAAATGTATGCTATGCATAAGAATTAAGCATAGATGTATCCAGAATGAACCCTCCACTCCAGGAAAAACAAACAAACAAACAAACCAACCCTCAAATAGAAAAAAGCCACAAAAGCAGAATTAAACTTTTCAAACCTAAATTGTTTGTGAAATGTAAGTGAAAATAGGTAGTAATTATGTATGACAGGAACACCTTGTAAACATGCAAAATATGTATGATATTAATATTATTTAGAGCTTTAGTTAGTCGTATAGAGATATGAATGTGAATGTGTGTTTAAGTGCTATGAGCTCTGTGGATATTGTTAATGGGCAGCTTCAGTGGGGTGCATGTCTTATAGAGTACAAAATTCTTCACACCTGGGACTTCTATTTCCTCTTTCCATCCTTTTGTGTTATACAGGCTATACAAGAGTACTGAGTGGTATAACAAGTGATTAAAGGGCCCTTGTGACATAAAGAATGATAAGCTGAATGATCAATTTTCATTGATGCTTATCCTGCCTATGACAGCAACCTGATTGAAATATATTCTTAATGCAAAACTTCCTGTGTCTTTGTTTTAAGAATATTATTTACAGCATTGATTCATACCTTTAATCTTCTGCTCTTTCTTGTATTTACTTGCTCATTTTTTTTCTTGGTTTCTTCCTTTTTCTCTGCAGTCTTCTCTGGTTTTTCACATTCACCCACATCATCTTCTAGCTCTCTGACATTTCAGTCTGTTGATGCACACAAACATTCTGCCAAAACAAGTTAGCTAGAAATAGGGCCATCCTTAGTGACTGCTCCACTTTCTTTCAGCACTACATTGTACCAGCTATGATTGACAGAGCTCATGCTGTCAAGCGTAATAGTTCCTAACTGGTGATTAACTGGGCTAGTGATACACGGATGGGTGTTGATGGACACCTAACTTCCCGCTACACTAATCCCACCTAGGTATACATCCTTTACTCTTTCAGAAATGCCGCACTGAATGATTTACTGTGGTTTGCTAATTATTGTGGTGGTTTTGTTGTTCATTTTGCCTCTACTCACCTCAGTTATGAGCTCTGCTGAGTCTCACCCTGAGGAAATACAAAATGCAAGAGCTGCATGAGGACAAGAGGAATGGAAGCAAAACATCTGAAATGCATCTGCCAAAAGCCTGATGCTCTGTCTAAACAGTATGAAATGGCAACTCAAGTAATGGAGCTTAGGAAGTAAGTTATGGAGCTATGTTCCAAGAACACATGAGGATTTTTTAAGCAACATTACTCTCCCAGGCAATCTCTTTACATCATGCTTTTATTCTTTCTCTTCTAACCTTTGTCTGCTTTGTCCTACCATTAGGACAAATTATCCAGACTATAACAAATTATCTAACTATCTAATTATCCAGACTATAACAATCTAAACTCTAATAATACCCCACTTTTCGTTGTCTATTTCTGTCTGCATGTTCCAAAAAGTAAAAGAATAATTTTGAGAATTTTATTGACCTTAATGTGTCTCCATAATCCTAAGACTTCCTTTATATTTGAGTGTATTGTATTTATTATGCCACCATGTTGGTGGATGCATTTGGTCTCACACAAAATATTAATGGTTTAAGCAGAATTGTGTATTACAGGATGATAGGTAGTGTACAAACTGTTGCACAGCACCAGAATACATGAACGTGCTACATGCCCAGATTATGGCAAAAAGGAGGATCTGGAGCTGGCATATTTTCTCACTCAAAAAGAATCTAAATAACCATTTAAAAAAAAGGCTTCCATTGTGAAATCTCTGGAATAAAACTCAGAAGATGTAATGAAGTTTAAATTTCTTGCACTGTGATAGCCTTGTGACCCACTTTGGTTATGTTTATAGTACAGCTTTGGTTAAGGTCAGGCATACATCCTCAACACAACAATTGCTGTCCCGTGGTTTATACTGTCAAGTGTTTGTTCTTAAAGTGCACAAAATAAATATATCTCAGATGAATTTGATAAAAATTTTTAGATCAAATGGAATTGGGCAGGTGACAGTGATTGAGAGACCGGACTCAGCTTGGTGCAAGCAAAGCCGATTTATTGATTCTACAGCATGGTTTATATACTCTTACAACTTCCGGGCAAAACTTTCCACTACTCTAACAAAACCCACAATATTCATGTTTCCTAGCAACATTGGCTAACCACCGTCTTGCATGACTACCTTAAAACAAGGCACAATGTAATACATAATGTTCCTTCTACTACCTCCTTCAAATTCTTGTTTGCTGTTCCCAGGGCTTCTGGCCCACTAAGGTCAAGATGTCCACATCGCTTATCATCTCTGTGGTACTTTCTGCTCGACTTCCCAACTGCCCTTCCATAGGCAGGCACTTCAAAAATGCACATAAAACAGTTCAACTTATAATTGGCTCAAGTCCCTGGTTCTCTGAGACATGTAAGCCACCTTGGATTTATTCTTTGCTGGTCTTTTCTTCACCAGCTGTAGGCGTTGTTCCCATGGGGAGATGGCTGTTCATTACCTGACCAGTGCACAAGAATAGTTCAACATGGAGGAGGAGAAAAAAAGACTCTGAAATAAAGGTTACACTTAATAGGAAAGTGAAGCAAGAAGTGTATTAAATGAAACTCTAGAAACATCTCATTAGGAATACAGTTTACCAGGCTTGCCTTAAGTGCCAGAGAATTCAGTGGGTTTTATATTTAAATATCAGGCTAGCATCACTCCAAGTCATTTTCTTCACCTAGGAGTGGTTCCAGGAATTCACTTAGTGTCAGGTGTACAACCAACCTCTTCTTATGTTGTGGTCCTTATAAATAAATGCGGACAGCCTTTAGAGATTGTTATTATTCAGTTCCTCATCTGTAAGCTAATGATAATACTTCTCTGATTGAAAGTTTTGTAAGGCTATGGTCATTGACACTTGTAACACACATAGCAACTATGCAGGCACAGCTTTTGAAAAGCCTATAAAAAGAGTAGCCCGTTATATCTTTGGCAAGGAGACAGGTTTGTTGCTTTCTAAAAAATCTGAAGTTTAGCAATATTTGGTAGTATTCCCATTTACATGCCATAGAATTTCAAAGACAAATTTATATTCTGTTATTCTTTTTTAACCATAGATTACTGCAGTAAAATGTCATATTTTATGATTTATGTGAAATCTTGAGATTAGCTGCTCAATGCTTTTTGGAAATTTGCAGTATTCATTGCTCAAGTTGTAGTACCAAGAATATATATTTGAGTACTCCAAGGACTGGATTTCATCAGCAGAAATACACTTAGAAAATTTAAATGAGTGAAGGACAACTGTATTGTTCATGTATAGGGCATGACTGCTGAAAAATGCAGAATCAGAAAATACTGCAAGAAGAGGAAGAAATGGCAGAGAAAAAGCTTTAAGATCAAACACCTATTTATGAGTAAAGTATTTAAGGCCTTTAAGGGAAAAAGGCCTTTATGAATGAATAAATTTTATATTATTTAGATTATGATTTCACCATAATAGCCATAGTAGTTAAAAAAACCTGTCTTCTTTGCATACTGAATGACTTTTCAATCTTCCGAGCTTATTGAGAAGTATTTGTCATATTCTTTTAGATACTCATTTTGTGGTCTCAGTATTCATAGCTGATGTATGTCAAAGGTATAATAAAGAAGACTGAGAATTAAACAGTATTTTAAATAAATAATCCCATGCTAACTGTATATCTGCAAAACTTGATACAGTATTGCAACTATTCCCTGAAGATAGCGTGACGTGTGCAGTTTTATGACTTGAGATAATCATGCCTCAAAAAGATACTGCCATTTTTCCTTGTATCAGAAGTATAAGGTGCTCATAGGGATTACGCCTATCAAAACAAGAAATCTACAGGATAATACTGGATTTACATTGGCTGTTACTGCAAACTACTATAGTTCACTTAAGAAAGGAAAACAATTGCTCCTCTGCTAATGCACTAGCATGGATGTTGGGCTTAGTCATATGACTTACCTCATAGAGGTTTCTTGATTTGTTTCATAAACAATCTGTTGCTTATTTTGATAGACAGATGGACTACAAACTTTCTGGTTCTGTTGTTCCTACAGTTGCTGTTTTAGATTTTTTTGTTGATGACTTAAATTCCAATAAATATATTTAGAATAAAATAGAAGGCAATAATGTACATTCTATGAAAGCAAAAGTAGAATTTGTAAGCGAAGTGATAACATTGCCCCATCTAAACAGACAGAAAGCTCAAAACATAAAATCTGTGCATGAAAATTTTTGAACTATTCTCATGTAGTTTTGAAAGAGATGCCAAACAGGGCTCTGGGTACTTTTTAAGGTTAGTAGGCTTACCAGGTACACTATGCCTAGTGTTCTTGTCAATGTATCTGCAGGCTGTGAGACTCACCTATGAGTTGCTAGTGTTAGTTTTTGTTGCCTCAGATGCATTACCACTTAAACACAGATTTCTATTTTATTTTGGTTTCAAAGCATTAACTTCAGGTCATGCTAATGCTCTTGATTTTTTTTTTTAGATTTTCAACACTTTAGGGGAAGGATTTAGGGCATTTATTGCCCTAAATTTATCGCCTTAACAGTTTTTCTGCAGTTCCGATTTCATGGTTTGACAGTGCTGTGCTGGTAAAATGTTCTTCCACCTCCTTAGCCACTTGTCCAGCACACAGCCAAGTATCCAAGTAAGTAAATAAATAAATAAACAAATAAATAAAGTCTGCCTGGTAAAAGAAGAAACTTTACATCTGTTATTTATGTCCTTATGTGAGTTGTATCTATATAATTTGTGTCTGACATTTTATTTGTCTAAACAAGACCAGTAGTGGAGAGCCTGCAGAAATGGTGTTTCACAAAGAAAAAAATGGGGTTTTTTTAGTAAATCCTATGATCCAGTCTGCATAGACGATGCAGCCAAATGGAGGTCAGATATAATTTCACCTTGTTTAAGTATTACTGAAATCTAAATACTAAAATGACTTCCTTATTTTTTAAAGTAACCATTGATTTCCTTTTCTTCACCAAGCTTTACAGCAACATGGAACGTGTAGGTGTAGGAGAGTGTAAATTCTAAGTTCTGTTTTTTTGTTTGTTTGTTTTTAACTAATCCAGTGAATTCTAGTGGGTATAGTATGAGGTGTACTGCTTCAGTCAGTGCAAAAATCCTTCCTTGAAGGAGAAATCCTTCAAAGGAGGGACTGGGGAAGGAGGTAAGAGGGGAAGAATCTGAGCAATTTCCACACAACCATGTTTATCAGCACTGGAAGTACTTCAATCATACATCTAAAAATGTGAAGGGACTTTAGGAAAGTTTGTTTTTGAAATACCCTGTTTTAAAATTTTGAACCTTATATACGACAGCTAATTTTGCTGTTCAAAATTGTAATTTGTCAGTTCAAGATTTCAGGGAAAAGTAGCTTGGTTTTGCACTGATAGAAATGCAAATGTTTCTTCCATCTTTGTTCAAGTCTGAAATTTTTAGTCACACATGCAGTTCACCATAATGTGTTGTAAGTAATTTTTGGTTTTTGTTTGTTATGTTTTTCAAAGCTGGGAAATACTTTTTTTTAAAATGAGTTACTCCTTCCACTAGAAAATGTATCAGGTGAGTCCTCATTAAAGTGTTATCTAAAACTACTTAGAAAATTTAGATTTGAGCCTTGATATTTTCTTTAAAAATTGCTATGCAGAAATTTATGATTTTTTGGTCAACATCTTTCTTCACTATATTGAAATTTTTTCTTCAGTATAAACCTATTCCTTGGTCATGCCTAAGAAAATCAAATGTAGCATACACTGTACTGCTACCATTGTCCCTAGCTGTTTGAAACACTATTGCTCTGGACTGTAATTGTCAGCAGAAGCTATTAATAGAAAAATGGCAAAACCTAAGACACCCTAATGCCAGGAAAAATGCCTAGACTCAGAGAAACCTCTGACAATAGGTTCCTGTGGGGTGTTATTTTGTTAACAGTGCCAAAATATGCAATAGTTTAAACTGAACATTGTGCTTAATCTGGTTTTGTTTGAGGCATGAAGCTGTTATATTATCCTGTTAACCTGTAAAAAAATCTAATTATAGTCTGTGTTTGTAGAGCAAATTACTGAGAGTATAGTATTAAAAAAGCTGGTTTGAAACATGCTATAATGTAATACTTTATATACCAGCTCATTTGAGAGGGGTATGTGAGTGAGTGATTGATTGTAAATATTTTTCATGTTTCCATTACTGAGCAAGACTTTTGACCTTGCAATTCAAGATTTATATCATCTGGATTTGAATTTTTTTTTTAGCTATGATCTTGAGATCTGTAAGGTTTATTTATTATAAGCTCATAGCAAATTCAGAGAATTTTACCTTGCACTTCAGAAATCTGCCCTACCATTTGGGATTATAGCAAACTTTATGTTCCAGGGAGTCTACAAGAGTTAAGTCCTCTTGTATATCAGAAAGAACAAAAGAAAGAATGAAAGAATGAACGAAAGAAAGAATGAAAGAACAAAAAAGGAAGGAAGCAAGGAAACAAGGAAGCAAGGAAGGTGGGTAGCATTTCTTCTTAGTCACGTGTCACTATTCATGTAGCTTACATTACCTATATTAAAGACTTTTTAGAAGTGGTGATGATGGCTTTGAGTATTACAAGAAGGGCTGGGGCAGGGATGCAAAAAGAATAAATGGAGGTCGTCATTCTGGAGCAGTTGATCTTTTCCGCAGAAAACAGTGAAAAGTGGAAAGAATGTGTGTCTACATGAAACACATTTCTGTCACTATGTAAAGATAAACTAAGTAGCATTCCTTGATTTGTGCCAGAGAAGGAAAAACTGCAGAATGATATAGTTCGATATCATCTTTCAATAAGAAATATTACATAATTCTTAAACAGGGACTCAGTAGTCTCTTTTGGGACTAGCTGCCTTTCACCTGTGCATCATTCTGTACACCTTGGCCTAATTCATACCTGCCTGTGCGGTAGGAACATTGCCTAGTACAAAGTGGCTCACAAGATGTACTTCAGTTTTGCCCATTGCCCCCTATTATTGGGTATCACTGAGAAAAGTCTGTCTCCATCTTGTCCATTCACCCCTGCCCCCAGTCAGGTGTTTATAGATGTCAACAAATTCCTCCTGACCCTTCTCCAGGCTATACACTCCCAGATCTCCCAGCTTCTTGTCATGTGACAAACACTCCAGTCTCTTAACCACCTTTGTGGCCGTTTACTGGAGTCACTCCATTATGTCCGTATCTCTGTACTGTGATGCGCAGCCTGACAGGAGCACGTAACTGGTTCATGGTCAGTTTGGCATCTACCAGGACCCACATATCCTTTTCAGCAAAGCTGCTCTCCATACAGGCAACTTCTCAGGTGTGCTAATGCATTGAGTTATCCCCCTTCAGAGGGATAACTTTACATCTCTGTACTGGACTTTGTGGTGTTTTTCCTAACCTATTTCACCAATTTGTCCAGAAGCCTCTGAATGGCAACACAGCCATGGAGTATCAGTCACTCCTCCCCATTTTGTTTTATATTCAAACTTGCTAAGGATTCACTCTCTCCTTATCCAGGTCATTTTGGATTCAGTATCAGTCTCCAGGTTATACTACTAGTGACTGGCCTCAAGCTGGACTTTGTGCCTCTGTTCACAACCCTTTTTTAACTGGCAGTCCAGTTTTAAATCCACCTCATTGTCCATTTATCTACCTGATACTTAATCAGCTTGTTTATGAGGATATTATGAAAGACAGTGTTGAAAGCCTTGATACAGTCAAGATAAACATATCCACTGCTCTCCACCTAGGTAGTCATCACCTTAGCAGACATTCATCACTGTTTTGCTTATCAAATGCTAGTATTATGAAACTCAATCATAGAATAAAATTTTGTGTGGAACCCAGTGCTTCTAAATTCATTGCGTTTGGCAGCACATATTTAATTGATTTCACTTGGTGATGAACGTGCTGAAAATCTTATGGTAGTTAGGGCTTTGCAGGACCAGGCCATAATGTGTTAGTCTCTGCCACAGAAAGAATTTATTCTCAAAGGGTAAAACAATTGCTGCTGCCATGCTTTTTAACTGTGTAACACTGTAGAAGTCCAAAGAAGTACAATATTCATCTTCCATCTTCCATAAGGTAATTTCTGAACTCTGAAATATCTGATGTGTGGAAAGAGCAAAATTAAAAAAACCAGAAATCTTCACAGTTACAAATCAAAGTGATGTTGGTGGTGTCATCAAACTAAACTGCCATTAGGTTTTACTTTGACATTAACCTGTTTATGTTGTCAAGGTTAAAAAATAAAGAGTAGGTGTTTATCACTGTAGGTGCTAGCTATTACTTGACAACTGAGACATAAGAGTTTAAATCTATTCACACTGAATTTAGCAGGAATTTTGCCAATGGTTTTAATGGAGTAAGGGGTTGGCCTTCATTTATAAAGAAAATCACAGAACTTGCAGTTCTAGTATAAGAACTGCAAGGAGGGATAATTTATAAGAGAGATTTGTTAAAAACGTAGGACCTAATCTTGCAGAGCTAGCACTAGCATAATTCTTTCAACAGTTAATAAATTAGAACGAGGAAGCCTATGGTTCGTAAGTAAATAACATATAAAGAAAGAAAGACATGATGAAAGGGATACAAAAGTTTACACAGAAGAGAGAAGCATTCCAATTTTAGAGTGCAGGCTGAATACACATACATTAAAACCCAGGTTTTAGACAAAATTAAAAGCATTATAAAGAGGCAAATCTGCAGGTGATTTCAGTAACTAAAAAAAAAAGGAGTCTAATTTGTGTTTAGAATGGTAGTTTCTGGAGACACAGATGAGCATCAGAGGATGGAAATTTGATAAATCAAACCAGTGAGTAATGACTTCTTGAAAATAATTGTGTGCATACGATCATTACCTGCTATTTGTTAATATACAAGTGTGTGCATTCTATGGCCTGCTACTGACTTGTTGTTTTCCAAATTAGCACAGGTATTAAAACTCTAAGCTGGAGATTTTCTTATGCACCCATCAGATAAGTTTTAAGAGCTCTTCCCTTGACCAAACATCTCATAGTCTGAGAAGTGTTAAACTATAAACCAGTGCCCAAAGAACAAATTAATTCATTTTTTTCCTTTTTTTAAGACATTAGTGATGCTTGAGATGAAATGAAAACACAAAACCCCTTGGAAAAGTGGGTCATCTGTGACAGCATAGATGTAATCTGGAATAATAACAAAGAAACAATACTGTAAAAAGTATGCAGTCTAGTTATTGCAGGACAGCAGTATAATACATACTAGCCAAGTAATTGTGAGAAAATATTAAATAAAACTTTTATACAGATGCTACTGACCACTAAAAAATATTGGAAGTTATTTACTCATTGTCAGAAGATATTCAAAAATGAAGTGCCTTTATTGTGGTTCAGAAAATTTAAACTAACAAGAACAAGTAAAGTTGCTTTTAGTTGTTTTTGTCACTATCATTACATATGATGACAATTAAACATTACTATTAAAAAAGTCATATTTTTGTATAGTATATGCCATATATATGTATATATATATAGTATATGCCATAGTATATGCCATTGTGGTTAGTGATGTCTACACAAAGTGCTGACACTCGAGCATTTATACCTGGACCCACTGGCCCTGCCCCAGCCCATTTATTGGGGATGGAACTTCCAGCTTCTCGTTGCAAGACCAATCATATCCTTTTCAAAGGTGGGAAGTGATTTGGAGGAAATTACTGTCATGGTGTCAGATTGAAGCTCCATCCTCCTACTCACTTGAATGGGCTGTTCAGTTTAGGGGGGCACTTTCTTTTTGTCTGTCCATGGGTCAAGTGATTTAATGACCCTGGATACAAATAGGGCAGAGGTACTTCATGCCTTCATAGCCTCAGCCTACCAACAAAAACTGGTGAAGGGATTTAAGGAGAAGAAAGTGGATGCAGATCAAGCCAAAGTTTATTTGGTGAATTTGATTCATAGTATATCCATAGACAAGCTTCATCGAAGGTTTCTGAGACAGCTAATCAATGTCTTTGCAGGACTGATCTTTATCATCTTTAAAAAAATGAAAATTGGAGGATGTCTGAGATGATTGAAGGAAAAACAGTATTACACTTCTGATCAAAAAGTACCAAAATAACTATCTAGAGAAGTACAAACTAGTTAACCAGCTGTGATACTTGGGTAGGTCATAGAGTGGGTCTTATTAAAAAATATTTCTGTGCCTGTGATTGTTAACCTTGATTTATCAAGGGTAAAAGATGCTTGACGTGTTGGATTTCCTTATGCAAAAAAATAGCCAGACTTTTGATCATCAGTAGAGGAATGGGTGTACTTTACTCCAGCAAGGTTTTTGACAGTCTTCCACAATACTCTATCCGAGTTAGGATAATACAGTCTGAATGGGAGAAAAACCAGATGTGTGCAAAACTCATTGGATTGTTAGGCTCAGCAGGTTGAGTTGAAATCAGTTGTACTCTACAGGTTGCTGGTAACAAGTGGGGCAACAAAGGGACTGACTCTACTTAGCATCTTGATTGTTAACATGGAGGAGTTTATGGAATGCTTGCATATAAAGTGTTCTGTAAACAGCAGACAAGGGTGTATCAGTTGATATGCTTAAAGGCATGGCTGTTGTCGAGAGGGACCTGGAGAAGTTCGAGGAATGGGTTGGCATGAAATTAATTATATCCAACAAAGATAAATGCAAACTCATACACCTGGGAAGGAATATATCCCTTTACAACTGTATGTACTGGACACAAGCAACTCTTCTGTAACAGGCTTGTAGGATGTGGTGGATGGTAGGAGCCTGTGGTGTGTCCTGGATGCAAAGAAGGCCAACAATAACTCTGTGAAGAGAGTGGGTTTCTACAGGACTAGGGACCATTTAGCCCAGAAAAGAGAGAGCTTTAGGGGAACCTAACAGCAGGTCTTTGTCACTGACAGGCAATTGAGGACTCACCAGCCAGTCTGTTCACATTAGGGTATGGGTAAAGGCTGGGAAGCAATGTGCAGGTGCTGAAACAGGAGAGACTCAGGCTGGATCACCAAGAGAACAGAGCAGCAGAGTAAAGCAGGCCAGAAAGTTTATATTGTCAATCTAATCTGACCTCATATCCAGGACACCTAAAGGGAGGTCGAACTGGAGATGTCCTCAGGTTTCCATCAGCCTCAATTGCATCCATATTCCTATACTATGGTCTCGTTTTATGTATATGCTGGTAGGGACATGTAAAACCAAGGCGTCGCTGGGTCATAAAAACAGTGGAGGAGTGGTCAGTGGGGCAGTCAAGTTGAAGATGCCATTTCAAGAACCCTTACAACAGACTTCCCTTGCCACCACTTAGTGACTGACTGTCCTGTCTGCTTTGACTACTTACATAAATGTAGTCTTATGTCAACACCACAGTAAATTAGTTTTGCTTTCAACAAACAATCTCAGTATCTGTACAACAGCAGTATGAAGTAGTTTAATCAATTTATCATTTAGTCAGTTGCGTAGGAGAATTTGAGATAGTTTTGGCATGCAAAGGCAGCTTTATATTTCTTAATATATTCTTCTGTCATGGTCAGAAGCTCAAATTTGTATTTGTGGTTTTGGTATTATGTTATTTGTTGGTGTCATGTGTGGACGGAGGTTATATGTGAGAATATGTATGTCTTTAAGAGTTTGCTCTTGTTGATAATTATCATTGTCAGATTCAGAATAGGGTTAAGACAGAACTATACTGAAAAACCTAGTACTTAAAAGTTGGTATGAAAGTGTAAATATTACAGTTTTTGGTTTTCTTTTGGAAAAAAAGAGACTTTGTGCCTCCTTCTTCGCCAGCTCAAACACCGAGGGGAAGTTCATGAGCTCCGTGGGAGAGGCCAGGATGTCGGCCATCCGATTGCCTTCGGCAATCTGCCCTGGCAGTTCTGTGTGCAACCTAACGTGCATGACATAAAAAGGTTGCTCCCGGTGGGAAAGAATTTAATCAATTTCGAGAGCAAGTTAAAGATTTTTTTGATTAGTAACTTCTTTTAAGAGAGCCCCTTCGGCTCTCATAGTTACTCCAGCAACATAGGCGGAATCTGTGACCAAATTAAAAGGTTCAGGGAACCTCTCAAATGCTCTAACAATGGCTGCAAGCTTGGCAACTTGAGGTGATCCTGGGACCGCCTCGACGTCGGCTTCCCACCGCCGCGTCTCTGGATCCCTCCAGGTAATAACTGACCTGTGGGATCTCCCAGAGCCGTCAGTAAAAAGGGTTAGAGCATCTTTAAGAGGTTTCCTGCTCTGAACCTCTCTAGGGATAACACAGAAAGTCTCATTAAACAATCTGTGTTTTGGCCTGTGTACTGAAATCTGTCCGGAGTAACTATCCAACGCGAATTGTAAATTTGTATTTGTTTGGACCATGTGTTCCAATTGGTCTGAAACAATTGGTAGGTAAATGCACAAGAAGTTGCACCCCGCCAGGGTGCGGAGTCAGGCTCACCCCTTGATGATGAGAGCCGCCATTAGCTCCTGTGGTGTAGTTATTTTTTTGGATGGTTGGTGCAGAAGGAACACCCACTCAGTGACAACAAGGGAGTCCTTCTGCCCCTCGTCGCACTGAAAAATGAGGCTGTGGAGGTGTGGTGCCCTACCCAAAACGATGAACTGAAAGGGTAGGTGTGGTTGATACCTGTGAGCTTGTCTGCTGGTGATTGCCTCCTCTGCCTTACAGATGGCCTGCCCTGCTTCTGCTGTGAGGGACCTGGGCGATGTCAACTCCCCCGCTCTGGATAACAAATTGAAGAGGGGTGCCAGGTCCTCAGTTGTCAGCCCCAACCAGGGTCTCACCCAGTTCAGGCTGCCGCACAGCTGATGGAGTTCTTGCAGGATCCTCGGGTTGTCCCTGATGGAGATGGGTTGCGGGACAATGGAGGTTTCTGTAATCTTGAGCCCGAGGTACTTCCAGGGGCTGGTCCTTTGGACCTTTTCAGGTTGGAGCTCAAACCCCTGGGCCTCTAGGGCATCGGTGACCATTTGTAAAGTCTGGGTTAATAGGTCGTCATTGGGGCAGCAGATAAGGACATCATCCATATAATGAAGGATGATGGCCTTCTCCACCCTGGTACGGATGGGCGACAGAATTTTGGGAACGTACCACTGGCAGATCGTCAGGCTGTTCTTCATGCCTTGCGGCAGACCCCGCCAGTGGTAGCGCTGCATGGGAGCCTCTTGGTTGATGGAAAGCACCGAGAAAGCCAACCGCGGCGCGTTCTCGGGATGGAGGGGAATTTGGAAGAAGCAGTCCTTAATATCCAAGACCGCAATGTTCCAGTGCTGTGAGAGCATGGAGGGCGATGGCATGCCCGGTTGAAGTGACCCCATGTCCTCAATGGCCTCATTGATCTTCCGCAGGTCGTGGAGGAGGCGCCACCTGTCTCTACCCGGTTTTTTAATAACGAACACAGGCGAGTTCCAGGGACTGTTAGTTGGCTGGATGTTACCTTTAGCCAACTGCTCCTCCACGAGTGCGTGGAGCGCTTTTAATTTATCTTTTCTCAGAGGCCACTGGTCCACCCAGACTGGTGAATCCATTTTCCAATTTAATTTCGGGGTGTCGCGCTCCACTCCAGTGGCCCCGCCTAAAAATCCTGAGGCTTTGGGCTTATGGAGATAGTCGTGCCCCATTGGGACATGGCGTCGCGCCCCCACAATGTAAATTTTGTGTCCAGCATGAACGGGTGGATGGAAGCTACCCGTCCGTCTGGACCCTCCAATTGAATAATATTTTTAGATTGTCGAGCCAATTGTGTCCCCCCGATCCTGGAGACTACACCTTGTGGTTGCAGCTCCCATTGTGGCGGCCATTTGTCAGACAGTATGACCGTCACATCTGCGCCCGTGTCCATCATCCCCATGACCTGATGAAACTCAGCTCCCTGGCATAGCCGACATTGCACTAGGAGCTTGTCTCTTCCTACCAGCCCTGTCCAACAGACATTTGGTGACCTTGTGTCTGGGGACAGAAGTCTTGGCAACACTATGGCCTGGGCGATTACTTGGCCCTTTGGTAGAAGTGGGGAGGATGGACACACTGTACCAAAAGAAGGAAGCCCCCGTCCGAGCCCACGGCTGTAAGCTCGGGGGAGACCTCAATTCCTAGTGGAGTCTGCTGTGTGTCCCCAATGACGAGTGCATTAGTCCAGTCCGGTAGTGTTCCTGAACTCGGCTGCAGAGTAACTGCGAGGAGCCTCCAACAATCACTGGTGATGTTGCAGGGTTCGTCGCAGGTCACTCTCAGACGCAGTCCAGGAGTCCAGGGTTGCTGTGATGATGGTGTCTCTTCAGCTCCATTTTTGTCTGTGCGTGGAGCTGGCTCGTGCTGTTGCTGTAGTTTCCCTGCTCGTTCTTGTCTGGGGAAACAAGCTTAGAAGACTGTTTAATTGGTGGAGGTTTGATCATGTGTGCAGGGGCTCTACAATAATGAGAGGTATGACCTCTTCCCCCACAGCGAAAGCACAGTAAGGGAGAAGATTCCCCCACTGCCACCAATTCCTGTGTTGGTCCCTCCACGGCTCCCCCCTGTTTTTTAGAAATCGAATTATTGGTCTGATTATTGACCGGCACTAATCGTGTGCAGGCCTGGATCATTTGGGTCAAAGTGGGCGGTGGGTCAAAAGGAAGTGTCATGATTACCTTCTTGCAGGCTTCGTTAGCATTTGCCTTTGCAATGGAGGTAATCATAAGTTCCTGCGCATTAAAATCTGTAATTTGTTTCTCCACCGCCACATGTGACCTGTCAATGAAATCGATAAAAGGTTCATTTGAATTTTGTTTAATTTGTGTAAAATTTATTGCTGGAGCCAATTTGGGGGGCATTAATAGAAATGCTCGCTCCGCCGCATCCCAGATGGCATTTAAGGTTGCCTCTGTTATTGTCCGGGCCTGCTCCTGTGGCTTTGACAACAACCCCTCACCTAAAAGGTGGTCCATGGTGAGGCCCGTATTAGTTGGGTCTTGAAGGAGAATGGGGAGGAGTTCTATCAACTGCTTTCTCCAATCGGTGAACCATAGTTGGAACTCCGATGGAGAAAGCAGGCAAGAAAATACATTTTTGACATCATGCGGGACCGTAACGGTAGCAGAAAAAGTGGCCCGCAAGATGGTTTTAAAATATATACTCTCTCACCCATACTCCTTCTGGGCCTTGCAAAGCTCCTTGAAGCTTTGGGCCTCAAAGGGCTTCCATGAAGGATTGCTGCCCTGCTGGTTGTAGGTGACAGGTGTGGCAAAGGGAGCATCCACTTCCGGGTTCCGGGTTCCAGGATCCCCGCATCCGGTATGGTGAGTGTGGGAACCGAATGCTGGATCGTGGGAACCGGACGCCAGTATCAGATGGCAGGGGTCAGCACAGGAAGGGGATGATTCCAGGGAGCCATCACTGTGGGTGGAGCCCTGCACAAGGGAGGTACCAACCAACAGAAGGGAGGGGTTTGAGGACAGGAAAGGGTTGAGGGAAGTAGGGAGAAAGGGATTCTGGGGAGAAGAAACAGGGGCAAGAGGAGACGCCACGTGGTGACCTCCATCTTGAGGAATAAAAGGGTTCAGGGAAAAAGAACACGAGGAGCTGCCATTTTGGGGCTCAACACGAGGAGTACAACTCAGGAAAATGGGGGTGAAAGAAGGATTTAGGGACAGGTCTGAGATGGGTTCGCGACGTCCGTCCTGGCAAGGGTATTGAGGAGACCGAGGAGGGCCAGGAGGATGGTGGCTCTCCTGTGCCGCAGGGCAGGTTGCACCTCCTGATCTCCCCAGTGTAGGGGAAGTGGGATTAGGGACAGGGGAAGAGGGAGAACGGGTACGGGACGAAACTGGGGAAGAACAACTCGGTCTTTTTGTATCCCTCCCTCCAGGGCTAAGCGACTCACAAATCAAAATTAACAAAGGAAAAAATTCAATCGCCGCCCTGTCTCCTGAGGCCCTGAGGGAGGACATTTTTGCCCCCACCTCATTCCAAAACCTGATATCCTTGGCGCTCTCGGGAGATATAAGAGGGAAAGACATAAAAAGCCACCTGATAAATCTTTTTAACAACCCCTTCAAACACTTCTTCCCTCCCACCATAAGGGATCCCGCAACTTGGACATAAACCTCTCTTTGGTGCGCAGATAACTTAGACCCCATTTTATAACAACAAAAAATCCACACACCAAAACTTCACCCCACCGGGAGGAGAAAGGAAGAACTGAAAAATAAGGGTCCTGGGACCAGGAAATATTCCCCTAGAAATTAAATCCAAAAGGGAGTACTTACCAACAAAACTAACTGGTCCGAGAAAAGAAAATCCTCAGGATGGGTCCTTCGGCACGAGCCGATCCTCTCGGGGTTCAGAGGGTTGCTGGCTCTCCCCTGGGAGCACCACTGTGCAAAAAACAGCGTGCTCACTCAGGGGCAGTGGAACTCCCAATGATTAGGTCCGAGCTAAAGACACCTCTTCAGAGCCCTCTGGCCGATGTCCAGCTGACCAGAGAGCCCTACATTGGGCGCCACTCTGTCGCGCTGACCGCTGGCCGCCCGGTGGCCTGGCAGGTGACAAGTTCCAGTGCCTCAGCCTCGGTGGCTGGCAGAACTTGTTCTGGGAGGTGGCAACTCTCCAGGGAGCTTTCTGCCCTCGGCTCACAAGAGAGCAGGCTGCAGTCCTG
>VZTD01000883.1:587966-619697 GCA_013397725.1 Rhagologus leucostigma | reverse complement strand
CAATTGATGTCCTCATTGATCTTAAATCGGAAGGTGGACTGGGCCACCGCAAAAGTAGTACCTTTAAAGGAGGCACTTAAAATGTCTCAAACTGCATGTGTAGAAATGGAAGGGATAATGACATTTGTAGTTTCTGATTCCCCATTTTTCTTGGCATTCGAAATCTAAGGTAGGAAGACAGCAAATATAAGTTTTGATTGCAAGAGGGCAATAAGCAATGGCCTTGTAGGGGAGAAATGGCCTGTTCCAGCTTTTAAATATTGCAGTGAGGCAAGCCTTTTTATTGCTTTCATCTGCCTAGGATTGTCTCATTCCTGTAACTCTTATTAATGCTTCTGCAGACATGCACATTTAAGACAATTTTTTCAGAAAGCAGATGCTCTAAAATCTATTAGAATCCAACTGCTGACAATATACAACTAAAAAAAAATAGGATAAACTTTAGAGTCTAATGTCTTTTCCCTAATGTAATGTCTTTTCCTACCCTCTCCAAACTTTCACTTTTTTTGGCAGGGTACTTTACACATTCTCTAAACAATTAACAATCTGTTCAATTTCCATTACAAAAGGTAAAAACATATATGTACTTCCAGTCTATTTTAATTGTATGTAACTTAGTTGCCTGAAATGTATTCCGTTAAATGATTTCTGAGCTTGAAAGGAGGGCTGAACTGTGTCTGAAATCTAGCACTCTCATGGCACTCCAGACACCTTAGGAGTTGTGGGTTTCCATCCAGGGGAAATAACAAGTACTCAGAGTTAAAACCAGACAATCTAATGGTTTCCTAGCCTGTTTACTTTCAATATATCCAGGAATAAAGTGGAAGAAGATGCTGAAAAGGTGAATGGGAACAGAGAAAGATGTATAAAAGGGTTTATCATCATAAAAGGTGAGTGAAATAGAGTGGAAGTTTCCTGCTGTTTAATGTGCAATTTCAACTGGCCGTTTACCCTAGCACAAATGGATGTGGGCACTGCCCTAACCGAGAAATGATTTTGGATCCTATTGCACGATAAATTAGTTGACGTCTTGGGCATCTGTGTCTGAGCTGACTTTTCTTTGCCTCAGAGGTTTTTGACCTCTTTAGTAATGGTGAATAATAATTAAGTTCCTACGCAGTCTTCCATTCTGCACCTCTGAGATCCTTCTTCTGGTAACTGTGACCTCTCCTATCCTTCTCTTATTGTTTTAGGGTATAACCATCTCGACATTTCTACAGAGGATTCTCCTTCCAGACTTCAGCTACTGAGGAGTAAATGGTGATGTGCTGTGACCTTTTATACTAGCACTTCACAGTCCCATATGAATTGCAATTACATTTTCTCTTTTTGGAATGTGTGACCCCTCAAGCTGATGATCTGTGGCAGGGCTCTCTTGAGTATCAGAAACAAGATTGCCCAGATGAACAACAGCTGCACATTCAAGTACAGAATCATTTCTCATGCAAAAAGGTATAAGAATTCTTCCTGGAAAAATCAAAAAAATATCCAGAGATGTGTGAGACATTAGTTAGTAACACAAATATGGGGTTTTTTTGATTGAAAACTCATTCTACTCCTACTTTGACAGGATACACTCATAACCCATACTTAATTAAACATCTGTGGAAACTAATAGTCATTCAGTGATCTAAGAAAAAACATGGGTAGCAGCATATACAATGAAAGGTGTTGGGATTTATATGTTCCTATTGCTAAGAAAAATATTTGGAGTGAGTGAACTTCTAGAATTAAAATAAGTATATCTGAAAGAAGATAGATACCCAAATCTGGAGACAGGGGATATACTGAGCTACCTTGAGAATATCCAGAAGCTATATTCGTATTTGTATGCACTTATGAATATGTTTGTTAATAAACCTTCCTGTCAGTTTAGTAACAAAAATTGAATGAGCATCTTGGTCTTGTGATTTTTCTTTTGATGCCTGTTTTGTGGATTCTGCAATACTGGGAAGAAAAAAGTCTGTGCATAAAAAGCAAAGAGTTTGTTCTAAATGCCCTAAGAGGTCAATAAGATTCAGAAATCTCACAAAAGAAGAGCTTTAAGAAAGTTAACCATTAACACTGTAAGAATTCAAAACACTGCTTCTCTTAGAACTTTTACATTAGGAAAAAATATCCTCCTCCATTGCCCCAGTTATATGGATCTGTGTGTAAAAAATTTTGCCTTGCCATTATTTAACTTGCAATTGCATTGTCTTCTGGGGCCTGTGATCTTTTGTCATCACACCAAACAAATTCTCAGTTTGTTATAAAGAACATTTTTAAAAAGTGTTCATCAAATTTGTTTCCTTATTGCTGAAGGAAAGCAAGAAAATGCCTACAAATCAGTATTATCTTTCTAAAGAATAATTACTTTTTTGTTTGTTTGATTTGCCATGTGTCTTTGTGGTCAATGTGACTTGTTTATAAAAAAATCTCTTGGCAGACCAAGACTAGAGATCACTGCATTATTTTAAGAAACAGAGAGGCATTCATGTCTACTTTATAGAGCTTTTTTGAAACTTATATTACATGGTAGATCTGCAAGTGTAGCAAAGCAGTAGTCTGGAATCAGTACAAAAATGAGGTGAAAAACATTTGCTGAAAAAGCAGGTTGCTTTTAGAAATGTCATTTGAGATTAATTTTTGACCATCACTTTTTTAAAACATGGCTCCATTAGACTATCTTCAGCACTTATCTAGTCTTCAGTGTCATCCCTGTGCGCACGAAAGTATGTATGCATGGAGTGCTTATTGGTTTCTTAGACATGGGAAGAAATACCACCTTTGAAGAAGACTTTGATAAAACAGTCTTATAAATTAAAACAACAGAAAAGAAATCCATAAGAAATCTGTGATTTGGATGGTAATAGAGTCTTAATTTTCATGCAGTTTTTTAGGTTGCATAGCATGCAAATATTAGAGTTTGAAAATAGAAACTTGGAGCATGCATGTTACATAATGCTTAAAATACTGTTAGAGAGCACATTAATATTTTTCGTGAAAGCTACTAGAATACTCTAATCAGACAAACACCTGTAATATGATGACTAACACAATGGATCCACCCTGGACATGGTAGATTGGATATTACCTGGAACTATGATATTACTGGTTCTACTTAACAGCTTGTGAAAAATTCGGAGTGAACAAAAAAGCCCCCAAAATGTGATATAAGAACAGAGATAAAGCAATTCAGGGAAAACTGGCATGAAATTAGGAGAAAAATCAACCTTTGATAAGGACAATCTTTTACCTTAATGTGAACTTACAGCTGACTAGGGAAACCTGTTTATGAAAAAATGAGCAATCCCAGAAGAAAAACAAATTAAATTACAGGAAGACTCTTCTTACCAGTTTGAACTAGTTCTGTATTTTTTGCTAAAGTGATCAATTTTCTTTTATTCGAGTTATCATATTGTTTCTGCAGAGGTTTTCAATTTCTTTGCAGCTGGTGGTTGTGTGGATAAAACTGAGGATAGAATTCAGCTCACATTTTTTGAAGGGCTTTGGTATCTTTCAGGATAAAGAATTCAATGAAAATGTAAGATTATTATGTAGAAGAAGTGCTGTGAACTTGGAAAGCAATTAAAAAAGACAATGTAGAAATTATCATCAGGTTCATGAGCAGAATAATGAAGGCTAATACATCTTTTACAGGAGTTGCAAAAATGCAAATGAATAACAATGTTTATTTATAAACTTATCAGTGCAGGCTGTGATGTGTTTGGAGATACAGCATATTTTAAAATGAAAGACAAAATTGCTGGAGCAGCGAGAAGAAAAAAATCTACTAAATTCTGAATTCCAAGGTTATCATTGGGAATCTGTAGGGTTAAAGACAGTCAAGGAAATAAATAATATCTGTTTATGCAAAAGCTTTTGGTTGGTTTAAATATTAACATGATGTATTTCTTATGTGAGATTGTATTAATTTTTAGGAGAATAAAATGGAAATAAAATCACCTGTATTATGTTCTCAGTGCTAATATTGTTCTGAGTGAGATGCCAAGAGAGGTTTATCTGAGCTTAGCAATGTCATTGTACCTGATATGGCTATAAGAATATTAAGTGAAAGCTACACCTGTACTGTGGCAAATCTGTGCATAGAAACTTAATTTCTCTTTGAGTTTTGTGAAACCTGATTTTACTGAATTTTATTAAAAATCAGAACACTTCTGCACAGTATCTTTCTCTTCTACACCTCCAACACGGATGTGTGTGTGGAAGGCAGAAGAATTCATTGAGGAGTGGTGGTGGTGGTAGTTTTTATATATTCTTCCCCCCTGAATTTTAATTTCCTACAATAATTTACATAGATTGTGTGCTTAGACCCATAGCCCTGTGCTAGGATATCCTTTTGGTATATGAGGTCAAACTAATCTCAAAATGATCTCACTCAAAATGAGCAATTCTATATAGAAAATTATGCTGGTTTTGGCTGGGATGGCTTTTCTTTTCTTCATGCTAGCAGCTTTGGCACTGTGTTTTGGATTTGTGCTGAAAATAGTGTTGATAATACAGGGATGTTTTTATTTCTGCTGAGCAGTGCTTACACAGAGTGTACTGGAGGTGTACAAGCAGTTGGGACAGGACAGTTGACCCCAACTGATCAAAGAGATATTTCATACCCATGGCATTATGCTCAGCATGTAAACTGGGGGGAGAAGGAAAAGGGGAATATTTGAAGCGATGGCTTTTGTCATCCCAAGTCACCATTAGTCACGATGGGGTCACCATTACTGCTTTCCTGGGGGCAGCTGGACACCTGCCTGCCGATGGGAAGTGGTGGATTAATTAATTTTTTTATTTGCTTGCATGTGTGACTTTTGCTTTACCTATTAAAATGTCTTGATCTAAATCCATGAGTTTTCTCAAGTTTACTCTTCCAGTTCGCTCCCCCATCCTGCTGCAGGGGAGTGAATGAGTAGCTGTGTGAGGCTTAGTTTCCATCTGGGACTAAACCACAAGAAAACCAAAACATCTTGTGGAGAGAGCTGTGTGAGGTCACTACTAGTTTGCTTTTGGTCATTACTGAAAGGTTGTGGGGATGAGTGGGGAAACGTAGTACCTTCCAGTACCTGAATGGAGCCTACAAGAGAGATGGAGAGGAGCTATCTACAAGGACATGTGACAGGACAAGGGGCAATGTCTTCAACCTGAAAGAGAGTACGTTTAGATGCGATATTAGAAACAAAAATAATTTGAGGGTTTTAAGGCACTGGAACAGGCTGCCCAGAAAAATTATGGATGCCCCATGCCTGAGAGTTTTCAAGGCCAGGCTGGATGTGGCTTTCAGTAGCCTGGTCTAGGGGTTGGAACTAGATGATCTTTGAGGTTCCTTCCAGTCCAGAGCATTCTATGATTCTGTGATTCAGTGACTTAGTCTGGAACACTATAGCTTGGATACCTGACCTACTAAATGGGTGAAAGGACTGGGAGGTTTTGAGGGCAGAGGGTTGTTGTTTTTGCCATGCTCCATCTGGAGGCCAGTTACACGGAATTTCTTGGGGATCTGTCTTGAACATGTCCCATTCAATGTACTCTACTCATCTGTAGTTGTGTCCTCACAAAATTTGTGGATGAACCAAAATAAGATGTGGTTGATACTGCTTTTCAAAGGTCCATGGACAACTTGGGGAAATGGACTAAAAGGAATGCTTTTACTTAAAATTAATTAATAATTTAATTAAAATTAACATTAAATTAAACAAGGATAAATGTAAAGATCTGTGACAGGTATGGACTACCCTTTAAATGGTACAAAGACTAGCCCTTGGTATTGCCTGAGCAGTGACTGACTGATGAAAACTATTGAAAAGGCCTGGCAATATCGATGGACAGAAACTATTTAGAAACATAGGCAGTAAGCAGATTGAGGAAGGTGCTCATTTTCCTTGATCATTTTCTTGACACATTAGATCACCTCTAGAGCATATGCAGTTTTACAACCCTCATTTAGATTATTAGTGTCTTGGAAGAAGTTTAATTTACTTGGAGTATTAAACAGGTGACTAAAAAATCCTCAAAGAATAATTCCTCTTTTGTTTTAATTAAGTAGTTAGCAGCTTTTTAATGTAATCTATCTCTCTCTGTATCTCTTGCTCCCTAACTCCAAGCTACCTGCAATTTGTCCATGCCTTTTTGATTTATAACTACCACTGGTAATGGAAAATAATAGGCACAAGGAACAGAAGAATGAGACCTCAAACTAAATACTAACAAAGAGAAAGAGAAAAAAACCAAAAAAGTATGCATAAACAAATATCTTAATATAAGATTAATTTTGTTTCAGTGAGATATTTAGGTCATATTTTTATTGACCTTATTTTTCTCATAATTTTGTGAAGCATACTAAGGAATGAAACAGAATTTAGTAGGAAGTCAGGTTTAGATTTGTGCCATCAACCTCTTCCAGTAGGGAATAGTTACCTAAATCTAGACAGTTCAACTGAAGTCTAAGGTTGACTGAAACTGACCAGAGGAAAAAATGGGAACAATTGTAGAGCTGCCAGAATATGTCAAGAAGTGCTCAAGTACATAAATCAGTTGCTGATATCAAATTTCAATCACCCTGATATTCATTGCCATAAAAATTGATAATTTTCTTTTAAGTTGCACATCTTCAAAAGCTGCTAGGAATGGTTTTTGACTATTTTAGTATGAAACCAAGATCAAACAAAGCATTCAAACTTGAGATAATATAAGCATGGTAAACTAAAATGGGAAGATGGTGGAATAAAAGCATGATATGTTATGTATGAAAAAGCATATTCATAAAGAAGAACGGTGCGTGAACTTACCATATCTTTACAAAGGAGATAATGCAAACAAAATATTCTTCTAAATCAGTCTTACCAGGAAATAGCAATACTGAAAGTTTAGATCCTTTTTAAATCTAAGTTTTCTAAACAATTGAGAAGGTCTGTGGACTGTCTCTTCTATAAGATTACCTCTCCAAGGCTGGTGGGGTCCCTGTCTAACAGGAGCCAACTTTGTGCTCTTGTGGCAAAGAAGGGTAATGGTATCCTTGCCTGCAATAGGAAAAGTGGCCAAGGAGGGTGATCCTGTCCCCCTACTCAGCTCTAAGATGGTAAAGGGACTGGACCATCTCATCGGAGCAAAGTCTGAGATAGCTGGGCTGTTCAGGCTGGAGAAGTGAAGGTTCAGGGGAAATATTGTCAATGTGTACAAGTACCTGAAGAAGGGCTGCAAAGAAGACAGCGCCAGGCTCTTTTCAGCGGTGCCTAGTGACAGGATAGGAGACAATGCCTGAAACACAGGAAGTTCCGTCTGGATGTCAGAAAGCACTTTTTCACTGGAAGGGTAGCTGAGCACTAGCACAGGTTGCCCAAAGTGGTTGTGAAATCTCTTACCTTAGAGATATTCAAAAGGCATCTGGACTTTGTCCTGGACAACCTTTTCTAGGTGATCTTGCTTGAGCAGGGGTGGTTGGGCAAGATGATCTTCAGAAGCCCCTTCCAACTTCATCCATCCTATGATTCTGTGATAAATGCAGTGAACTAGCAATAAGAAACAATTACTTGAGAATGTTTTCTAAATAAATAGAAAACTTTATAATTTTGGCACAGTTATATACAATTTTACTTACAATTTTTTCTGCAGATATTTAATATTTTTGTCATTTACTAATTTATTTATTTATTTCTTAGTTCCTTTTACAAGGCTACTCACTTATAGAAAGAACCTATCTGAAGAGAATATTAAGAAATTTTTCAGTATTCACATTTTTTTTTCCTTTGGAGAGGGATGTACCTTGGTGCAGAGACACATTATAAAGACCTCTGAACATCTCAGTGGAATTGTAAGTGGCAGCATTCATCTTAGTAATGATGTATCATAAAGGATGCATGTATAAATAGGTGTAAATCTTTAGACAAGTTTTGCAAAGAACAGAGTTATTCTTTATCTGAGACTCTAAATTCAAGAGCTTCATGGAAACTACAGTATTAAGTATAAAAAGGCTATTGTCATCTTCATTTAGAATGGACAGGTTTTCTCCTCACAGACATATCAATTAATTCAAAATAAGATTTTTGAATTGCTTTGGGTTTATGGAAATAAAATTAATTCAGTCTTTCGAATAAATGTTTAGTATTTATAAATAGCAGGAAAATACATTTTCTGTATTTGTACAGAAAATAACAGAAATATGCTGTTATGAATATAAAATTTTTGGCTACTTATCCCCACCAAAATTTGCTGTCAAAGTCTAGATTCTGTCCTTAAAAATGCTTATCACTTCTTCAAACTGAGGACCTGATAGTTGCGTAGTTTTCATGGATGAAATATTTACTAATTAATTCCCTCCTGCAATTCTAATTTAAACAGCCTAGTTCCTTGTATTACGCAACACAACACAGTGATTTGGTGCAGCTGTGCAAGAAGCAGTTCACAAGGAGTGATCGTTGTGCATAAAAATTACATCTGCAAATGTGTCTATGTCTTGTATGTGAGTTTAGCATAACACCAACACAATTCAATTAAAAATCACAATGGCTTTATCATTCTGCTTAGATCAAAGAACAAATAGCTGTAGGTAATTCAATTAAAAATTACTGATGGAACATACTGGTAGTATCTGTTGTTTAATCTAGAGTGGTTTATCTTAATTTATATTTTGGTCTATATTCCTCTATTTGTCTTCACAGTAGTGTTTCTGAGTGATTAATAACTACTGATAGTATTCGAGCTTGCCTAACCTTAGTGTGGAATTCAACTACAGAAGCACGTGTCTGTATTGTTGCTTCTCCCTTGGTCTTGCAGATACTATGGCTGAAGGTGTTATCACACAATTTCTAGTACTGAAAAAATGTTTCATGTATGATTCATTTTGATTCCCTGTGAAATGACATGGAGTGTGTTGGCTCGGGCTAGCCAGTGCAAGATACCAGTCTTAGAATCATAGAAGCATAGAGCACTTTAGATTGGAAGGGGTCTTTTTAAATTAGCTTGTCCAACTCCCCTGCTATAGGCATGAACAGCTTCCACTAGACCAGACTGCTCAAAGTCACAGCCAGACCACACCTTGAACATTTCCAGTGATGATGCATCCAGAGCTTTCCGAGGTAGTCTGTTTCAGTGTCTCACTATCATCACGGTAAAAAATGTCTTCCTTATGCTCAATCTAAATCTGTAGTTTTCATTTTAAAACTATTGCCCCTTTTCCTGTCGCTACAGGCCTTTGTAGAAAGTCTCTCTCCATCCTTCTTATAAAGCATCTTTATGAGTTGAAATATTGCCGTAAGGTCTTCCTTAAGCCTTCTCTTCTCCAGACTGAACAACCCCAATAGTTCCAGCACCTGAAGGGGGCCTATAAGAAAGTTGGTGAGGGCTTTTTTTCAAGGGCTTGTAGTGATGGCACAAGGGTAATGTCTTCAACCAAAAGAAGGTAGATTTAGGTCCAGTAATACTTCTTTTCTGGTTGGGCTGCCTGTTACTGGATTAAGAAGTTACTCTTGATATGTCTCAAGAGTCTCCTGGATGGCTTATGTCTTTCTGTGCTGCTTTTCCAACAGATGTCAGGATGACTGAAGTCCCCCAATGGGATCAGAGCCTGTGGGTGTGTTTCTTCCTGAAGTACGAATGCTACGTCACCATATTCTCTTCTATCCCACAGCCTGCAGTAAACACCAACCACAAGATTTCCTTTCTTAGCTTGACCTTCATAACTTTTACCCGTAACTCTCAACTCATCCATTGCTGCTTTTCAAAGGCAGCTCTGTGCATTCAATCCATTGTTTACAGAGAGGGCAGTCTCTCTACCTCTCCTTCCTTGCTTGTTCCCTCTGAATGGTATATAGCAATTTTTGTTACCCGTGTGTCTTGGTTTAAGCCCAGCTGGCAACTAAGCACTATGGAGCCACTCACTCACACTCCCACCCCAGTGGAATGGGTACGAGAATCAAAAGTAAGATTTGTAGGCTGAGATAAGAACAGTTTAATAGTTGAAAAAAAGTGAAATACAGTAACAACAACAATGATGATGATGATAATTAATTAGCTAAAAAAAAAGAGATAAAACTGAAGAAAAACAAGCAATGCACAATGCTCACTACCTGCTGACCAATGCCAAACCCCCATAGTGCACCGTGACTAGCCCGTCTTTCGGCTAATGCCCTCAGTTTAGATACTGGGCATGATATTCTGTAGAGTTTGACTCACTTGCCCTGGCCATGCTCCCTCACAGCATTTTGTGCACTTCCATACCTGGCAGAGCACAAGACACTGAAAAAGTCGTTGACTAAGGGTGGACAATGCCTAGGAACAACCAAAACATTGCTGTGTTATGAGAGTATTCCTATCCTGTATCTAAAACATAGCATTGTATCAGCTACTGAGAAGAACTAAGCTCTATCCCAGCTGAAATCAGGACACCATGCTATGTGCATTGGTATAGAGGTACTTTGGTAGGGCTATTGACTATTACTTTTTTAGAGAAATACACCATATTTGATCCCCTGGCCACACCCTAAGCCATGAAGTCATTCACTCAGCCTCCCTCTCTATCAGGACAAGGGGTGAAAATAAAATGGACAAGATCATGGTTCATGGTACAGAGAAATCACCCACTGCTGTCACAGACAAACCAGACTTGACTTTGGGAAAATTAATTTAACTTATTGCCAATTAGCATGAGAAGAAGATTGTGAGAAATAAAAGCAAAACTAAAACCACTTTTACCTTCCCCCTCCTTTCTTTCCAAACTCGGCTTCAATCATGACTTTTCTTTGTCCTCCCAAACACAGGCAGTGCAACAGTTCATCTTTGCTGCTTATTCCTCCTCACACTTTTCTCCTGCTGTGCTGTTGTGTCTCTGCAGAAGAATACAGTCCTTCACAAACTTCTCCAGTATTGATCTTGGACTGCAATTCTTCAGGAAGAGTGTGGGTCCCCTATGGAACACAGTTTCTGCCAGAAGACCTGCTTCTGTGTGGGCTTCTCCCTGGACTGCAGCTCCTGCCAGGAGCCTGCTTCAGCTTGAGCTCAGGCTGCAGCTTCCTTCGGGGCACATATACTTGCTCTAGTGTGGAGTCCTCCACAGACTGCAAGGTGGGTATCTGCTCCACCAATCTGGTCCTACACAGATTGCAACAGAACCTCTGTGCTGGCACTGAGTCTCTCTTGGAGCCAGCTGAAACTGGCTCTCAGATATGGGGACAGCTCCTGTTGTCTTCTTGTAGAAGCCCTTCCCATGAAAATCTTGCCATGAAAACTCAATACAGAGCTCTATCACAGGTGTTCGCCTCTTGATGCCTAGTGCATCAGCAGCCCCTTCTTTTCTATTACTCAAAATTCCATCCTTTTGTCCCACTAAGTCTAGTTTAAAGTTCTTACAGGTACCTTTAGATACTTTTTCCTCTGTAAACACTTACAAGCTAGTTACCCTCAAAAATAAAAATACTCAAGTCATAAACTGCATCCTCAGAAACATCCCCAAGGACTCCTTTTGAAAGGTTTTATCTGCAACAGAAAAGGATCTTAGGAACAGAATTTTAACATGCAAAGTCTCTAAGTCAACAGCTGAACAAGCACTGGCTCTGTTTTACTGGCTTTTGTGCCATGACAGTGTCTGTGTAAGTGCTGGTGCTGTGGGTGTTTCCCAGTGTATGGGTGAGCGATGAATGCCAGGGTGGAGGCTTGTGACCTGGATTTCTCTATCCCACTCTTTTCTAGCTCTTTCCAGACCACTTGTAGTCAATTACTTTTTTTTTCAGTTTTTCTATGTGTTTGCAAGAGTTCCGAGATCATGAACTTTTGGAAACTTTTCTGTGCTTTATATGAAGCACTGTGATCAAAGCCTATATGGCAGACTTATCCCTGGGGTTCATCTGCTTTGTGTCAGAAGCCTTATGTTGGTTTCCTTCTTCTATTTGTGGATAAATTTTAAAAGGAAGTTTCAGACATTTGTGGAAGTGACTCAAAGTCATTCTTTATTGCCAATTTAGTTACAGCTCACTTGGCGTTTTGAACTGCTTTAGCAACTGACTGCTATTCTTTTGGAATGAACTAGAAAAGTATAAGCAGCAGGTAAAATATATTAAAAGCTGCATTCACAGAGATCTTCTCACTTTTAAAATGATCATAATTTTCCAAACTCACTTGAGATGTACACAGCATGTATCCTTCCTATCATCTCTTTGATATATTTTATAAAGTGCTCTTAATTATAGTTTTCTTCAAAATATCCATTTTCCTATTATGTAGATAAAGTAGATGTTCAGAATGCAGTTTCCCTCATTGTGTGATATTCTCGTTATCAGACTCCGTAGTACTGGAACAGAATGACCTAAAACAGAGCTTGAAAGACTCTGAGGTCCTTCACCTGGCCTGCTATTCAGTATCTGTCCTCAGAAGACTCATAGTTGGGTGAGTTTCCCTACTTCCTCTCATCTCTTTTCATCAGTCACCCTCACTTCCAGAGACACATATGACCTATAATTCTACAACCGCCCCCAAAAAAAACCAAACAAGCCCCCCCAAACAGATAAAGCAACGCCTCACTATTTACTCAGATATGCAGTGTTTGTGTGTACATGTGAAAACAATGTCTGTGTGTATATGGATGGGCACACATATGTTTATATTTGTGTGTGTACATAAACTTGTACAAAATGTGAGAATTTATGTATTAATAATTATAAGTCTATGCATTATAATACTTATATTCAGAAAATGAGTATCTCTGTTTCTGTTTACAGATTCTAAAAAAAAATTTAAATACATTAAATACAAACTTAAAATAACAGTCAAAAAATAGTTCATTTTGTCGTATTCTATTATAAACTGAGAATGGGAGCAGAAACTGCCATAAATTAGGAGTGAGTTTGCTAGATAAAGGTCTAGCAAGAATTGGATCAAACAGGAGAGTATCAGAATAGCATATGCAGATGTGGCACAAATGTCAGTTGCTTTTGAAAAACAGGTTCTGCATCATAAACCCAGTAACCAACTTTTCTCCCAGACTGATAATCATTTCATATAGTCCCTAACATGAAGTAAGCCATAACAGTATTTCAATTCAATGCAATCAGCTGCTCTGGGAGATTTCAAAACTCTTCTAAGACCATGGCTTTTTCTTAAGGATAATTCTACTTGCTTTCCATGTAGATTATTATACATCGGTTGTTCTATGTGTTCTAAGAGTTTTGAGATCGTGAACTTTTGGACACCTTTCTGTGCTTTATATGAAGCGTTGTGATCATAGTCTATATGGCAGACTTATCCCTGGGGTTCACCTGCTTTGTGTCTGAAGCCTTGTGTTGGTTCTCTCCTTCTATCAGTTCTTGATGAATATTGTTATCAAGACAAGATAGAATGTGGTTTCTAGCAGTACTAGCTTCTTGTTCTCTTAACTAGGGCATCGTAGAAGAGGTGGTTTCAAAGTTGTTTTGTTTGTCCAGGGTCAACAGCTGAGGAGGCCAACAGCTTGGCAGGACACAGCAGAAGCAACTGTATACTGAAAAGCAATAATAACATTCATATTTCAAGAGATGATAGTGATGGGAACCGTTGAAGTCAGTGGATTTATTTACTACATTCTTTTATATTTTAGCTTTCTTTTCTCTGTAACTAGTTGCAGTGACAGAAAAGTGATTTGCTTATTTTTTGCAACCTCCCCAAAAAAAAATGACTGAACTAGATCAAGACATTAATACCTTGCCATATTTAATTCTTCTATATATTACTAGTCTTTTCGAAAATTTTCAGACACCTTTTGTAGAAATCCTGCCCTTAAGGTGTTGATCTTTCTCTCTTTTATAATGTATTTTAAAGACATTTTCCTAGAAAAATTACTTATAAAGGGCAGACTATGTATAAAGCAATATATCAGACTATCAATAATTTTTAAAAATGTTTTACTCAATCAGTTGCTCAAATAAGTTTCAGACTAAAATACATGTAAGGCTTGTAATTTTTTGCTTGAAATATTTGATCCATGGCATAAGAAAGAGACAAAAGATTAAAAAAACATGAATAGTAACATGGGTATTGTAGAGGGTTGTACCTGTCGTGGTTTGACAGTAGCAAATGGCAAGCACTTACATGTTTGTTTCACTGCTCACACAAAATATTACTGTGGGTTACTCTCATCAGAAAACAGTATTGCTCAGGCGCTGTTCACACACTGGGATAAAAAAAATCATAGTGCTATTTTTTTTTTCTGGTTTGTTTTTTCTTTTTTTTTTAATGTTTTGTTTCATTTTGTTTTGCTTTCAAGAATTGATTATTTATTTCAGATCTATAGATTAATTAAGCTACTTCTAGATGGAATGGAGGCAAATTTTAGCATTAATGACTATAAAACATAAGGAATTACAGTAATAAAATCAGTAAAGAACCTCTGGACAAAGATTATGTGACATTTAAGTTAGGACAGCAAATGAATGATCAGTACCATGAGCTAAATAAAGTGTAATTAGTAATCAGGGATCATAAAGATGCTGTATGTTAAAATATAGATATTTTTGCTTCTGATGCATCTGTCTTCAGACCACATAGGTTCAATACAGTGTGCGAGAAGAACTCTACTGGATCAGATCAAAGATCTGTGACCTAGAATTACGTCTATAATAAATAACCTTGAGAAAGAGGAAGAAAAAGAAAGTGTGGTGAGTTTTGACTCAGAACATTTCCTTTCTTTCCCGTTACTTGTGGCTTTCACAGTGAAGACTATTGTTTTTTGTGATAGCTCCCACTGTATTTTAACTCCTACTTGTTGGAGTCTTTTGACATGTGTAATCTCTTAGTATCATTACAGTCTGTAGATCTATAGTTTGAATAAATACACTGGAAATAAGAATATTGTATAGAACCAGATATGAGTAAAATTTTCTCAAAGTTCTTACATACTTCATTTTCACTAGGGTGATCTGCTTGGGACTTGGGAGGTTTCTAACATCTTTGGTTTGAAGTAAATTCCCTATTATTTTAGTCCCCTTGTGCACTTAGTGGTCGTGAACTGCATGGCAAATGTTTACATAACTGGGTGTTTAGGGTGATTTTAAGTCTTCCAGCCAAGCTTTCCACTGCCTGCTTTGAGGTGTGCTGAGAAACAGCTCTGCCAGTAGATCTCTGAGGGGAGCAAATAGTCCTCGGTGACTGGAAGAATAAACTTTTGATGGTAAAGCTTCAGAGCTTTGTAGCTAATGTGGCAATGGACATTTGCCCACACTTCAACACTAACAGATCCCACCACTCTGTAGATGTCTCTTGGAGTGAGGTTGAAATCCTGTCAAACTTCCTGGCTCCAAGCAGATGTCTCAAAATCCTGAAGGCACTAGACTTTGAAGTGTAGGCATTCCAGTGCTAAGATTTTGAGGAAGTAGAAATCTTTATTAGCTAAGTGGTCATAGAATTGGTGCAAATGACATAATGAGTCTGTGTTTCCTTGTAAAATCAAGCTCAAAAATCCCAAACAAAAGCCAACTACCCCACACACCCCCTCAAAACTCCCTCTGATGCCTTAGGTTTTAACGTCTATATTTTTCAGATCCTGTACTGCTTAGCAGTAAGCAGTACAAACTTGAAGTAATTACTTCATGCCTGAAATTGTAATTGAAGAATTAACCCTGGTATACCAATGAACCAAATTTATAAAAGTGTGAAAAACCCATGACTCAGTGTCCATCTTGGGTGTAGCCTCTTGACTGCCCAGGGTGTACCTTTGAAAGCCCTTCAATAAATACCTGCTTTTATTCTCTTAATCTTGTCTAGCCTCTGTTTTTAAGTAACCACATCAAGGCATCACCTCAACCATCAAAAAACCCCTTTTAGATAAGAAATGGAGTATATAAATGAAACACAAGTCTATAAGATATGGTAATTATGAGCTTGCATGCAAATTGATTTGGGAAACCCGAGAGGACATGTATTCCCATGACAGCTTCAGCTGTGTTTGTGGAGACTGAGGAGATGACCTCTTTGCTCTCTGCAGTTTACTGAGGAGAGGAAGTGGAGAGGGAGGTGCTGATCACTCCGCCCTGACGTCCTGTGATAGGATGCCTGGGAAGGATTCACAGATGCATCAGGGGAGGTTTAGATCCGACAATTAGGAAACATTTCTTTGCCAAGAGAATTGCAAACACTGGAGCAGGCTTCTGAGAGAGGTGTTTGATGCCCTATGCCTGTCAGTGTTTAAGAGGCAGTTAGATAATGCCTTTAATACTCCATTTCAACTTTTGCTCAACCAGAAGTAATCAGGCTGTTGAATTAGATGATCCTTGAAGGTCCCTTCCAGATGAATGTAACTCTTCTAGTCTGTCTAGTCTCATTCAGTTCTTCCAGTTTTCTAATTAGAAGTTCCAAAAAAACCTTTCTAGACAAATCTTATTCAGCAAACACCATAAGCCAATAGGAGTCTCCTGTCTGAGCCAACACCTTGAAAATCACATCTAATACAATATTCGAAGGTTTCTATGCCAGAGACTAATTTCCTCTGGAAAATGAGAGAGATCTTCATCCTCATTAAGTAAACCATTTTAGGAGAGCAGAGTCAACTTGACTCGTATTAAGTACATCACATGAAAAGACTAACAACTCTAACCAAGTTCATATTTGAATATAGAGGTAATTTAGGCAAGTACAGCAGAGTAGGGAAAAGGCACTGACCCAGGCAGCAGGTCCCAGAACAGCCATGCTCTCTTCTCTCCCTGTACTCAGGTATCTAGATGGTGAGATTTCAAACACCCCAGTCACTCTAACTTACACTATCTGCTCCCAAAGTTTGGAGTTGAGAGAAGCAAAGATGACTCGGAGCTGCCTTCTGCACAATTCCCTTAAGCTAAACCAACCTCATCTCTTCTGATCTTCTGTGGTGGCAGCAATAGCAGCAAATAGCAGTTTTTTTCTCCTCATATTGAACTGCAGCTCAAGAGGAATAAAATATGGCATGTGCACTCTTGCAGGATTGAAACTGAGTGGCTGCTACTGGAGAATAAATAGTATTATAACATTTTATTACTAAATATGCAAAATGTCATGGCTACCAAAACAGTGGCATGATAGTGTATGCAAATTTGGGATTGGGGAAGAGAAATTGCACAACATTTTTAACACTAATCATGGAATCCTAATGATTTTAACATAGTCATGGACATAGCTAAATAAAAGTTGTTCATTTTACCTTCCTTAGTTCTAGTTAATGGATTTTAAATCGTTATCCTGCAAAGAAATCTTGCTTGAATCAATTGATTATCTCAGTTGATGCACAAATGATGTTTGCTGTATTTTCCTGCAAAGCCCACAATATCATCTTATCCAGGAATAGAAATTCTTGCTATTTTAATTTTTTTGTTGTTGTTGGGTTTTTTGGGGGTTTTTTTGCTATGAAGAAAACCCCCCAAACGATACTTTTATCACTCATAGAAAAATGTAATTTGCTCTTATTCTAGTTTGTTATGACCTGCCTTGGATACACAATAATTCTGTTTCAATGATTCCCTGTGAAGAACTACTGTTTTGTAAAAGAATCACATAATTGCAGCTCTTAACATTTTATTTTTCATTGTCTTTTTTTTTCTTCTGAAAGCAAAAACACAGTCATAGTGAAAGAAAACCATTATTAAAACTTGTCAGGTGCTTTCTCTTTTATACGGCAATATACTAAGCTGTTTTCAAAGAAATAAAGAGAATATATCAATGTTTTGACTATTATCAAGGATTTAATCTCTTACTTTTACAAGATTGTAGGATGTTTCATGATACAGTTTTTCTGATGCAGCAGTAGATTGCATGCTTGCAAAATTGTTTGGAAGTAACTGTCATGATTTTAGTGGAATGATGAAGATGCTCAGTTTTATTTATCCTCAAAAGCAGTAAAGAAGAATAAATTTCACTATTCTAGAAATTATTTCACTTCTTGTGTTTCTTTGTGTGAGGTAATGCACACAGGAAAGTATTCTTTTTTAATTTTTGTCCAAACCAACTTTCTTAGTTGAAAGCCTTTTGTTTGCAGAATTCTTGGAATCCATATAGCATATAGACATAATGCACCCTTTAATATATTTTAAACTTCTAATTTAAAGAAAAATTAAACTATGATTATATAATTCGATTGAATGTTAGCTATTGCAGTTAGGTGCTACTGGATTGATTTCAGGGGGAACATTGACTTTTATCATGTTAACTTTTTTTACTAGTCCTAGAAAATACACGTCTAAAGGAAAATTTGAAATCTTGAATACTTACTTTCCTTGGCAACATGTATTTTGATGTTTCATCTCATATGACTGTTAGCATGTGCATTTTTAAAATTACTTTAACTAAAGCTTCACATTCTCATTTGGTTCAATGAAGTATGACTAGTTGTTACTGATCAAATGTTCAGTGGGGGAGACAAACAATATCTAACAGGTTTCCACAGAAAAGACATACACACTTTCTTTCCAAATGACAGTGCAGTTATAAGACTCCTTTACTGAAATGCCTACAAGCCAATTTAATTAGTCAGCTAAATGAAACTGTTAGAAATTTAAGGAACATGTTTTAGTAAATTATAGCCTTAGGTATTTCTTAATTTGCTCTGTAAGTTCAACTGGAGAACCTGTTTATAATATACTATTTGTTTAGCATGGATGAAGGTCGCTTCACATTTGCTTTTATCTTTTTTCTGTCTGGCCATTTCACAGATGTTTGAATTTTAATAAGAAGGAAAGTGTTTGGAGAGATTCAGCGAAAAAGGGAGATAAAATGACATTTAGGAGTTTCATAATAATTCTGTTCTTGCCAGCAACAAAATTAAGATCATATTTTTGTTTCAAATTCTAGATTATGGAAATGAATACTACAGACAAAATTAATAGGTGTAAAATTATGGTATTTATAGCCATGGTAACTAAATTTCCTCATGCATTAGAAACTAAAGACCTGTGATACAATACTTTAGGTCAGGCATGGTATCACTGACTCACAGCATATCTGCTCACAATAACCCTTTTATGAAGAACATTTAAGTGGTCTATTAAAACACAAAAATATTTCATAATTAAAAAATAACCCCAGAAAAGAAAGGGAGAAAGAGGAAGTAAAATGTGTGAGGCAGAGATGCTGAAGTGCTATAAGCACTGTAGCCTTTCACTTAACTTGCGCAGTTACTTACTTGAAACCACTTATTTTGAAGCTCTATGTTGGAAGACAAGGTGGTGGAACACATCCAAACACTGTTTGGCCAAAAACTTTGCATTGTCAATGTCTTTTTGTGTGTTTAATGCAGGAGTATTGAGTAACCACAGCACAGAAACCATATTAGCTTGATTAGCACATTGAAAGGTAAAACTGATACAGGAATAGAATTATTCAGCCATTACTTCCAGACGTACTACAGAGTTTACCTGTACTGCCTTAAGAAAAGTGATTGAAAATACTCATGCTTTCTCAGATCTATGTTCTACAAGACTTAAAAGGAGAGAGAACACCAAGATTTAGTAATGGATTTGTTAAAGAGAGTTTTGAAATGTACCAAATTCTTAATTTATAATTCCTACTTACCATTTGTGTTACAGCCAGAATACTCCATTATGTCAATTCTATGCAAAGAAAAGAATACATTTCTTAGGAAATTTGTTTGGTTCTATCCCAGAGGCGTTAGGACTTAAGCAATGTTAGACTGTCACTAAAAGAGGCTTCTCATTAAATGATCTGTGTAAACACAGAATCAGTAGTATCACTAGGAAGGCATGATCTGCTTAGCCTTTATCTCACTTATTATCACTTTATCTCACACAGTCCAGCTGTCTTTGGCCTGGAATTTTCTCCTGCCATTGGGTTGGAGTCTGAGTACAGGGACAGCTAAAGACTGGGAAATTAAATACTGCCTTCACTGTATTTAGTCTCTGAAATTTGCCACATCAGTATTATTTGAGCAGTGCTTGTGACATGTAGTCTCTCTGTGACATTTAAACAGTTCAGCAAATTTAGAAATACTGACTCCTCATTTCTGTTCAAGAACTTAGACATTTTTGAATACTAAAGTAAATATATACAATTTTGCTTCCTATGCAATCCCATTACCTTCAGAAGACTACTACAGAACCCAGACATACATCCATGAATTCTCCCAATAAAAAATCTGTAATTTGTTTGTCTGTAAAGTAACACTGATCAGTGTTTTTTTCTTTGGGTGCCAACAATCCTGCTTTACTGAGTGACAGCTTTGAATGCTGTCTCTGGCAAATTAGATTAATTTCTCTAGATAAAGAAGTTGACACACACACACAAAAGTAGCTGCTGCTTCTCATTCTAAATTATTTCTAGGTTAAGCCTCTTCTAAAAGAGGTGGTCTCTGGTATGTCTACATAACCAAGGAACACAATGCAAATTAAGGTAAACTGTAGTGCAAAGCAGACTAATGCAGGGAATTCGACACCTGTAATGTGTCTTCATGAATTTACTTCTGACTGATTCTAGATTGCTTCCATGCTCTGAATTTTCATAAGCAGATGCAGACTATCTTCTGATTTCCCTTTATACCAATGGAATCCAGTTTACCAGCTACAGTCTCCCTATGTGTTGTATCCCAGAGAGAGATAATGAAGATAATTCAGTTCAAAACCTGCTCATAAACAGAATAGTAATGCAGGTGCTCTGTTTACACCTTAGATATTAGAACAAAAATCAAATAAACAAAACAGGCAGTTGCCTACTACAAGATCAGATCAAACACAATAAATTATTTGCTGGACAAATAATATATATCTTTATAAATATGTTGAGGTATGTTTCTTTAGATAGTATGATACAATTTTATTTCTCTATTTTCTGGTAATCAGAATCTGAAAATCCTCTACCTGTGAGTATTTGCACATCAGATGCTTTGCACTATCTACATGTAGATTTAGGCAACATGCCTCAGTTCAGTGCAGAAGGGTTGTTTGAAAAATGTAGCTTCAGGGATTCTATATTTCCAAATAATTTTATTAATATTTCATTGTACTGTATAATAACATTTTCCAGAAAATAACATCGTTCTGAACTGTCTCCTTCAAATGAAATAACCTATCATTTACTTTTCCACTGGGAAAATTTCAGAACAATAGCCTCTTATTTATATCTGACTAATAGCATTACACTCATTACCAAAACAACAATGCCCACCTGCGAAACTAGAGTTAAGTGAATAATTGACTAAGTCCCTCTTTCAGTGAACACCTAGCCCATGAGCAAATTATAAGGGAAAAGATTTGTAGACTGTGAGGCATTTATTGGACAACCATTTTTTACATGTATAAGATTCATTTTTACTAAGTCCTTCTGATAGGCTACATGAATTACGTGAACCTGTTTTCTTTCACAGATGTATGGGCCTAATTCTAAGGTTAAATTTTCTGAACCAGTGCTCACTTTTCCTGAATCAAAACCTTGAGAATTTGTAGGATTTATTTAAAACACGTTGCACACGTTGCATTTAAAACATGTTCAGTTATTTTATTGTTGTTACAATATGAACGAAAAATAATTATGAAAGACCTTTTTCTGGCTGGTAGTTATCAATGCTGTCCTCCCTATGTATTATTTTTCTAGTGTTGAGGTACTTTGCAATTTTTATTTAGTATCTTCTCAATTTTAATTTCAACTGTTCTTTGCAAAGAAAGATTGTTAGTATTTTCCCTGCTTTTCAAATGGAAAATTTAATTATTGAAAGATTTGGCAATAACCAAGATAAGCACTATTTCATCCAAATCTGTATGTTTGAAACACCCATCTGGGAACATCAAGTTTGGATTTTACTTTTTAAGTTTTTGTTCAGTTATTCTCTGAGCTTTACAGAAAGAAACACTAGATTGTGTTTTGTGCCAAAGATCTATGGAAGAGAAGTCTAAGCAGCAGATGATGTCACTGTTGCAGTATGGAACTGTATCAAAATCTCCAAGTGACTCTGTCATCAGTTTATGTCAAGTAGGAGAATTTTTTTTTAAATTTTTTTTTTGGGTGAGGGATAGTGCAGTGTACTTGGAGGACTGGTAGACAAATTGATACACTAAAGTGTATGGGTTTATGAGTTCCTTTAAAACAGTGAAACAGTGGTGCTGAACAGTAATGAGAGTATTTGATACAGGTGATTAATACTTGGTTTACAGAAGGCAGAATTTAATACTTGGGGTTTCTTAAGCGGAATGCTGGTGATTATATGCTTTCTAGTTTAGACATACTGTCATATCTTTTTTGGCTTCAGAAGGCTCCTAACCTCAGACATCAGGGAGTCTTTGTTAGTAAATGAAATTTTACTCCTAATGAAGGACAGTTTCCTAAAAGAATTGCTGTGCAGTCTCTTGTCAGGATTTCTTTGAGATACATCTTCTTAATAGAACATAAGATAGGCTGTGCCCTTATAATCCTCTTTCACTCATCCCATTTCCCTCCACTGAAAGTCTGAGAGGGAGGTTGAATGATTAGCTCAATCCACTCAAAATCTATGTGTTTAATGTAACTGTTCAGAAGGACTGCCTATCTATATGATTTTCATTTTGGAGCTTATGTAAAATGATGACATGTTGTGACACATATATTCTTTTGCCAAAATATAAATAGCAGACAGAGACATAAATACCTAAAGGAAAAGACTGCATGTATATTTCCTTCCTTACTCCTGGCATTTCCCACAGCCTTACTAGAGGCTCATTAGTATTTTCTTGAAGAACCAGTTAGACCTGCCGGCTGCAGACTCCATCAGTCTCTCTGTTACACATCTCTCTGTGGGGCTGAGCTCCCCATGGTTCAGTGCTTATGAAATACAGGTTCTTTGTTCAGTGTTGATGTGAATGAGTCTCTGTGTCTTTTTAAAACTAGTTTTAAATTTTATCATACCTGACAAGTTTCTTTAATAACATTTTTCATATCCATAATAAAAATTACATTGCAGGCACATAAAAGGTTCTCCAACACCTGCAATATTCACCTTCTATGCTAATTATGCACATTAAAATTATCTTTATAAGTGAATCCCAAAACGGCAGAACTGGAAGAATGTGAACAATTCCCAGACAATATTCATTCTGTCTTCTTCTTTTTCTTTTTTTTTGTGTACTGTCCATGACTTGCTTTCACCTTGCCTGTAGCTTCTAAGCAGAACCTTCTGAGAGAGAACTAAAATTTTCTGGAAGCTATGTAGGCAGATCCCTTGTTTCTGGTTTGATGTTTAGAATGGAAGCTCTTTAGGGAAGAGACCATCTTTTTGGAAATGCATGTGCAATGCTTAGTTTTATGAGGTACTTGTCTATGACTGGAAATTTTGGTTCTGAAATAATATAAATAGTGAATAATAGTAAGATTTGGACAATGGACACTGAGGGAAATATTGTCAGCTAAGTGACTGGAACAAAGAAGTTCCCAGGGGACAGTCAGGAACTTTATTTCTTTAAGAAAACTTAATATGGACTTATTATTTTTCTCTCTATTATAACACATCTTATTTTGGCAGAGTGTGTACTAACAAGTGGGATGTGATAGCACTCAGGAGAATAGTCATATTTGTGTTGTTCACACCATTTCTGATTAAAATAGATTCTCCCAGTCATTTGTAAATTCAACCTGCTTCCTATGCAAAGTTGCACTTTTCTAAGTTTTGACCCTGGAGCTATTTGCCCAAAGCTTAATCATCACTAGACAAACAAGGTAACTTTTAAAGGACTATGACCTCTTAGTCAGTACACTTCCGTGTTGGCCTTCTAGAGCCCCACCCAATCTCTTCATCTTCAATTACATCTCTCTTTCTCTGCCCATGTTATGGTTTGAACTTGGACACCACTGCTGGAATATCCATAAACTACTACTTTGTGTTATGTAGACCCAAAGCACAAAGAAGATACGTTATTTTTCTTAGATATGAAAGTGGTCTGTAGTGATGCAGAAATGTGAAGATATCTCTCCTGTGGTTTAACCAATTGTTAAGTTTTATACTGTGTAAGATTTATTTCTTTATAAACCTTTTACTGATACATACTGTGATGAGACCTCTGTGATCCTCAAGTTGGAGCTGACCTTCCTTTCTTCTTGTTTCTTTCACTTTTTGAAGCAAATACATCAGAGAAAAAGCTTCTGTTGCTAAATCTTTGCTTTATTTGAATGATTTAATACTAAATAAAAGTAGAATCATTTGGAAATATAGCAAACCCTTACGTGCTGCTATCAAACAATCTGAGCAGGGGGCTTAAAAAAGTCACATGTTACTTGTCTGCTCTGCCCTTGCCAGGCTTGTCCTCCCCTCTGCTTTTGAAATGCAGTTTGGCATCTTTTAGTGGTTTCCTGGTTGATAACTACCCCGTCCACTCTGTGTTCCTAGGAAACTTTTTTTTAATCTCATAGCTGATGCTGGCTTCAGAAATGCCCTTCTCGTCTATAAGCCATGTGAATGCTGGCTTTTCTAGAGCTGTTCTTTCTGTTTCTGATCAGTTAGTTAGAGGAAAGGGATTTCTCTCCATTCCCAAATGCCAGCTATTTCTTTGTATTCATCCAGGGCAAGTCAAACTTGTGCTTCCCAGCTCCCTTCTTTTTAATAAAATAAATGCATCACAGTAACCACACAGTAAACCATGAGCAAACAAGCATCTCCACAGCTTTGTCATACATGCTAAGAGATATGTACTATTGAGTATTAATGAATTGCCACCAAATCTAGATCAAGCATAAAAATTGGATTGAACCGTTTTTCCCTAGTGGCATTAGGTCTGGCACATATCTGTAGATTGACAAAATCCTTTTATGCCACTCTTGTTTAGGTTACTGGGATCCTATAGGCATCTATTTCCATTATTAATGCTGACAAAATGAATGAAGTTCAATTGCTTCCATGCACGGCAGTCTAATGTACTGTTTTTTAAACTCTTTTCTTCCCTAATCCAACCTGTAAAATAACATTAGCATAAACAGTTTCTTAGTTAAAACATGAAACAGTTCCAATTGCTTAATATCCCTAATGGAACTGTGAAAACACATATAAAAATAGCTGCAGTTAATTTTTTTCTCTGAAATTAGGTCCACAAAAATACTGGTTTAATTTTTTGTGAAGTTTCTAAATAACAGAAAACATTTTCAGATGCCTATTGACAGAATGTTTTGAGACTTCTGTAATGACAAAGTTCTCCTGAAAGGTTGTAAAGTATTTTTTTCTTCTGTTCTTGATAGACTGCAGTGAGGCTATTGTTGGTAAGCCTATTAATGTACCATTGAAAGTTTCAGGTGAGAGCACAGTTCTGTCGCAGACGTATAATGACTAAGGCATAGATTTTGTCTTGAACAGATACATTTAAGACATTCCTGTGAAGAGAAAAGTCATGCCACTGAAACCATGGAAGAGCTCTACTTCTAAAACAATTCTGTGTGTAAGAATTACTTTGATGATACTAGAATAATGTCACACTAATTCTCCTCTTACAGGTGGTTTGTTTTTACAAAAATGTAATTTCACTGATTTCAACAAATACATACCAAATTTGCATCATGGTAAGCAAGAAGAGACTCTGACTCATGGTTTATTTTACCTACTTGCCAGCTGATTACAGAGTGCTCATGTTGACAGGCACCTAAATAGTTATTAAAGGAGCACAGGCTGAATTATATAATAGTTTTTCTTAATGTAAGCCAAATATCTCTGGATAGAAAAAGCGGCATTAAGCAAACATAAAGACAGTTCTGGATTCAAGACAAAAAATTTAATTTGATGTAACAAATTAAATTTTAACAATGAATATTGTCTATGTCAGGAGGCAAGAAAGAATTGCAATTAAGAATTCACCCCATTATTAACCTCTAGCTATTTTTAGCATAATTTCAACAAATTATTAGGATTCTTAATTGGGAAGGAGAGAACTTGAACCAATTTTATCCTTTTCTTGTTACTTTGTGTGTCAGAAAAGAAATCAACTATCATATCAGCCAATAAAACAACATTGTTGCTGAGAGGATCTAAAAATTTAGATCTAAAAACTTTGAATAAATCACATGTATTAATTAATATCTTAATTATTTTCACTTATACTATAAATACTTTGCATATGAGGAACTAAGACATGAGATCTGATAAATTTTTCTTGAAAGAAAATGTAAGTGAAACAACTTGCAATTTAGCTATAAGCTAGGACTGTAAAATAGATTTAAAATCAGTCTTTAGCTGGCTACCTTTCAGACAAACTTTGAACAAAATTCAAGGGTGTTTTAATTAAAAGAATTTTTGAAAAATAAAGAAGAAATAATCTGTTTCTGCAGTACATGAAGATGATTGTAAAGAGATTGGTGTCTCGCGGCGAAATCATATTTCATGGTACCATTTCTATGGCATCACCCTTGCCTTCTGATACCAACACTGATGACTATTTAATATAATGTTAGGTACATTTTATGAGCTTTAAATATAACTTACTTAGTTCACAAAATCCGGGTGTTGTCTTTTGTATAGACCTTTTTTTAGTTCTCCATACAGTGTTAATTACTTAAATTCAGTTTCTCTTCTAGATCTGAATAAAGCTGAGTAGGTACTGATATAAATGATGATAAAATCTTCAAGTTGCCTGAATTTTTATCCATAAAATTTGAGGATGTGATAGCTTTGTGTCTTGTCTGTGCAGCTAGTCAAACAGCTATCTTTTCTGGAGAAACCTTCCCAAGCTCAGTGTAGTATAAAGCCACCTCATCTCTTCCCTATTCCATCTTTATGCTTAATGAATAACAGAGCAACTTGCAAAGCAGAAACCTGACAGCTCTGAAGCACTGACATATTTTTAGGTGTGTGCTTGGAATCACCTTTTCGATGCCTCATTTATTGTAGTCCCTTTTTTATTGTTTTTTATCCTTGCTGTGCAGTTTCTATATTTTCTACCTTGTTATACTTTCTTTCTGTCTCATATTGTCAGGTTCTTTTTTTGATACTTTTCAGTAGAAAGGAAGGCATGAAAATCAGTGTCTCCTTCAAGGCCATTAAAGCCAATCATTAGTAGGATAACAATAAGTTGCCATAGCATCTTTAAATTTGAATCGTTAGAGTCCAGTGCTTGCTGCTTCCTCTCTTCTTTACCAGCTGCACACTCTCCATGCCAGGCTTTATGTTTGAGAGCACACTGATTATTCTGTGGAACAGCACTCGCCCTGTAGCAGGGCTTTGCCTGGAGTGGAGGTAAACCAGCTTGAGCTTTATCCTATTTACAAAAGTTACTAATGATGAATGGAGAAGGCGTCACACTGCTTTCGGTCTTGAGGAATGCTGAAACCAGACTGACTCATCAATCCCAAAGTTAAACATTCTAAGAAAGAACACTATTTCAGAAACAAACACTCGTGAGGTGTGCGGATCTGATAAGGGAACCAACAAGTGATGGTACTGATAACTTATCCAAAGGTACTGAGCTGACACACCGAGCCTAGAAACATATGATTGACAGTCAATCATTTTATTCCAGAAAAGCCCAGGCCCACTTTTCAATGGCACGGACTTCTAACACACACGTTCTTGGAATATGTGTGGAGTTTCCTCCCTTGAGTGGGAATGTCTCTAAAGGTTACTCCTTAAGGCTGATCAAAAGAGATGTGCCAATGGTCATTGGTACAGGTGAGTAGAATCAAACTCTACATAGTAATAATTTTGATAGCTTTAATATCATTGCTTCGATATTTTTCAATAAATAGTGCACTATGCTAATAGTTATAGCTACATATACTATGCAGTAAATACTGCTGATTAAAGTCTTTTAGTCTAATTTTTATCATTACCATAAATTTAAATAATTGATTAATTTTATTAATATAAATATATTTGGTGTGCAATCCTCAATCCTGGACAAAGTTGTATAAAGGCTCCATTACACCTGTATAAACCTTTAGACATAAACAATTGACCATATTTGGGATTAGGATTGGATCCAGTTACACCTGGGCTCCTCTTTGAAAGGGAGTTTTTAAGTCATGTGACCCTTTCTGAAACTCTTGACTCAACAAGACTGTCTCCCTGATGAAACTTGTTCAAAGCTTCTGTTTTGTTTGCAATAGGTCCCCCCACACTTCCTCCAAAAAAGTGTTTTAAAGCTAAAGCCACAGAAGTTATTCTCTGTACTAAAAACTAAACCAGAAAACAAATGGTTCTGCAAGAATATGATCATTTGCATCAGCATATTAATGAACAATCTCAAAAAAAAAGCAAACACAGAATTACAAAGTTTAGGTGTTCAAATGAATTCTAGTCACCAAAGTCCTAAATCTAAGAGATCTAAGGGACTTGGAGGAGAGGAGGAGTTTTTAAAAACACTTTCTTAAATGAAAAGGCTTGTGAATAGCTTTAGGCTTTTGATAACACATGCTGTTATATTCCCACATCATCTCTTCATTGTGAGACAGAAAACACCATATGTCCCATCTCCTTGCATTAGGTGTAGCATTTAAAATGCAGTAAAAGTTGCTCTTTCACTCCTGTGTACAGTAGACATTGCGAAAATTTGTGACACAGCTTAAAATTTTATTTTTTAAAGTCCTATTAAATACTTAGGTTATGCTTTGTGTACATAATTTAGGATACAGTAACAACTAATTATGTTTTAAACAAGATTTTTACAACCTGATACCAAATTCTTCTCTTAAATATTCTTAAAAGAAAAATATTGAGAATCCTGAGTCAGGGACTTATAACTAAAATTAACTTGGTCTAGTGCTGGTAAGCTGCAAAAAGAACAGTAGATCAAGACTGTCATGTCTAAATGTTGAATGGCCAAAGGTCTGGGATATGGAAAAAGAAAAAGCGAATTCTAAGTTTTTTCCTTTCATTTTGTAATCAGCATCCCACAGATGAATCTTCTGTTTAGTGAGCAGAAGTTGTTAGAAGGTGCTCAGATATTGTGGTCCTAAAAGTGCTACAGCTGTGTAAGCAAAGTGGATATTCATGTTGATTTTCTTTAGGCACTTTGTCAAAAGAGATAAAAGAAACAGAGGAGTGTTTTAAGGAAAGTAATTAGAATGAGCAGGTGAAGTGCCTTACAGCACTGTGAGGAAGTCATTTGAAGAGAGGTGTTGAGATATGAGTAGGTGAAATATTTGAAGGGTCTTACAAAGTAACGTCAAGTTAGGTCAAATGAAAATGAAAAATGCAGTATAAAGAACAGCCTTTTGGCCTCAAGATTAAAGGTTTGGTTTGATGTGCTTAATAAGAAGTAACAGAGGAGTGAAGCAAAATAAGGTGGGTAAAGAAATCATTACACAGAGTACTCAGTAAAAGAGTTTTAGGAGAACTTCAGAGGCAGAAAAGAAAAACTAAATATTCCAGTTGGAGTGATGCAATTTGTATAAGATACCAAAAGTCCGAATAGACTTTAAAGTATACAATGTAAAGAAAAAAGATCTATTAGAATCCTTGGAACAGTGTCAGAAAGAGACATCAGAAAATGATGTGCACAGATCATCTACCAGTAATTTTTCAGAATTTTATGCTATTAAGCAGAAGTGAATGGAATGAAGAAAAATTTGAGGAGACAAGATCAATCCTGATACAACTGTCCATCCACTTACAGCTACATGTCAGAAAATCAAAAAAGAATTTAAAGAACTCTTAGACTTAAATCAGAAATAGTGTGAGAGATTTGAAAGGTCTCAATGGACTAATGGCTCTTTCTTGTTTCCAAAAGTAGTCATCCTCTAGAAAAAGCAAATTCATATGTAATTGTGATTTTTTTTTTTTTTTCTAATTCAGTATTATTTTCTCTTTCAGTATTGGTGCAATCCTTTCAGGCCTACACCATTATGCAATAGGTAGTCATGAGGTTCAGGATTCATCCCCTGTATTACTCTTTTAATGTTTTTTAATGTTTTTCTCTCTGCCTGTGTTATTTGGTTGTGGGTATAAAGGGGACACTTTGCAGACAGACTTTTAAAATGTCTAGCTTCCATTTTCAGTTCATTCCATTAGATGTAAATAATTTGTATTCAGTTTACAGATTCAGGTCTGTAATTTAGCATACCTTGCTTTAAATGATGCTTATCAATAAAATAAGGATTTTCAACAGTATATAATAAACAGATTTGTCATTTCATGCTGCAAGAAAAGACAAAAGACCTGTCACATTAAAATATTTTTCATACTGTTGTGTCTGTTCTTGTTATATTCACAAAAAAGGAAATTGGCCTTGCACTGGGCACCACTGCAACAGTAACACCTAGCTATATCACAGCTACGCAGCCATATACTCCTTTAACAAGACAAGAAATAATTTATCGTCTATTTACATCAATAAGTTGTTAAGTTATTACTGATAATGTAAATAAAGTGTGAAATCCTGGCACAGCTGAAGTGCTTCAGATGATTTGCAGACCAAGACTGGGGTTCAGATTTTGCTTAACTTCAGCTTGTGTATGATGAAGAGGCAGCTAAAACTTTTTGAAAGCAAGTACAGAGACAGGAATGATATTTTCATTTTTGGATCAGGTGGTCTGGGCTTAAAATATTTAGACCACAAATTGAAGCTTATCAGCTAAAGGAATGTTCTTATGGCTGTTAAGATCCTGAAAGAAAGACGCTATGGGATGGGGTTTGTGATGAGAAAGTGATACAAAAGATAATAACAGAGTACTTGTATGTCTCTCATATACTTTCAACAAGTACAAAGAGCAAAAGAGGAATATCCTTGCTCTGAAATTTGGTCTCTGCTTCTCTTCTGTGATCCCTTGTATGGTGTTCCCAAGATGGGATGTGAAACACATTAGATGTTTTATTTCTTCAGGTTTCTGGCTGGCTGAAGAGAAGGTAGCAGAACATTATATGAACTAAAGCCTGACCTAGGCAGTTTTAGGACGTATTAACTCTTCTCTCTAAACTCGTTCAGCCACATCACATCTCAGTAAGTGATGCTCCCTTAAAAGGCAGATGTCTGGCCAGAAGCAGCAATCCCTTCAGTTTCTGTAGCCCTCTAAGCCTATTCATGTTCTTTGACAGGTGTCTCCTTTCTGCCTGAAGTAACAGAAAGAAAATCACTTTTGCTCCTCTTTGCTTTCCTGAGAAAGAGCAGCATCTCAGCTGTGTTCAGATTGTCACACTGTATAATCCTTGGTTAAAGCAGAGCAGCTGCTGAATATCCTGGTGTAAATGGCATAAGACTCGTACTCCAGACACATCTGTATCTGTCGCTTTACATTAAATCACAAAGAAGAGAGTGGGGCTGTTAAATTTCTTCTGGCTGGTAACAAACGGTTTGACCTCTGTCAAGTTTAATCATTCATTCACAAATAAAGTTATTTTTCTGACACTATTTTTTTTCTTTTTTTTCCCTTTATATTTCTTGCCATAAGGTAGTTTGTGTTCCTTATGGGTGATAATAATGAGTGGCTTCTTGTTCTGTTCTGCAAGGGAAAGAGACTGCACATCATGGATTTAGCCATGTTCAATTATAGAAATTTTATTGTCAATACTTCCTCTACCTACTGTAGAAATAATATTATAAGGGTCTTTTTTGTCTTTCTAAGCTGAGACAACTTGCTGACAGATATTTGTAGGTACTTGGCAAATACAGCTGTCACGGTTTGAGACTGGCCCAACGTCAGGCACCCACGAGAGTCGCTCGCTCACCCTCCCCTACCACAGCTGGGCAAAAGGAGGGAAAAGAGGAAAAAGAGTTAACGGAGGCTTCATGAGTGAGGTAAGGAGAGCGGGAGAAATATTTCAAGGGCAAAACAGGCTCAACCTTAGTTTCTAAGTAAAAATTGTTACTAACAGAATCAGAGGAGGGTAATGAGAAGTAAAATAAGCCCTTAAAATACCTTCCCACC
>VZTD01000883.1:497754-587841 GCA_013397725.1 Rhagologus leucostigma | reverse complement strand
GGGTGGATCTCTGCACTCCCCGTGGACCCATGGGCTGCAGGGGAACAACCTGCTTCACCATGGTCTTCACCACAGCCCACAGAGCAATCTTGACTCTGGCACCTGGAACACCTACTCCCCCTCCTTCTCCACTGACCTTGGTGTCCCCATGTTGTTTTCCCTCACATATTCTCACCTCCTCCTCTTCTCTGAGTAGAAGCAGAAAAACCCGTGACTTTGTTTTGATTTTCTCCTTAAATATGTCATCACAGAGGCATTACTAGCTTCTCTCACCGGCTCAGTTCTGGCCAGCAGCATGTCCATCTTCAGAGCCATCAGCCATTGGCCCTGCTGGATGTGGTGGGAAGCTTCCAATAGCTTCTCACAGGAGCCATCTTTGCAGCACCCCTGCTACCCAAAACCAGGCCATGCCAAACCAATACAACAGCTTAAATATGAACCTAGTAAGGGAGAAACAAGGACACAAAATATGGAGCATGAGAAGCTTAATCTAAGACAACATAACTATATTAATCTTTAATTTCCAGTTTATATAGTGAATCTCTGAGCATAATTTTTGTATCATCAAACTGACTGAATTCTATTGCTTTTCAGTCTACACAGAGTTGTGGTCTTCTTTTTTCCTGCAGAAAAGGGACACCATACAGGAAAGAACCTGAGGTCTTGGTCAATAGCAAACTGACCATAAGCTAGGAATGCACTATATGGCAGGGAAGGCAAATAGCCTCCTGAGCTCCATTAGGAAAAGTACTGACAGCAGGTTAAGGCAGGTGATCCTGTCCTCTCCATTCAGCCCTGATGAAACACATCTATGTGGCTTTTAAGGGCTTGAAGCGTGATGTGAGGATGAGAGAGCTGGAAGTGCTCAGAGCAGACAAGATTCAGGCACTCACCTATGTGTATAAATATTTTATAGGAGGGAACGAAGAGAGACCTACTTCTCACAGGTAATGGACACAAACTGAAATACAGGATACTGTAGCTAAACAGAAGAAAACACTTTTTTCTTTTCTTTCCCTGATGGGCAAGTACTGGACCAGATGGTCCAGAGAAGCTGGGAAGTCTTCATTCTTGGAGATACACAGGACCTGACACATCCAGACAGTAATGCAATCTCAATGACCAGAGTGGTGGACTGAGGATTTCCAGAGAACCCTTCCAGCCTCAGCAATAGCAGTTGGGTAGGTTGATCCTGGCTATCTGCTGGGTGCCCACAAACTCTATTACTCCCCTTCCTCAACAGGACGGGGGAAGAAAATACAATGAAAATTTTGTGGGTCAAGATAAGATAGACAGAAAATTTAGCAATTACTGTCATAAAGGAAACAGATTAGACTTGAGATAATTAATTTTCTTCAAATGAATCAGGGTAGAATAATGAGAAGTAAGAGCAATCTAAAAATGCCTTTGTTCCACTCATTCTTTCTAACTTCTCTACCCTGACTTGTGCAGGAGTATGCAGAATGGGGGTTATAGTCAGCTTATAGGACTTCATTTCTACTTCTCTTCCTCTGCTCCATTGTGGGGTTCCACCTGTGGGAAACAGGTATCAATGAACTTCTCCAGTATGTCCTTCTTACAGGCCCGAGTTCCTCAAGAACTGCTCCAACACAGATCATTCAAGAATGGACTGCTCTAGTGTGAGTCCCTTAAGGGACCAGAGATCCTGCCAGAAAACCTATTCCTGCATGGCCTCCTCTCCATGGGATGCACCTCCTGCGGAGATCATGCTCCAGCTTGAGTTCTCCATAAGCTGCAGTTTCCTTCAAGTCATACACACTTGCTCTGCCCTAGAATCCTCCATGGAATGCAGGTGGATTTCTATCCTGCCATGGATCTCCATGGGCTGCAGGGGCACAGCTACCTCAACAAAGTCTCCCCCAGGATCTACACCACATACCCCTCCTTCTGCACTGACCTTGGTGTCTGCAGAGCTGTTTCTCTCACATATGTTCACTGCTCTCTCTCATAGCTGCTGTTCTGCTGGTTTTCACCCTGTTAAATATGTTATCACCAACTGCCAGCACTGCTGATTAGCACACCTTTGGCCAGCCACAGGCTGTTCCTGGAGTCAGTCAGCTCTGACATGTGGGCAGCTTCTGGTGTCTCCTCACAGTCATCCTTGCAGCCCTACACACATCCCTGCTACTATACACCTGCCACATAAACAAAGTACAATCCAATTCTAAGATTCTATAAATACTTGAAAAATATCAAGGTTCAGCATATGTGCATGTCCTTATCTATTTCAAAAAGCAAAACCACCCCCCCCACCAAAGATGTACATGTTGTACATTTTTGAAAGGTAAAACAATCACTTGTGGAGTTCTTTAAATTAAACAGTTATTATTGTATGTTTTAAAATTATTTAATAAATATCCTTAGCTATAGAGAACAGGTTGCTGTACAAATTAAGTATGTAACAGTGAGCTTACTTCAAAAGCTAGTTTCAGACCTTAACCTGCATGTATATTTGCATCAACCTCTGTAACAACCTTTTCAGAAAAGAGTAATTTTGGGTGTTGGTTCCAAGGTTTGTTTCTTTGAGCTCAATCAGCCTGGTACCCTGATCCAAACCTGTGGCCCCCCTGGTTATTTGACTTGAAGTTTGTCAGTGAATGGACATGTACGCATTTGGGGAAGATACAGACAATGTGACCCTTCCCAGCAGCCAGTGCAAGGTGTACGTGCCAGCAGTGCCACAGCAGCTGCCAGCACTGAACCCCTCACTCACCTCACAGAATCAGAATCACAGAGTAGTTAGTTGGAAGGGACCTCTGGAGATCACCTACTCCAACCCGCCTGCCCATTCATGCCAGTCGTCTGATAGCTGATTTTCAGGCAACACGTAGCATTCTCACCCCAGTGGCTGGAGATTAAAGGTTCACACTTGTTCCAGTAGTAGACACCAGGCCAGGTGTGCCTACAACCCCTGGGTGCCTCTGACTCTAGTCTGACTCCAGTAGCTGGTACCAAATTTCACTCATACACATGAGTCCTGTGGTTACTTAGTCCACACATTCCTGTAGAATAGAGAGTAAGACTACACAGAGAGATAGTTAAGAAAATATTCTATGAGAAAAAAGAAAAGAGTTAATGTGAAGATATAAAAAGATAGGACAGACTGTGCTAATCAGTCCCAGGATTCAGCCAGACAAGTATATGAATGAACCCTATATTACAGTTCACCCACTTGGACACCTTTCTGTCTACCCTCTGATTTGTTCCTACCTGCTTCTCCTACCCCTCATCCATTTGCTTGGTCCCTCAGATCTCCCTTCCTCAGGTTTAGTCTTCATCAGTAGCAAAGCCCCAGTCTGCCTGCAGTTTCTTGGTAGCCCATCAGTAAATGCAACTGACCAGGTTTATTTCTCATTATTGTCTTTGCTGATGCTAATGGGTCAGGTTTTATGTCTCAGGATGTTGTCTTTCTCTGTTTTCTAATGATCCAGATTTGAATAGATGCTAAGTCATATGGCGATACTGAAAAATGAAAATTCTCCCACTTCACATATCCTTACCAATTAGCGTGGCTGTCCAGGTTTGCTCTCATCACTACCTCCCTTATGATTTTTTCCATCAGGTTTCTGTCTGTATGTTCTTGCCCATGACGTCCTTTTCTCATTACTTCTCTTTGCACTGAAAAAGACCCTGACCAGATACATCAAGGACCAGACACACTATTTCCAAATACCCTTACATTATCCATTTTCTTTGTCTAAGAAACTGACTTCCAGCTTTAAGAAAATTGAACAGCTTGGAGATTTGGTCCCTGGTTTCACCAAGTACCCATTCCTGGCTCATAATGTCGTGTAAAGTGGTTTAGGAGCAGCAGTTGTAAAGATCAGAAAAAGCAGTCACTTTGACATACTCTTGGAGTCCGATGAAAATATGGCTACCAGGCAACATAGCAAATACATGTGTTGTGTACTGGGATGTACTCATGTCCATATTACCTGCCTTGAAGAGATGAAACCTGTGTGATCATAAGACTTAGCAAGACGTAGCCCTTAATCAGCAGTCTAGTGCCTTTGTGTTCTTATTTACACCTGTAATTGGGTAATCCTGAAAGGTGGTCTCTTCTGTCAGGACATGGCAAGCTGCAGATGTGTTTAGGATGTTCACTGAGATCGAGAAATACAAACTGAATTTTTACCCATTGCAGTTAGTGAAATGATGATCAGTTCTGTACATAGCACCATTTCCTTAGCTCTTAGTCATCTCTCCTGAGCAGCAAGTGTCTTGGTGGAATATAATAGCATGAAAAATATTAAGAGTATCCTGTCATACAAATCTTTTGATTTGATACTAGGAAAGTGAAGGACTTTGACAAGAAAATCTGTCAACCAGTCTCTGTAGCTAATGGAGTCTTGAAACTGTTGGCATACATAAGTGGTCTCTTATAACATTTTTCTACGCAAGTAGATTTAACTTTATTACTCTCATATTTAATCAGGGCAGTTCCCAGACTGTATAATGACATATTGTCCAAGACAATTGTTGGTTTCACTAAAATGAAAGTACCTGAACTGAAAGTGAAGGCAAGAATACTCTTAAGTCTTTAATTTTTTTCTTTTGCACTGGTTTCTGCCACACACTGTTCTCGTGTGTAAACACATACAAAAGTACCGACTTATTAGCCATGTGAGGTACAAACAGGCCTATAACAATTATCACATCTTGATGGCAGTACAGTGCTAGGATGTTGTCAGAGCTGGCCAGTCTCCAGATGTCCCCATCTGTAATTCTGCCAGGATGAATACCAGTATCAGTAGCTGAAATCAATAGCTGTCTTCACAGACTCACATCTTCCCATGTTTTAGGTAAATTAGTCTTCATAGGTCTTTCTCCTTTTCTTATCTTTAGGCTTAGCTTGGGCTACTTGCAATTTGACCATACTGAATTTACAGTATTCATTTTTTTCTGTTTTGAGTTTTGTTGCTGTTGTTTTTTATTTGTTTAGGGTTTGTTTGGTTTTTTTCAGAACATCGAAATAAAGATTTTATAAAATCTTCCTGTACAGACATCTTCCTGCTCTGCAGCTGTTCATGCATGATCCCAGTAGTGTTCATGGAAGTCTGCTCTGGTCTCAGTGGTGTGTTATCAGTTATTGACATTCAAGACAAACTAGTCATGCCTGGAAAATGCTCTGGGCTGTCTGTGACATCTCCTTCAGTGTCAGACTTGAATGGCTTGAATTTAATGAATAGGGAGTTGCAATGGAAAGATAGAGCCTCTTTAGGAAGGCCAAAAGGTGAACATAGGGAAGGGGAGATGCACTTTATATAAGAGTAGCTGGAATGTACAGAGCTCTGCCTGAAAACAGACGAGGAGACAAATCAGAATTTATGGTTTAGGATTAAAGAGAGGACAGGTAAAGGTGGCATTATAGTGGGAGTCTACTGTAGGACACACGACCAGAAAGACAGATTAGACTCTCTAAAGACATATAGGAACAGCTTCATGTCTGTAGTCCCTGATACTCGTGGGGGACTTTAAACACCCCAGTATCTAGTGGAGGGACAATACAGTAGGACACAGGTAACCCAGGAGCACATTCAGGATAACCTTTTTAGAGTGACACAAGGAGAGGTGGTCTGTTGCTCCTCATAATCACTAACAAGAATGGATTCATTTGGGATATGAAGATCAAAGACAGCCTTTGCTGCGATGACCATGAGATGGTAGAATTCAGGATTCTTGGGGCAGTTAGGAAGGTGAAAAGCAAGCTCATGCCCCTGAAACTTCAGAAAAGGCTTATGAGATAAGACCCTGAAGGGAAGAGCGGCCCCAGAATGCTGGTTGATATTCAAAGCTTGGCTGCTTCAAGCTCAAGAGACTCCTATCCCAATGGACATGACGTTAGGCAAAAATACCAGGAGGATAGTATGGGTGAACAAAGAGCTCCTAAACTCAGAAAAAAAAGGAAGAATACAAAAGGTGAAAGCAAGGTTGGGTGACCTGGGAGGAATGCAGGAACGTTTTTCAAGCAACTGGGAATAAAGTTAGGAAAGCTAATGCCTAAATGAAAATGTATCTGGCCATGTACATCAAAGACAACAAGAACGGCTTCTACAAGTAAGCAGGCAACAAAAGAAGGATGGAAAAGTGTGGACCCATTGCTCAGTGATAAAGGGGACCTGGATACACAAGACATGGAAAAGTCTGAGGTACTGAACATCTTGTTTGTATCAATTTCTTTCTCCAGAGACTGGAGGAAAACCTGGAACAAAGATGCACCCTTGATGGATAAGGTTCAGGTCGGGTAATATTTAAACAAAATAGACATACATAAATGCACTGGCCACAATGAGTGCTATGAGATGCACCTATGCGTGCTGGGGGAGTTGCTTGGAATTGAGAGGCCACACTTTATGGTCTTTAATCAATCATGGCGATCATGGCACTGAGATTAGTGCCTGAAGACTGAAGGAAAGCAAATGCCTCTGCTATTTTGAAGAAGAGCAAGAAGGAGGACCCAGGGAGTAACATACCAATCCGCTTTACCTCAGTTTCTGGGAAGGTGATGGAGCTACTACACATGAGAAAAATTTCTAGGCAGGTGAATAACAAGAAGATGAACAAGAGTACTTAGCATGGATTGAAGGGGAAGTCATGCTGGACCAACCTGATAAACAACTATGATAAAATGCCTGGCCTGGTAGACGAGGAGAGAGAGCAGGGGATATTGTATATCTGGGCTTCAGTAAGGCCTTTGACACTGTCTCCTGTAAGATCCTCAAAACCAAACTCTTTATGTACGGGCTAGATAATCAGACAGTGAAGTGAGATGAAAACTTGCTAATGGCTGGGCAATGGAGTCTTCTTATCAGCGTAACAAAGTCTAGTTGGAGGCCAGAAATTAGTGGTATATATCAGAGGTCATACTAGGTCTAATACCATTTAAAAACTTCACTAATGATCTACATGATGGGGCAGACTGTACCCTCGGTGAGTTTGCTGATGATGCAAAACTGGAAGGAGTGCCTAATACAGACATGCTGACATCCAGAGGGACTACAACAAGCTGGAGGTATGTGCTTTCTGGAACCTCATGATGCTCAGCAAGTGGAAGTGCAATGTCCTGCACCTGAGGATGGAGTCTTGCATATCAGAGGGTTCTCTGGTGCCCACTGATCTGGAAGAAGCTTGGCAGAAAGGGCCGTCAGGGACCTGGTGGACACCAAGTCAAAAAGAAGGCTAATAATGTCTTGCGGTACGTAAGGGAAAGTATTAACAGCAGGTTAACGGAGAGGATCCTCTTCATTCAGCACTGTTTAGGCTATACCAAAAGTTATGTGATGAGTTCTTCACCGCCCAGCACAAAGGAAATATGGAGCTTCTGGAGACTGGCCACTGAAGGGCCACAAAAGTGATGGACTTGAGCACTGTGAAGGAAAGTCTGAGTGAGCTAGAACTGCTTAGCCTGGAGAAGAGAAGCCTTCGGTGAGATCTTGTTAATGTATATAAATACCTGAAGTGAAAGTGTAAAGCCAGACTGCTTTAAGAGGTGCCCACTGACAGGATGAGAAGCAATTGGCACAGACTGAAACACAGGGAGTTCTCTCTGAAACTGAGAAATTGCTTTCACAGTGAGGGTTGACTGAGCACTGAGCACAGATTGCCCAGAAAGGTTGTAGTCTCTTACCTAGGAGATAACCAAAAATCATTGGCCTGGGCAACTGGCTCTAGGTAGCCCTGCTTGAACAGAGATATTAGACCAGATGACTTTCAGAGGTTACTTCCAATCTCAACCATTCCGTGATTCTGTGATAATGCCAGTAGTTCCACATGGTGTCTCACTGAGGTTACTGGGAGATGTAATTAGCATTCAGCTCATGCATGTGAGACTTGTCTCCTAAAGCATGCTTCTAGATGCACAGTGATATAATTTGTTTTATTTGTTATTGTTTGCTGGCTCCATGCAGCCAAACACGCTGCATATGTCTTCCTCTTTTCAGCTTATGAATACTGTGCCCACACGTAGGCTGTTGGTGAGTTCAAGAACTTGGCACAAGAACTGATCTTTACTGGGACGTGTGATGAGAAATCTCTTTTTGAATCATAGGCTCATTGAGGTTGGAAAAGACCTCTAAGACAATGAAGTACAACTGTTAACCCAGCACTGTCATGTTCACTGCTAAACCACATTCCAAACTGCCACAACTACACATTTTTTTAACAACTCCAGGGATGGTGATTCTACTTTCCTGGGCAGCCTGTGGCAATCCCTGGCCACCCTTTTAGTGGATGACATTTTTCTGATAACCAATCTAAACCTTACCTGGTGAAATCTGAGTCTGTTTTCTCTTGACCTGTTGCTTGTTATGTGGGAGAAGAGTATAAAGGACTCTTCTCAGACATAGAATCATAGGGTTGGAAGGTACCTTAAAGATTGTTTTGACCCAAACCCCCCGCCATAGGCAGATTGGCCCACTAGTTCAGGTTATTGAAAGGCTCGTCCAGCCTGGCCTTCAACACTGCCCCAATTGAGGTGTCTACAACCTCCCTAGGCTCCCTGTTTCTGTGCCTACCCACCCTCACAGTAAAGAATTTCTTTTTAATATCTAGCCTAAATTTCTCATCTTTCAGTTTGTACCCATTACTCTTCGTCCCATCACTATAGTTCCTGATGAAGAGTTCCTCTCCAAGTTCCCTGTAGGCCCCTTTCAGATACTGGAAAGTTGCTATGAGGTCTCCATGTGCCTTCTCTTCTCCAGGCTGAACAGCCCCAACTTCCTCAGCCCATCTGCATAGGGGAGGTACTCCAGTCGCTTTATCAAGTTCATGGCCCTCCTCTATACTTGCTCCAACAGTTCCGTGTCCTCTTTATGTTGGGGTCACCAGAACTGTACAGCCTCAGTGGGATCTCACAAGAACACTTTTTGTTGCTTTTAGTCTTCCTCAGTTTGCCTAGTCCTTGTAATTTTTTCTCAGCCCTTAAATCTGTAGACTGGCACCCTTTGGCCCCTCTTGCCATAAATTCAATCCCAAATTATTTCACAATGAAGCTGAGTTGCAAAGTCGTCATGTTTTCCCAGAGTTTAAAGGACTGAAATTTTCCAGATTCACCCTTTCTAGGAACTGTGAGGAAAAACGTTCATCCAAATGACAGGTGGCAGCATTTTAGAACAGTACTTCTTAATTTGTAAGGCTAAAGGTCAGCATGTTATTCCCAGTTTGTAGGCCTATGAAATACTGGAGTAATCTCAACTGATACTCAACTGATTTAGTTTTCAGAGCTTGTTGCTTATCTAGAGTGCTAGAATCTGGTTTTCTATTTGATCTAGTCCTCAGAATTTTAAAAATAGGTTGCCCTGGAGGGGTAAGTAGAAACTGTAATCAGGTACAAGAGGACTTTGTATCATAATTGCACTCTTTCACACAGTGACTAATAATATTTCAGTGTCCTACTAAATTTCCACAGTAAAATCATGACATTTTTTATTGTTTAAAAAAAACAGTAATTAAGTCACACTCTTCTCAGCAGTGTGACTTACTCATCTCTCAGCAAATCAGCCACCTGAAGTAAAACTTTGCTGGAGAAGCTTACAAGAAAAAATGAGAGAAAGGAAATAAGAGAGCTTACGTATTCCTTATCCCCCAGTTGCTGATGAGCCATAAGTCTTCCACTGGAGTATGCATATATTGCATGGCTGCACATGGTGGAACATCCTTCACAGCAAAATTACTTATATTTGAAATGGGAAGCTGTAGTTTAGAAGTGTGAGGAGAGTGGTAGTTGAAGAGATATTAAAGCTAGTCATCTCCTATTCCTCAGTAGATCAATAGAACATATGGTAACTTTGTATATTTTGCGTGCTGTGAGTGCCTGAAGCCATAGCAACATCCACCTCATGCTGGAGATCTATTTCTATCTCCCCCTGCTATTTTATCTTCTCTGAAAACTGTCATCTCAGTGTCCAGAATCCACACCTTAGGAAATGGGGATACTAGCTCTTTGGAGACTATTAACCTCTTTTTATATGTGTCTCATGGTTACATATAATTTCACCAAGATAATCAAACAAACTGCAATGGCCCAGACACCAAACTGATCCTGTTATATTTGGACAACGTAAAGTCAAGAATACTTACAGAGTATTTGCAGAACATAACCAGTCTATGATTAGGGACCACAATTCACCTGGAGTGAACTCAGAAATTAGTGAAATGTGATCACTAGCAATTACAGCTGCCAGTGATTTAGTCACTAGCAGTCAACTGACAAGATGGGTTTGGTACCTTAAATTGTTGGTGATTAAATGGAAAACATTGAGAGAGGCTGATTTTCCACATGGAATAAATAAGCATTCTTAAAATCAGAAAGGTATTCTCAAAGATAAAATCTTGCATCCTTTTCATTCCACCTCTCTGATTTAAAGCAAGGATTCATCAGTTATCTTTGAAAATCATCAGGTATTTTCTTTATTGAAATGTTCATGAAGTTGATTGATAATGCTCTTCTGAGGGTCTACAGAGTTCACGACTGCATTTTCATTTATTTAACTGTGTTTTAGTATATTCCTACGTGTTAGAAGATTTGCAAGGGGCATAGGGGGACTTCTTGTTTGCTGAGATCAGTATGAGGATCAAATATAAGATCTGAAGAGTTGTGAATTTCCGTGCTGTTTTTTGGAATTCATGTTTAGAACAAAGAGCTACTTATCAGTGCAATTGAAAATTACATATTTTTTAGAAAGCTGCCTGTTTTCGCTGGACACAAATAAATACGTTTTTGGCATGGTTGGAGGCACTAACTTCCTAAATCAAATTGACATTAATTTCTGAGCATTTCAAAGGCAAAACTGAATGAATTTTCTTTGATATTCATTTTTGATATCCAAGTGGTAGACTTCACATCAATTGTCAAACCCTCAATATTACCTTTGCCAACCCTTTCTAGGGTGAAACTTGATGTTAAACCAAAAATGAATGAATGAAAGTATTTCAAATACATGCTCATCTTCAATTATATTTTTTCAAAACAGCGCTTTCCCGTTTGAACTGAAATGATTTGAACTACATTTGATGTCTGTATTTGTGTTGATGGTCTGTATTTGTGTTGATGGTCTGTATTAATCATTGTTTCCTCAAACGCATTGTTTTGGAATCTTTTTTTTAATACATTAGAAATCTATGCACATTAGAAATCTATGCACAAAAAATAATTTTCACACAGAAACTAGAAGTAGTTTGAAGTTCATTTACTTTAAAATAAGGTAATCTATCACAATTGAACCTAACTGTTACACAATAAGATAAAAAGAGGAAAACAGTTCTAGATTTTTTTTGCCTTTTTTTTTTTCCTTCAGATGCATTAGCCAAGTGTTGTGGATGAAAAAAAAAATTCTTATATGATAAAAATTGCAGTTGATGTCTATTAAGTTTGCTTTAAAAGACTTCTGAATTAACAAGTATGCAGGCTTCAAGATATTAAAAGTTTTACTTGTATTAACAATTTTAGTTAAGGTAATAGCATTGTAACAATGCTATGATTGGAAGAGACCTTACAGATCATCTAGTTTCAACCACCCTGCCATGGGCAGTGACAGCTTCTACCAGACTAGGCTGCTGAAAGTCTCATCCAGCCTGATCCTGAACACTTCCAGGGATGGAGCATTCATAGCTTCGCTGGGCAACCCAGCACAGAGAAGTTAAAATCAGATATTATTATTCTCCATTGCACTGGAGTAAAATTGTCAAAGTGCAAAATAAGAAAAACTAGAAATTGGAAAATTAATTTCATTGGGGGACTTTTATGTAACAGTTTTTGTGCTTTTTAAAAATAATTTAGATAACTAATTGATTTAAGCATTCATTATTTTTATTTGTAAATTTATGTAATATTATTTATTTACTGTAAGAAACAAAAAAGTAGTTAGTCTCATGGAAAATTTACAACCACTGTCTTTTCTCACAGGTCTTTTTTTTGCCCTTTTCTTTCTCTTTTATATATTGAAACATTAATTTTCTTAATCTTACTCATTTCCAAAAGATTAGCTTTCTCAGCGTGATAGAAGCATGGATTTTTCTTTGCCCTTTTTTCAGGAGACCTTCACATTTTTAAAGTAACTCATTTGAAGCTTCTACCCAAAATAATCTTCACTGTGCTGTAGGCATCCATGAGACTCCTGAAGTGGTATCTGCTATCTAGAGGCACCTAAAATGTCCTGGAGAATAACTTATTAAGACAGGCAATAGACAGTCCTGCCAGGTGGAATGCATTACTGGACCTGATGCTCATCAACACAAGTGAGCTAACTGGTGACATCAAGATTGGAGGCGGCCTCAGCTGCAGTGATCATGCGCTGGTAGTCCTGAGTTGGCAGTCCTGAGGGATATGGGTCAGGTGAAGAGTAAAGTCAGGACCTGGAACTTTAGGGAAGCAAACTTCCAGCTGTTCAAGGAGTTACTTAATGGGGCTCCCTGGGCAACTGCCATCAGGGACAAGGGCGCAGAACAAAACTGACAGATGTTTAAGGACACTTTCCATAGACTGTAAGAGCTCATGACCCCAAGTGCAAGAAACTGTGCAAAGAAAACAAGAGACCGGCATGGCAGTGTTAGGATCTGCTGATCAAGCTGTAGGTCAAGAAACTAATGCACAGGCAATGGAAGCAGGGACGAGTATCCTGGGAAGAGTATAAGGATGTTGGTCTAGCTGTGTAGGGATGAAGTAAGGAAGGCCAAGGTGCAGCTGGAGCTGAACTTGGCAAGGCAAACAAAGAATAAGAAAGGCTTTACTGGTGTGTCAGCCAGAAAAAAAAAGTCAGAGAAAGGGTACCAGCCCTGATAAGCAAGACTCACAAACCAGTAGAAATGGATGAGAAGAAGGCTGAGGTTCTCAACAACTTTTTTGCCTCAGTCTTAAATGGCAGCCTCTCTTCCCACAACTCTCAGGTCGATGGACAATAGAATGGGGGCTGGTGGAGCAAAGTCACTTCCAATGTAAGAGAGGAGCAGTCTCATGGTGACTTGAGAAACCTGGACGTATAAAGGTCTGTAGGACCAGATGAGATGCATCCCAGATTCCTAAGGAATTGGCTGATGTACTTGCCAAGCCATTCTCCACGATATTTGAGAAGTCATGGCAGTCAGGTGAAGTCCCAGGTGTCTGAATAAAGGGAAAGGTTGTACCCATCTTTAAAAGGGGTAAACCCTCCTTGGGAACTCCTGACCTGTCAGCCTGACCCCTGTGTCTGGGAAAATCATAGGACAGATCTTCCTTTTGTTAAGACACACTGAGGACAGGGAGGTGATTCAAGACAGCCAGCATGACTTTACCAAGGGCAAGTCCTACTTAACCAACCTAGTGGCTTTCTGCAATGGAGTGACAACATCAGTGGACAAAGGAAGAGCTATGAATGTCATTTACTGGGATTTCTATAATGCCTTTGACATGTTCCCCTACATCATCCTCTTCTCTAAATTGGAGAGATATGGATTTGTGGGTTGACTGTTCAGCAGATGAGGAATTGGCTGGATGGTTGCATGCTGAGGGTAGTGATCAATGGCTCAATGTAGACAGAGATTAGAAACCAGTGGTGTCCCTTGGGGGTCCACACTGGGGCCAGTACTCTTTAATTTTTTCACTAGTGACATAGACAGTGCGATCAGGTGCATCCTCAGCAAGTTTGCAGACTACACCAAACTGTGGTACTGCTGACACACCTGAAGGATGCGGTGCCATCAAGGGGGACTTGGACAAGGTTGAGAATTGAGCCCATGGGAACATCATAAGGTTCAACAAGGTGTTATGATCCAATCATTATTCTTATTAAGGTTCTTTAGAAATTCCTTTGCCCAAATTAAGGTGCAAACAAAACCATATGCCAGCGACAATAATATGGGTTTTATTGCTGGTAGATATGAGAGAGAGAGACAGAGAAAGAAGTAGAAAATAGGTGGGGGGGACAGAAGGAGAGTGACAGGGACAGAATAAGGAAAATATCACCACTCCGTGAAGCCCAACAATGTGTCATTGATCCTCTCCAGCTGATCTTCTTGGTGGTGAAGGTCCCCCCAAAAAACATAGGATCTCATAGGTATATATGCTCAGGCTAGGCAGGCATGTCTGGGCATGTCCCCCTGGAGGGAGGGGATAGTTTCTGGGTCACATGCAGTCCTGTGGGGCAAAGCCTCTCACGTGGATGTGCCCTGTGGGGTTGGGGGTTCCACAGCTGGGCCAGTTTGTGTAATCGGAGGATGGGCGTTCATTGCCTCTCACCAGAGGTTATGCCATGCACCTAAAACCTCCTCCTTTCCCCTCGGTTGGGGGGAATCTGTGTAAACCTGGCTTCTGTGAGCTGTGCTCTCCCCCCCACCCCAAACTCAGCTGGGATGGCAGCTGGAGGCTTTGGCCTGTTGTGGATGCATACCTTTCCCTCAGCCTGAGGTGACTGAACAATGGGTTTCCTTTAATCTAATCAGCAGGTCGACTTACAGTCCAAAGTTCTTCAAGGAGGTTTCTCTGGCTGTAGCTTCTTTAAAACTTTATATCAATGCTTGAGGCATAAACTATTTTCAGTCTCTGATACAAGGCTAAGTGCAAGATCCTGCCCCTGAATTGGGGAAACAGCAGGTATCAATATAGGCTAGGGATGAAGGGATTGAAAGCAGCCCTACCAGGAAGGACTTGGGGGTACTAGTCAATGAAAAGCTGGACATGATAGCGTGCACTTGCATTCTGGGCTTCATGGAAAGAAGCATGACCCGCAGGTTGAGGGAAGTGATTCTCCCTCTTTACTGTTCTCTGATGAGATTGCACCTGGACTATTGTAACCAGCTCTGGAATTCTCAGTAAAAGACATGGGCCTGTTGGAGCAGGTCCAGCAGAGGAGTGCAAAACAGATTAGAGGGATGGAAATTCCGTCCTGTGAGGAAAAGTGGAGAGTTGGTGTTGTTCAGCTGCAAGAAGAGAATGCACTGGGGAGATGGTATTGTGGCCTTTCAGTGTTTAAAGGAGGCTTCTTAAGAAAGAAGGGAACAAACTTCTTAGCAGGGCATGTTACTCTAGGACAAAGGATAATGGTTTTAAACTAAAAGAGGGTTGATTTAGATTAGATATAAGAAAGAAGTTTTTACAATAAGGGTGGTAAAACACTGGGACTGGTTGCCCAGAGAGGTAAATGTCTCATCCCTGAAAGCCTTCAAGGTCAAGTTGACCAGGGCTCTGAGCACCCTAATTTATTTGAAGAGGTCCTTGCCCATGGCAGGGGTTTGGATGAGATGACCTTTAAAGGTCCCTTCCAACCCAAACTATTCTTTGATCCTATGAAAAACACATTTTTCAGAGACAACATTTATTGCAATATTTATTTACGACATTTTTAGGTCATGCTTGCCATATTGTTGTCATACCATTTTTTGTTTCTAACATTTTTACATACCCAATACCTTTACTATAATTACGCAAGAAATCCAAGTAAATAGATGTGAGAACTGGAAGTAAAAGATGTAAAAGACAACAATTTTATTAACAATATTATTTACGTCTTCTTCTTGTCTAGAAAATAAGTAACACCAGTAAGATATTATTCAATATCATAGTACTACTACAAGCAACCAGGTCTTCACCAATGCATCATACTGTGATATTTTTGCTATTAAGTACAGTCTAGGAAATTTTGGTTTTAAAGTTAGCCTTTTCAGTTATCTCTTGTATTGTATGAAATCACTATATTCCTAATATTTAATTATGGCTGTGGTTTACAATATTTTAAAAGCTTCTTTTATTAAAGGAAATTTATCTCTTAATATTTTGTTTAGAACAAACAATAATATTTCCTTTGTCATACAGAGATTTTATAGTTACAATTAAGTTGTTGAATCATTCAAAGTAGTAGTCTTATTATATGTATAAAAGTATGAAGTACAGGAAAAATATCTTGATGAAACTTTGCAATAATCAATTAGGTTCACAAAACTGTAGTGGACAGTAAAATATAGAAGTTATAATCAACTTGTTCAATTGTCCTGTGGCAATATGCCCATTTAGTGATGTGTGAAATGTATAGTGGCTCAGACACCTATTTCCTGCCAGTAAAATTTGGAGAGCTTATGTGGAGTGTAGTTTTAAAGGCATTATTAATTCTGTAGCTTTATTTTAAGTAAGAAAGTTGGCTTGCTAAGTCTTAATTTTTAACATGAAATTGAACTATTGTCGCTTTACAATATAAAGCAAAGCCACCAGACTAATCTGCATGATTTTCTCACATATTTATTGAGGGATTACAAGTGTTTTTCTATATTAGCTAAAAAGTTAAGTATACATACATCATACCCGTATAGTATTGTTACATTTCTCCAGTACAGTGCTTCTTATTTCATGTTATCAAAGGGGTTTTTATTTTTATTTTGTTTGAAGGAGAGTGACATGGTAAGAAGTTAACTGAGCTAGCTTGCTCGATTTCTCTGAGTCTGTGATACAGCATTGTCTTTCAGAGGAAGGGATTTAGGGACTCTTAAAAATCAGCAGCTGAAGAAAGGCAAGATGTGGTCATGGTTGACTGAGGATTAGACAACGATCTCTAAAGTACAGGGGAAACAGCTGAAAGTAGGAATGAACTTAAGAGAGGCAGAAGAACGGTCAGACCTCATAATCAGTGTGAATAAAAACCAGGAGATAAATGGAGTGTGCTAGGGCAGATGTTACTGCTATCTTGTGAAGAGGATAAGGAGCAGGAGAAGAAGCAGGAGGAGATACATTTGTGAGAGAGCAGTGTTTTTAGCCAGAGGGTAGAGGTGCGTGTGATGAAAATTGTGGAGTTGTACACGTTGACAGAAAATATTGTACTTCTTTGTGAATTACTGAAAACCTACTCTTTAGGACATCAAACCTACAGAAAAATTTCCCACAAATGTTTTTCATTGTGCTGTCATAAAACATGTTCTGAGGAACCCAGTCACTTCAATCTATTGATGCATACAACAGTTCCTATCAATACTTAGGATAGGATCCTAAGTACAATACAATACAAAGTACGGTACAATACAATCAAAAGTCTTAATAAATGTTTGGTTTTAGAAGATACAAATTTACTCCCTTGCTTATTCCTTTTCAGCTACTCTTACATAGAAAGTCTATTAGGCACAGGAATATCTAAGTCCATTTAACTGGGAAAAAAATACAAAAAGAGAGAAACCCAAAATCTTTAAGGAATTTAACCCTAAATTTCTAAAAGGTTTAATCTGTTTAGCTTCGCAAACTTAAAGCTATTTAAGTAATTTCTCAAGTGAAGTGATTATCCTTTTTGTTGCTTCTAACTTAAAATTCCTATATCTTATATTAATGCTCTAACATTAGAGATGAGAAATCAATTTGTCATTTTTTGGCTAAAAAACCCCAGTAATCCAAGAATCTGTGAGAATCCGTATTTCTTTTTTGACTCTTAACTGGCATTTATAGAGAGATTTAACAGTTTTGACTAAAATTGCATTAATATCAGGTAGAATGCAGTACTAATAATCTCTATACTTCTCTGCAAAAGCTTTTGACAGAAGATAGTGTAGATCAAATTCTGCAGTGAACGCAGGGATTAAATAGGCGTGTGTTTCAGTGGTTTGCATTATATTCTAAGTTTATGGTTCCTGTGAGATGGTTGCTCTTCATTAATGATTTGAATGCTAACTCTTTATATCTCCACCCCTGCAATATCTTGATCCTGACTACTGTGGTTGCATAGAAATACTTAACATATATTGAATGTTCTTCCCTGGCAGTTTAAAGATATCACTTTCTATGAATAGGAAACAGTTAAATCCTAGTTCATCAAATACTTTCTCAGGTGCATTTTCTGAGCTTCTATTTAAGAAAGTCCCAAATTTTTAACTGTGATTTGTGAAAAATGCACAAGCAGATTCTAAGTTATGATTTTATTTGAAAAAGCATCCCAGAATGAAAACACTAAATTAAATACAAAATACTAAATTAATTTTAATGATGTGTAGTGGTTTAGTTCAAAATCCATTACTTACTTATTTTCCTTCTGTGAGATAAGGATGAGGAGAAAGCAAAGCAGGCCCGAAACTTTAAAGAATATAAAGAAAGCTTTATTAACAGAACTAGAAGAAAAAATAACAAGAGTCAGAATAAACCTTCAGGACACTTCTCTTCCCCTCACCTCTCCTTCCTTTTTCCCACTGACAACATAACGAGACAAAACTTGGGATTTTTTTCAGTCAGTTTACCACCTCTATACTACTCTTTCTTCAGTTCACTTACGGAGAGGAGTCTCTCTTGCCAGCCATGGAGATTCCTCCACAAGAAACAGTTCTCTTGTGGCTTCAATGTCACAGCGAAACAGCTGCCCAGGAAATGGTTCTCTGCTCACAATGTGAAAGTCCCTTCCCTCGACTTACAGCTTTCCCCACAATTGTTTTCGAGGGTTCAATCTTTAGCTAGTGGGGTACCATTTTAAGGATGAGCTGTTCAGAAGAAAAGGTTCTCTTCACTTATCTCTGGGATCATCTTCATCTCTGGGAACAGAGGTCTTCTTCTTCCCTGGGAGCAAGGGTCTTCATCACAATCACTCTCTGTTTAAGCTTCTCATTAGATCACAGCTGCTTCAACATTTGATTGTTTCAGCACAGGTACCTTTGCTCATGGTCACAGTTTGAACGCTCCACCCCCCCATGCTTTTCATGAATTACAGGGGTATTATGATACGTCATAGTTCATCATCATAGATTTACAAAAGAATTTCAGCTTCCAGGTTTGAAGCATCTCGTCTTTCTCCTCTCTCTGGGCTTCGGCTCTTCCTTCTTCACTGACTGCTGTCTCTATGGTTTCTTCATGTGCCTGCACCTTTCCCTTTCTTTTGACTTGGGAGAGGATTGATGTCTGTAGGTTTCATCTGTTCTGGGGAACTTACAGCGCTGGAAGAGTTAATCTTACCTGGGCCTTGCATTGGGAATTTGTCTCTCGCTGTTGGTCACGTGATCTCTGCCGGGCAGCGGCCTCAGATGAATTTTGGCTGTGAAGTCCCGGCGTCATCTAGGGACGGGTTTTGGCCACACGGCTGCGCAGCTCTGGGGTGGCTTTCTCCGGGCCAGCCCGGCCCCACACTGCCTCACTGGGAGGCCAACTTGGCCGGGCCTCACGGAGCAGGGCCGTGTGGGCTGGCCATGCCGGGCCCCCCAGTTACCTGTTCAAAACCTGGAAGCAAGAGAGCTTTCCCGGGGTTTGTTCATTCTTAAATGTGGTTCACAGAGGCATGTTCAGCTCTCTTAAGTGGCTTAACAGAGTTGTCAATATTCAAACTAGCCAACTGATTGGTTTTGCTGGGTCTGGAGGAAGCTGTCAGCAGCTGCCTAAAAAAAAAAAATCACTTCCGTGGCTGGTGGATTTCTCCTTAACTAAAAACCAAGCTATGCTAAAACATGACATGCTGAAAAAACGCTCAAGAGTTGGGTGATAGAGAAAAAATATGAGCTTGCAGCATCAGCAGCAGGAGACATGTCTCAATTGAAATGAATTATAGATACAGGTTTTCTAAGGAGTGCTGCTGTCCAGTAAGAGCTAAACTCTGAGCCTTTTTAGACATGGATACCAAGAGTAGCATTTTATAGAGATACAGTGAGAACACTTATTTACAGTTTTAACCATAAGCAAACAGTTTGTGATCAGTACCCATGCTAACAGAATTGTCACAAGGCAAATAAGCCTTAATTTCATCCCTGGAATGATTCATAAAAATGTGCTTATAAAAATAAAAAAACAGATGGTTTACAACATATAAAAGTCTGCAATTTTTTTTTTGAAAGCCAGGATTTTTTTATTTGTTGGTGGATACCTTATGAATTAGCAAATGGAGAGTTTATAATAGCTTTATCATATGAAACTCTTGACTATGTATTCTCCCTTGCTAGGTAGAAGAGTAAGTGAATCTTAACATACACTAAAAAATAGGATGAGAATGTGATTTGAATGACTGGTTCTAAAAACTGGTGTTGCAATCTATTTTGTTGCACTGAGAATTTTCAATAGCAGTTGATGAAGTTTCCCAGTGTATTTCAGCATTTTGGAGTCCCCTTAGAGACTAAAATGAATCTAGGTCCAGTATTTTAACGTACCATAAACACATAACTAAGAATATAACAACAGTGTTTGTCCTTAAATTTCTGAGTAGGGTCATATCTGAATTGTATTTACTTCCTTTACTACTTTGTTTAAACTGCAGAATATAAGGTTAGTGTTTTACCACTGGTTTTGTCTTGAAATACTGCTGTTAATGCAAACTGTTGTAGAAAGAAGTGGAGAAAGTTTAAGCAGGGATATCAAGTCTATTTCCTTGCATGGGAAAAGCAGAATATAATTATTAATTATTTAAGTAAAATACATAATTAATTGAAAAAATAGTCCTGCTATGTTTTACAAGAGTGACATGCAACCAGACTAGGACAAGATATCTGTGGACAGCAAATTGTCTTTGTGGCCAAGCAGTGCCCTTGTCGCCAAGAAGGCCACTGGTGTCCTGCGGTACATTAGGAAGAGCATTGCCAGCTGGTTGAGGGAGCTGATCCTGCCCCTCTGCTCAGCCTGGGTGAGGTGCATCTGGAGTGCTGTGTCCAGTTCTAGGATCCTCAGTCCAAGAGAGACATGGAGCTCCTGGAGCGGGTTCAGCGAAGCACAACAAGATGGGTGGGGGACTGGAGCATCTCTCCTGTAAGAAAAGGTTTGAGAGAGTTGGGCCTGTTCAGACTTGAGAAGAGATGACTGAGAGGAGACCTCATTGATGTCTGTATCTGTAGTGAGGGTGCCAAGAGGATGGAGTTAGGCTCTGGTCAGTGATGTCAAGCAACAGGACAAGAGGCAATGGGCAGAAACTGATGCACAGGAATTTCCACCTGAACATGAGGAGGAACTTTTTTACCTTGCAATGACCAAGCACTTTAACAGGTTGCTTAGAGAGCCTGTGGAGTCTCCGTCACTCGGGATATTAAAGAACTGTCTGGATGAAATCCTGTGCAATGTGCTCTGGGATGACCCTTCTTGAGTAGGGAGGTTGGACCAGATGACCCCATGTAATCCCTTCCAATCTGACCAATTCTGTGACTCTGGGATTCACAAATTCCCTTGATACTGGTGAGCACCCTGATCTGCTGAATGTGTAGAACACAGTGGAGAATATGATGCCCCAACTGTGTTGTTCTTCCCATGCAGTTGTTGGGCCCTGCAAAATCTACCGCTCTCAGAAGAGGGGTTTAAAACACAGTCTAATCCTATGTAAAGGTTAAAAAAGTGTTTAATGCGAACATAGATTTTTAAATGAAAGTATATGCTTAAGCGATTTTGAGATTTCTTTAGATATTTATCAGCAGTTTATTGTTGAATACCTTTTTTGGTTAGTAAAAAGCTTCAAAAAGGTTTTATAACCCAAATTTTAAACCTACACATTTAAAATCCTGTGATTCTATTTATAATACTTTAATAAACCTCTCATGGATCATAAACAAACGCTTCTATATATTGCCATCTTTTACATAGTGAAAAATGTCATTCAGAAAAAGCCAATAGTTCTATAATTCTCTACTTTTTAAAATCAAATTATGTGTGGAAAATTGGTTCAGCCCACAAGAATAATAATGCTAAACTAGAAAGAAATATTTGTAGAAATGTTTGGATCTTACCCATCCTTGCAACCCTTGTTTATACAAGTGTAAGAGTGTTTGTACTTACTTCTTACAAGCATAAAATTAGTGACACATGCTGATATAAGTGAACTAAATTTTAATAAAATTATTTTAATAAAATCTTAAAGGAACTAAAGGCAATATTTCACAAAAGTAAAATTGAAACCTAATTTCATTTTTAAAATCAAGTTGATGAAAAATCATATTAAATGCAACCTGCATGCACTGCAGGTTGGATATGTCAATTTCTCCTACAGACACTATTTTAAATAGCAACGTTTTAAATGTTTGTTTTTCAAAGAAACAAGGATTCTCCATTAACTGAATTTTTCAGTGAATTAAGCACCCAGCAGCCTCATTAAATGTTCACATTCATAGGTGCCAATTGTTCTGCATTGTAGCTTCTCAACTGACTTTCTTGAGAATTTTAGCTATTGTAGAAGAGTTGAACACATAGAGCCCTGGCTGCTTGAGTTCTTCTGCCATATTTTTGTTTTACAAGGTCTTTCCTCTAACAAGACAAGTATGTACATAAACAATATCAGCAAGCACCGATGAGGTATTATTTGAAAAAATTATTTTGGTCTTCAGGGAGTCTAAACCTCAGTTCACACTTCTGCTCCATTTACTGATTTGGACGTGCCCTCATAGCAGTCTTTTTTTATCCACTTAGTTTATCTCACCTGCTAACACATTTCAGTCTTTCCTGTCTAGAAAGACTTACACTAACTGTAGTTTATTACTCATTCAAATTACCCACAGGGCTCAATAACAGATTCCACTGTGGTCTATTCAAGCAGTAAGGTAGAAGAGATCCAGATGTCCAAGATAACATTCATTGAGAAAACTGTCAGACAGTACGCCATATAAGTCAAATATCCAGTTTAAGACATGTTGCTACCACAGTTATCAATTAGTCCTTCCTGGCACCGTGGAACTTGCACAGGGGGAGTTAGTCTTGTTGTAGTCTCTTACGGAGTCATAAGAGTATAAGAACATAAGAAAGATGTAAGACTCTCTGACAATCTTAATGAATTTATTCATAGCAATGCTCAGTTCAATGAGTTATAAAAATAATTTTCTTAGAGAAAAGAGAGACTTAACCGTCTCTGTAGTCTGCAATAAGCCTGGACAACAGAGAAATGTCAATTGACATCTGCTTTTTAGAACACTTGTGTAACATTTTTGACCAGCAGAAAAATTTGGTTGCATTTTCTTGTGCCTGATAAGTTGTAAGTGCTGTAAGTCTTATGGAAATTCTATTCAAGAATATTTGACAGCACTTCCATTTCCACATTTGAGAAACAATCCTCCCTTCTGACCTTCTCTTGCATGGATTCTAAATGCGTTTTTTTTCCTGAGCATGTATGCTGTACATCCCTCAAGGTACAGTTAGAAAGAGAAAAGAGCTTAAAAAAAAATGTCAGCTACAGAGGAGCTTACAACACAAGATCTGTCCATCAAATCTAATTTAGATTTCTCTCCTTGCATTAACCAAGTTGTAGCTGATAAACTTATAACCCCTGTTGCTACTGCAACAGCTTAACAAAATGACGGCTGTGAACTGAATTCTTTATTCACATTTGCAACCATAATGTTGCATAAACTTCCCTCAGTCAGTAGCAGTGCATTAGTGCAAATAAGGAGTCTGTTATCATGCAGTCATCTGGGGGGGAAGGGATGGGAAGGGGACCCATACTGCAGCATTGTGGAATGAACTTGGATTTAATTAGCTTGCTCTTGAGCATTTATAATTTAGAGCTTCTATATTCTATAACCTTCCTTGTCACTTCCTATTATCTGAACCATTCCAGTTGAAGCAGCATCTTATTTCAGGCTCTGCAATGCATGTCCTGATGGTGGTGCTGTACATGGCAGTTGTGTCCGAATCCTAATAATTTATTTGACTGAGTAAAATTTCAGCAGGTATATTGAAGGTGCTTTATCAAAAGGATTTAATGAGGTGTGTGAAAGCGTCCTGCAGTTTCCTTTCTGTCATCTAAGAAAAAGTAAACCAGCTTTCTGTTGCCAGTGTTTTATCTGATCAGACAAGTGTTGGGATCTTGCTCAATTAGTCATGTGGTTTTGATATTTGATACAGGGTAGACAATGGAAACATTTGTGTCTTGAATATTTTATTTTCCTGGGATGGCTGGCTTCCAAATGTCTGGGAGAAAGCTGACAAAACATTTGTGTTGAATGCTTGGCTTTGTTTTAAAATGCATCTTGCCTATTCAACAGGTATTGGAAAATAAAATGACAGAATTTTTAATAATTTCCATCATGTTTGGTAATCTTCTTTGTTGTCTGGTTTTGTAGATCTGATACTTTCTGCCAGTAACATGTCTCTTTTTTTCTTCTTCTTCTCTCTAGACTTTGCTATTTGCTAATCTGCCTATGTTTGGCGTGAAAACTATTTACTTCCCTCCTGCTGATCTTTTTGAACATGTCTTTACCTAGTTCTTCTGAAAGCTTCACCTTCTCTCCTCAGGAAAATTGGTAGCCTATTTCACTCCTAGCTGGTGTTTAGGAAGTGAACAGTCCAGTTTACAGATTCCTGCTAAGTTATAGGAATTTCTTTAGACGTGTTTCTGTTCTGAGTTAAAATAAATCTTCTCTGCACAATAGTGCTAAAAGACATAAAAAGATAAATTTTGGCTCAAATCCATCACTTCAACATATTTTACTATAAAACCCTTACTAACTTTCATGGCAGCACTGTTATTAATTGCATCTGAAAGCCCACCCACAAAACCTAAAATTCACTTCAATGATGAATATGTAGTTTCTGGCCATTTTGCCCAGTATTTATTTATTTATTTTTCTCTATAATCAGTAATAATTCCCTTACAATTATTCATAACAGAAATTTCTCTCATAGCTGCTCATTGCATTCCTGGCTTTTTTATGACAATGAACATGCATATTCATCTATTGCGGTTCCTTATCACCTACTTATATTAGTCTGTAACCTTAAGGACTCACACTGTAGTGCTTTTAAATTTTTTTTTTTAATGGATATTGACTAATAGTTGTTCATTCCTTTTTCTCTTTTTTTTCTGTATTTAACACTAGTTCAGTGCAAACAATTTTAAATTTACGGAGAAATGATTCGAATACTACTAATTTGATTATCTTGGTTCCTAAGAACAAATGTTAAGGAAACTTCCCTGTCTGACCATTCAGGAGCCACTCTGGCAATGACATTCCCACCACCAGACTTTCAGTGCTGGGACTGAGGCCTCTTTGCAGCCAGGAGCTTCTGTGATCTGGTGGGTGCCCCAGTGGACTCCCTAAATACACCACTCTCACACAGTCAGACCAGGTTTCCTTACCAATTCAACCACAGGTTTCCCTCAGCAGATGCCTAGTTCCATAAAGTCATTTATTCACATCACGGTAACACAGAAACAGCTGGGGCTGGTGCCTCTGAGGAGGGACCCCGAATGAAGGAACCCCGTGGCTTTTTATACCCTCACAGTCTGTGTGCGAAGGTCTCTCTCTTTCAGTTGAGTCCTCAGCTCCTGCTGTCTCTTAATGTCCTGTCTCTCAGCCAGCCGCAGGTCCCCTTTGTTATGCAAAGGATCAGCAGGTCACGGCCTCTTGCCTCGACTCGGGCTCCTGCCTCCCCAGAGCTCAATCTGTGGCTTGCTCTGCAGTTTGGACATTGAGCTACCTGCACCAAATGTATTCCTCAACACAAAGAAATAAGTGTGGCTGTAAATAAATTTTGATGCAGTCTGAACAGCCTAAAGGACTTTTTTTTTAAAGTTTTTTACTTGTTTTGGCTTGCTTGTTTGTTTAAATGTAAACTTTTCCCAGTAGACAGGGAGATTTGTAATCTGCTCTGAGGCACGTAATTCTGTCTCCTTACGGGAGTAGGGCTACATAAGTACGTTAAGGTCAGTCATAGAAATGAAGAGAACAATAATAAATGAACACAAATGGTGTTATTAACTGTGCAATACACAAACATGAAATTCATATTCTTTCTTTTTTTGTATGCAGCTTTTCTAGTCTTCATTTCAATAGAGAATTGTGAGAACTGTTCATGTTCTTTCAGAGAGGCTCCAACAATTAACTTACTTACAATGTTTTTCATGTTCCATTTACGTAATAGAATCTGGTGTTTGTCATCTAGAGATCCCGTAACCACTAACTCTTATTTTTTGAAAGAAATGATATCTCACTTGTGCTCTCATAATGCCAAAATTAAGGAAACTGCAGGTTTGATCATTGTAAGAACTATATAGGGAGTATATGTATGCAAAAAGACTTTAAAAGCCAAGGGAAGAAACTTTCAGCTGTTTAAGGAAGTAATGAGTAAGACCACCTGAAAAACTGCCCTACAGGATAAAGGAGGAGAGGAGACCTTGGAGCTGCTTAACAACATTTTTTGTAAAACACAAGAACTCTTGATTCCCATGTACAAAAAATCAGTCATGGATGGCAAGAAATGAGCACGGCTGCCTCCCTGGCCAAACAGAAACACAAGAGGGAAATGCGTAGGCAGTGGAACTACAGACGTGTCCTTGGAAGAATATAGTAATACTGTTTGAGGGTGTAGTTTGAGGGTGTTTGAGGGATCAGGAAAACCAAGGCAGAAAGAGAGATATAATTGGCAAGGGATGTGAACTACAAGAATAGATTCTACAGGTACGTTACTCAGAAAAGGAACACAAACTACATTGTACTTTCTCTGATAAATGGGATGGAATATCCAGTGACACTGACATGAAAAAGGCTGAGGTACTCAACAAACTCTTTGCCTCAGTTTTCACTGTCTGCCAAATCCCTAAATCTCAACTCACTGGCTGAGGAGTGAAGAAGTAGGACACCAGGTCTGAGACCACTTCAGGAACCTGGACATATACAAGTTGAAGAGAGGGGTCACAATGAAGTGTATTTCTGAATCTTGAGGAACCTGGCAGATATAGTTGCTAAGGTGCTCCCCATCCTATTTGAAAAATTATGTCAGTCTGGCTAAGTCACCGATGACTGGAGTGTCCTTTTAAAGGTCCTTTCCAACCCAAACCATTCCAAGATTCATTCTTTGATTTTATAGTTCTTTAAGATGTTGATCCCGTACAGACATTAAGACAGACGTTTAAGTGCATGTGAGGGAAAATTATTTTATTCTTTTCTTCTGTCAAGATTTTTCATCCTTTTCTGTGCTCTCAGTATAATTAAGAAGTGAGAATCTGCCCACGCTGCACCAGCAGAGAACAGAATAACACAGCTTTAAAAAAATTTCAACACCTGACTCTTCTATAATAAAGAAGCCCAAATGACAAAATTTTGCAATCCATTCTCAAACCTAAGCCAATTAATTTGCATAAATTAAATTAACAAGTCTTAAAAAAGGATATTCTTCCACAGCTCTTGGTAGGTGTCAGTCTCGTAATGTAATATAAAAACAGACTTGGGTCATTAATTTCAAGAAGTGATAAATCATACTCAGGAACTCTGTCACTAACAACCACCATTTACTAAACTTGAAAAAAATAAAACACTTTTTTTTTTCTCTTTTTTTTTGATGTTTTGTTTGGGGGGGGGTTGGTGGAGGTTTTTTGGGTTTGTTTTTTAGTTTTTTTGGGGTTTTGTAGTTTTTTGTTTCCCCTTACAAGGGGTGGAACATAAATTCCTTCAAATAGCTATTAACTGCTCTGGGTAATGATGAGTTGCCTGAGTTCCAGAGGGAATGTGTTACATTGCAATCTCTATATTTTCTTTTGCGGGAAAAAAAAAGCCCTAAAAAACATGTTCTAATGGAAAAAAGGTGTTTGTTCTCACACACTGCTTTCAGTATTCTTAACAAATTAGGGCAGCTAAGCATATAGCTGCTGAATAGTAAAGGAAAAGAAAGTAGGCCTTTGTAACAGTGAAATACATATACAGAATTTAATTGAGAGAGTCTACATTTATCAATTACTATACAATCTGCCAGCTATTATCTTTCATCTGTCTAAGAAGATTCATTGTATTCTGTGAAGGACAAAGAATATGTTAAGGCAGCTGGAAGGATGGATGAGATGAATGTGCTACTGTCTATATTCCACAATTTCAGGTGTCATATGCCTACTTAGAATTTTTTTCTGTCTCCAGGTTAGTTCAGCCTGATACTGTTTGCTGTTCCTGCTCTGAAAGTACTGTACTAATTTTGAACCTTCCTGTTTCTCTTGTAGTTAGAAGGAGTGAAATGATCCAAAAACTTTATACAACTTTAAGGATGGTAAAGGTACAATTAAACACCTTACAGTTACTTAATAAAGTACTTGATTTTCATCTACAGCAAAGTTTTTCATTGTCAGAGACGTATAAGGTATCTTCAGTGTGAGACACAGATTTACAGCTCTCTCTTAATTGACTGATGTGAATTTCAGATACAACTGTACTTTCTGCTCTGCAAATGACAAAGTCCAAAATAATATTGGTTCCGATTCAGAACGAATGTGACATTTTGACTTCCCCAAAGATTTAGACTTGGATTGAAAAAGTAGAAAAATTTATTGGAAAATTTTATTTGCATATATCTCACATTAAAAACCTCTGTAGCACAGTTTCCATCCCTTTTTCTTTGCTCATGTATCAGCACTGATGGCAATCAGTACACAGCTGCTGTCTGTAAGCAAATTTGATAATCTCCTAGCAAATTTGTATATGAATTTGAGTAGTCCATTCCTGAGTTATTTCATTTAAAAAACAAAGCTTCTTCTGTAGAAGGAAAAGAAGTTCTGTTAGTCTACAGGATCATAACAGGATCATCATAGATAAGATTTTGAGACACTCTTCCACTATAAATGTGATACTGCACTCCTAGCAGAATCCACAGAAGACTACCATGTGTCTGTGGTCTTCACATCCCTATACGCTACCATAAATGAGGGCCTTTAAAACAAAGTGACGAAGTAGAAAATGCCAGGGCAATATAGTTCATTTGCTTTTGAAAAATAATATTACTTTTCATGAGCAAATGAATTTTTCAATGCTGTTTGATATTATGTAAATATCTAAAAATCTAAACCTTGTGTAATTATCATAAAAAAGGTACTTACCCTTCATGGAGGGCTAAAAATATGTAACTTGTTGGTACTTACTGCATAGATTACCATATGCAGTGACCCTCTGCTTTCTTGTAAGAACAAACTCAGAAAACTGACAGTTTGGGTTTGCCTGCAAAAAGCACTGAAGAACCCCACACAAACAATCACTAGTCATCAAGAAATTGCAGCCTAACCTGCTGCAGGATTTCTTTTAAAAGCAGCAGTGGTGGCTACAGCCTGGTGCGTGGGACGCACACATCAAACATATGGATTTGAATCTGCCAAAGCAGAGGTAGGTTGCAGAGAAATTGGTAAACCTTGCCAAGAGTTGTCTTCTGTTGCCTACCGTTGTCACACTTTTGGCTCTGCTCAGGTCTCCTCTGATCACCAGAATGAAGATGGCATTGAGCTTCCCACCAGAGCCTGGGATTCTCTGGAGCTTTTTAGTGCTTTTTGCTAGTGAATGTTCTGGCAGAAGATGAAGGCTGTAAGAGGATGGAAGGGAAATCAGCATGCTATGGCAGCAGATTGAAGAAAACTTAAGCCTGAGCTTGGTGTGTAGAGTTAAGGGTAAAATGGACTGTATAATCCCATAAATTTGATCTTCTGAATGGGGCAGAAAGCAAACATTCTTTACCCTTACCCATTATCTTCACATTATCATTAGTAAAATCTGAGATTTACGGTGCCAGATGCCAAAAATTCTCACCAAACTAATTTGGTGGCAGAGTTTACCAAGAACCTTCTGATGTTCCTGCTTTTATCATGTAAATGTGCTACTACAGTTCTGTTGAGCAGCAGTCTAGTGGTGGCTTCTGTAATAATTTATTTTTGTATCCCTTGAAACTATGTCTTTTTATGGCTAACCTCATGTTTTACAGAATGGTTCCATCTTTAAGGGTTTTTGTGAAGATGCAATATTTACTACAGTATATTTTTCTTGTTTAGTAAAATCTATGGGTACTTTATTCTGGCCTGCTTTTTTTTTCTCCCTCCTGCTACTTTGTGGTGGAACTGATGGCAGCTCTGAAAACTGCTTTTCTATTTATCACTTATGTAGGAAAAAAAAAAGCTGCATTAGGAAAAGGTGCCCAGATTTTGCATTACCCTACTATGTAGTACAATAAACTAGCTAGCTAGCTAGCTAGCTAGATAATTCATAGTATTGTACACAGTGCTTGGTGAAAAATTAAAAATATTTGTACTTGCTCTTTACCTGACATCATATGTAATGCAAAACAACAAACATTGTGTATTTTATATTTCTTTCCCCCCTCCCCCCCACCCACTCCCATTTGGAAAACCTGCATTTACAACAGTAATTTTTCTTGATTATTTTGTTTCCCATGAACATTTTGTGGAATAGTTGTAGTTTGATTTATATATTTTATGTCCAGCTTACACTAGTGGAAGATGCATAGTTAAAATTGTTTTTAGTTAAACCTATTAAATCTAATCCATTTGCTTGAGAGGGTTGATTAATGAAAAAAAAAAAATAAAACCAAGAACAACAACAATAAAAACAAAACAACAAAACAAAATAAAACAAAAAAGCCCTCAAAACCCCCCCCCAAAAACCCAAAGAAACAAAAAACCAAAAAAAATTTTGAAAATGCCTATAGGAATTATAATGTTAGTTATCCAAAAGGATTGGTAGATGCTCCTGTGAGGTGAAGTAAAAAAGAATATATTTAATAAAAATCATCCATCAGAACTTTTAATGCAAAACCAGGTTTTCAGAAAATAGATATTTTGTATACTGTGTCTTAATTTCCTCAACAAAATTTTTGTGGATGTTGTAATAATGCATCTTGAGTAGGATCCAAGGTCAATGTTATTTACTTTAGTCATCTCTTGCAGCAAAGTTCATGAACAGTTACATAGCAAACAGTCCCAAGTGATACTGAAACTGATCTGGTTTCTTCCAGCCATTCAAAACACAGGGAGGAGAACATGCTGATACATGGGCTAGAAAAGACCTGTCAGGTAAAAGACAAACACGTTTGAAGGTCTCCATGCTTAGGATTATCTGCCTTATGTTGATGAATATCCAAGTCTTAGTAGCCTTTGGTGAAGCTGCTGGAGAGTGCAACTAGGCAGAAGCAGTCAGTGTTTTTCCTTGCTTGTGCTGTGCTGCATAGGCACATGAAATAATTCTGACCAGCAAAGGGAACAGCAAGAAGTAAGCAAGAAAGACTTCCTCCCAGACACATGTCATCAGGGGAATCTGCTGTGTGTGCTATTTCGTATCTGCCATGGGGGGAAGGGGCTAGTGTTATGGTGCTAAAAAAAGCAGTCTTTCTATTAAGACTTAAAGCAGTCCTTTTACTTTGTCTTCCTTCTGCAGCCCGATCGTATAAACAACTACTGAGAGTACAGTAGCATAGTTACCTCTGCATAATAACAGACCCTTCAAGGAGGAAAAGAAAGAAATCCATACTCCTAAATTGTCTTTTCAATAGTTCTGGAGCAAATGGTCTAAAGAGAAACAAGAAATGATAAAGCAAGGATGGCTGTGAAATCACGCCCTGATGAGCCTGAAAAACATAAGTACAAAATTAAATAGCCAATATTAAATAATTAATTCAGTTGCCACTTCCATATTAAAACAGAATGTACCATGGTCACAGCCCTGGACATGTCTGTTATTGCTCTCTCTGAGAGCCTAGAGTAATAAAGAAAATGGTAAGCAATCACTGTATCTACTCTTTTCACAATACATCTTCATCTCTGTCAAGCCTCCTAATACAGGGTGGCCTTTAAAACAATTTCAATAGCAACTGAAGATTCTCTCTGTCTTAGTGCAAGGTTTCTCCATAGCTTGATTGTGTCTTTAGTACAGATCAGCATCTCAGGCTTTGGTAAATATCTGTCTCTGTACTGATGAATTTTACCTGTCAAAACTGCACTAAGCACCCAATAGTAAGCAAAAGCATAAAAGTTAAAGTGTTCTTTGCCTGAGGACTCAATGAAGCTATATCAGTGTGTTTAAAAGACAGCCTTGTATCTTCACATTTTGAATACACATGAAACTGATCCACCTCAAGATCTGGGCCAATACCTAAATACTTCAGCTTATCTGAAATTATAAATTACTTTGCTGCTAGCAATACAATGCAGAAGTTTCAAGGTTTGGGTCAAAGCCTGTCTTTGGTTAAAATCTCTCCATTTCTCAATTATTTTGCTTCCATTTTCCCAATCTATACCCATCCTTCTGCACTTACCTTTAAGTCATAACCAGTGACAACACAAAAGTGGGACCTCTTTTCAGGCACATTCAACCTGTGTATGAGTACGTGCTTTATAATGAGCCCGCTTCTTTCACATGACACTGGCAAGAGCAGCCAAACATCTTTCCTCTTTTACTCTATGATTTTTTTTTAATGATGAAAAAAATAAACAAGAGAAGGAGACTGTGGAGAATGGAAGCATATGCTGACAAAAATTGATTTTTACCTCCATGAATTGCTCCCCAATGGGAATGTTTATTTTCTTCCCCCCATTATCTAAAGATACCATCAGTGACCCAGTTATACTTCCTTTTACATCTGAATTTTGAATTGTTTTCCCTCCCAGTCCCCCCTCCATATTTACGTTTTTGTTTTACTGACCTGGAAGCATTAGTTAATCTCTAAGCAGTCCAAACTGAGGTGAAATGTAGGGCAATGTTTTCCCGACGTCTTTTCATCTCTAGGCTTGTATTTTGTAGTGAGAAGAGCAAGAGAAAGAAGAGCCCATGGAAAAATGACAGCAGGAAATCGGAACTAAAAAAAAAGTTTTTTTCAAAGTTTGAAGAACTGTATAAGAAAACAAGCCATTATTATGAAAAGAACTGCATAAAACAGAGAGAAAAAGTGAAACTAAGCTTAGGAGAGAAAACACATAAATTCTTCTGCTGTTTACACATACTTCACTATAAATTTCTTTTGCTGCAATTGTTTCTGTCTATGGAAGACTTTCTTAGAACCAGTGAAAATAAGATAGTTACTTGCATGTTTTGAATATATTATTGCTGGCTTGGGGTACAAATTAAATTATATCCTTTGAAGTTTTTTTAGAAAAAGGACAGATCAAATCTTCTGTTCATGCAGACTATCATGACTCCATTGACTATGCTGATACCTGCCTGTGAGAACATAATATAAAATTTTTATCATGGCACGTTTGAAAGTTTTTTGAGAAATTACTTTTATTTATCTTTTTCTGTGAGTCATCTTTTGTCTCAGATGAGACTACATTTAGTTATCTACTAAATAAATTTTCAAATTTAAAAGTAGATTTTAGACATCTTGTGGTGGTTTAGGAAACCTTGGTTGTGGGGGCAGAGAAAAAAAAAAAAAACAGCTGCTCAAAACTTCTGTGACCGGCACAGAGACAATAGCTGATGGGCAGGTTGCTAGACCAACTAGACAGGCTGGTAACACCTCTGTGAATGACAAATTTAAGAAAGGAGGAATTGTGGGAAACTCCTCTTTTCCTGTTCTCCTGTGAGGGGTGGTGAAGGGGAGGGGGCCCTGGGCAGTGCGAGGAGCCACCCCAGTGCCGTGAGCAGCCGCATGGCTGGAAACTGACCACCCCCTAGGCCAGGACTGCGCGGCTGAGATTCTTCTGGAACCACGGTGGCCCACGCCATGCCGACGGGCTCCTGAGGCCAGAGCGGCTCGTGCTGAACGGAGCAAGAAACACCACGCAGCCGGCAGTGAGAGACAGGGCGACTCTTTCCCCGATGCAGAGCCTGGACAAGATCAACTCCTCAGCTGCAACTTACAGACACTGACTTTCTTCCAAGTCAGAAAAAAAGAAAAAGTGAGATCATGTGAGGGAAACCAACATGGCGGCACCAGGGTCAGTGAGGAAATGGAGAGGGCAAAGGCCCTCCCAGTGCCAGAGCTGAAATTCTCCCGCAAGCCGTGGTGAGGACTATAATATAGCAAATTGTTTTCCCTGTAATTCATTGAGGTACATGGGGAGGTGCGGAGATCCATGGCCGGCCCGTGAAGAAGAATGCTCACGCTAGAGTGCACAGATGCTGAGATGCTTTTAAGGATTGAAGAAGAGAACCTTTACTTCCGGGCTGGAGCAACTCATCCTTGAAAGACTAAACCCCATGAACTATTACGACCCATACTGGCAGTTGTGGGAAGACTGTGAGATTCGTGAGAGGGATTTTCACTGCAGCAGATTCGGGCGGGCTGTTGCTTGCGAAAGTTAAAACCATGATAGAAAATTTTCAGAGAACTATCTCCCGTGGCAGGATCCCACTGCACAGCAGAAGAAACTCTTTTTCTTAAAGAAAGAAATTCTTAAATAAATTTATTTATTCTTAAATTCTTTATTCTTAAATAAAGAAAGAANTTCCCATTCTCTGCTCAGCTATAGCAGAGGCAAATAAATGAATGTCTTTCATGGTGCTTGGCGCTTAACCAGTGTCAAACCACCACACATCTACACATATACAAAGGAAATATTTCTATGTACCTTCAGAGTGGTTAATTTTACAGGGAAAAATAATATGTTTCATGACGTAGGAGATTTTGCAAATGCATTCTGCAAGTACACTCTCTTGCATGTGTAAAAGAGGCAAGAAAATCTTTTGTTGATGCAACGGGCTGATTGTTGTTACAGTAAAAACACAACCCACAGTTGTGCATACACTTTTATCCAAGTTAAAAAAAGAATCCTATTTATTTTGACCGTGATATTGCACAGCTACTATCACTCTAATTGAATCACAGGAGTCTGTTATAATTTGCCTTGAGCACATTTGGCACAGGAGCTCCTGAAAATTAGTCACATTGCACTTCTGGCACAAAAACAGAAATGATTTTTTTTGCCAGAAGCACAATGTGACTAATTTCTGAAGGACAGGTAAAGGAAAGTTTTCCAAATGTTTCAGATCCTTTGGAAGGTTCAATTTGGATTTGATTTTCAGAGATGCGCAAAGCCTCAGAGCAAAGACTTCTGCTTTTTCCAATCAATTCACTTTCTATAGAAAGAATTATCAAATTTTATGAGCATAACCTCAAAGTACTCCACATCTCTTTGGCAGTTCTAAAGACAAGCACTGATTCATGGTAAAGTCTTGACATAACAAAAAAATTCACTCCATAATTCCTCATCTAGAGAGTTCTTCACTGTACCATGCAGAACAGAAATGGATTTTGTCCTGGTAAAGAGATCTCTTTATTTTCAAGGAGCAAGAATGACATTGCCAACCACTAATTTCTTACTGTTTGTTCAAAAAATGTAAGCAACTAATTTCTGTCTTTTTCTTAATCAGACAAGTAGTCCAGTGTTATTTTATTTATGTTACATCTGAAAAACATAAACAAAATGTTTTGTAAGTATGTGATGTAAATACAAGATAAAATTTTTAATACTGTGGAACCCACAATGCTACCATGATTAATGTTCAGGTTTCAAGTTTCTTTACTATAGAATTCAGATTTGTAGTTTTAGGTATTGATTTAGGAAAGCTGGAATGTAATGAAGAGAGGGCTCTTACAGAGCCACACTAACAATGGATTTATTTTTCCTTTAAATGCAATTTAGTGCAGGGCTATCTTGTGCTTCCAATGTCTGTGCTTACAGAAACCAATTGAAGAGAGAGACTACACTGTGTCATGAGATTGCACTTCACTCTGCTTAGTGCTGTTTTAGACTCACTTATAAATGTGGAAAAAAAAATAAAAAGAAGTGTGATATATATCATATAAAATATACTAGTAAGCAAAATAGAGGCCAAGCCAGAAATATTAGATGAGTAGGATTCTTTCTGAATAACTTTTGTCTCCTAATAATAGATAGCTTTATTTGCAGTAATTTATTCCCTGTTAATTAGATTTGTATCATAGTTCTCTGGCCCAGAGAAAGTTAAAAAACCTGTGATTTAAAATGGTCCAGATTTTAAATTAATCTAAATTTTAAAAATAGTATACTTAAAAGTAGCTTGACTTGAATTCTGTCAAAGCTTTGGATCACTCATCATTCTTAACTATGCTATTTTGCTCATAGTATATTCTCATTGCCCAAATTGGGTGAGATGAGAAACATGCTTCAGTTGAAAAAATATGAACTCGTCATGTTATCCAGAATATTACTGTTTACTACACTACACCAGTGTCTTCCTTCGAACATAAGGCAAAATTCATTTCTGTGGGAGCTTGGTAGTTATGCTGAAGAGTTAAGTGTCATACTTTCATGATAAATATCTAAAAAGCATTTAATGTAGAGAGACAATAATTATTGTTTTACCTACAACCACAATCAGAAAAAAAAAGACTACTTAAAATGCTTAAAACACGTATACCTGTGAGATCAGAGCAATTTAAAATCTCTCATGTAATAATGTCTGCTTTATTGTCTACGGAACATTTTAATGAAATGTGAAATGAAATTAAATAGAATAATCTCACATAATAGCTTCCTATCATATGGTAACAACCTGCCTGCTTACTACTGTCTAATCAGTTACTGAACCTTGTGCTGCATTTTTATGGTGTTTCCCTGCTGGGTCTATTGCCCACTTAGGAATATAAAATCATGTTATGTTTTTTTATTGCTCTCAGCCAGCCTACCTCGCTTTCCTCCAGTAGACTGTTTTGCACAGTATCACAGTGATAGCACATCAGGTCTCTGTAGAACAAGCTCTTATTCTGTCTTCTAGCATCTCTTCATTTGATCTAAGATACTTTGTACAAGTTCTTGCTCTTCTTTATAGTGTTTTTCTATATGCTACAAAAATGCTTTGGCTACCCAAACTGTTTGAAAGAAGGCATTGAATTTGAAATGGAACAGGGTAAATTCTGTGCTTCAGGGGTAGTACTCTGTATGAGTCCTTCCAAGGCAAGTCCACGGCCTTGGGGATGACTTTGTCCAAGACTTCCAGATTCCTGGCTGCAAAGAAGAAAGAGAAAACAACTTCCAACTAAGCTGAAAGTGTACAAAACTACTTCCTAAGTTTCCACAAGAATAGTCTTGCTTTCAGTCACTATACATATGCTCCAGCTTTTAACACAGGAAAGAATTAACGGTATTTCATTTTTTAAAAACTACCACTTTTCATTAAATTTTATCAGCATTGAAGAATATGCTGGAACTGTTTGATTTAGTAAAATCTTAAAATATTGTGATTCAACAGTCAATTTTTAAGTTCATGAAAACAGTTCAATAGCTTAATTTCTGTTCAGTGTTGTGTGGGTACTGTTAATATATTATTTCATATTTCTGGCTCAGTTGCAGATCTGTAAAATATTCCTTTCCTTTTTGATTATAACTTCTGCAAGAACTAAATTGCCTCACTAGGTTTTTGTAACCAAAAGACAAGGGAATATAAAAAAAGGTGATTTCAGGTGGGAAACTCATAACAGCTAAAGCTTCAGAACACTTTGAATCACTATAGTTACGGCCTCATATTTTCTTTTTTGGTGCCTGTGGGGATTTTCATCCTAATTCGGACTTTTTCAGAGTTGTAACCTTGCACAATTTTCTTCTATTTGTCAGAAGACAAGTAACTGAATAAGAATAACACAGGAAATACAATTTCTCCTTGTTTTTAGAGAAACTGTAGGAGATTGCACATATAGACTATATTTCATTACCTAAAAGCTGAGTAAAAATTATCCCTCTGACACTGAAATCTAACTTCTCTGAGAGTAGAATTTAAGGTATTCTAAAATTTGAGGTCTTAACTCATGTTTCAGTCTATTACTATAAGCCTAGAACAGGGAACAAGGTTTTGATCAGCCATTTTCTTTTATCAGAAGAGTAATCCTGATCAATATCAAAGAAAATTAAAAATAAAAATTGAAAATGTACTTTTTGAGGGTTTTTTTCATTTTTTTATAAGTAATCCTTATTATTTTGAAAGTATAAGTCTTGCAAATGTATATTATTTGTGTTTAATAGCAAAACAAGAAAAAACAAGCCCTGTTAGTTGATATTGCAAGCAATAATATTATGTCTTAAACAAAATTTGACGAAGAGGTCCGGCAGAAATAATCTTTGTTAGCAAACTGATCATGTAAATTTTTTCATCTGTTGATAACAGAATGTAAGAATGTGAAAAATCATCTGTATATGACAACAGACCACACATAGGCATAAATTTTGGTTTAAGCAAGAGTAAATTTTCTCCACATAAACCTACTGTACCTACTCCCACTTCAGTGAATAGTAAAACTATTTATTGTCGTATTAGCAGAGTGTGGCACTGGATCCTCATGTCTTAGTTGCAGATATAGTAGTCAGTCATTTCCTAACACATTAGGAGAAATAGTAGGAAGAGTTCTGTTGACAGAAGGATGTTGCTTGACTGATAACTTCCCTTGACACAGAACAGGTTTTGCGGAGTAGAAAGCAACTTCCCATTTTCAGCACTGTAATCTGAAATTCAAGCATTCAGAAGAAAAGCAAAAGAGCAAGAAAAAGGGAATCTTCTGTCTGTTTAGCATGAAATGTATGGGCTGGGTTAAAAAGCTCAATTTAGAAAGAACTGCAGAGTGCTGCTCTTGTTGAAGGCAAGAATAGTTTGGTTAAATCACCTGTGATTTGGTTACAGCTGATGGGGTTTTTTTGCAGGTTCTTGTCTTATCTTTCAGTTTACAAACATACAATAGAAGAAAATGAAGGTATCAGAAAAGAAATCCATTTAGATTAATATAAAAAGATATCTATACTTTCTCTTGTGCGGCCTTTTATCATTATAAAGCAGTTGTCTCAGTGTTAGAGATAAATATCCAGAGGGAGCAGCCCCAACAAAAGTTGCCTTGATTCTAGAGAAAAGGAAGTTTGCAAAGCAGCAATGGAGACTTGCCTAAAGACCTTTTGTTTTTCAGTCTGCCTGTCTGAGTTTTTTATTTAAGGAGTTATCCTGAATAAGACCATACGTACATGTGCAAATGCATATTTACTGTACCTATAGATGTATAGGTATACTTACATGTGTTCGGTTGAATCATCGTACCACTTGATAGTGCTGACTCTAAAGAATAGATCCCATAAACATTGACCAATTGAAGTTCCTGTCATAACCAGCTTATAGAAGAAATTATCAAATACTCATAAACCCCCATGCAAAAGATGTCAAAATTGCATGAAAGAAAATTACGTGAAATAAAATGCTGATTCTACTTAATTCTGCATTGACAAGCATTTTACTTCATCACTGTCTGCAGCTTCCTGAGGAGGAGAAATAAAGAGGGAAGTGCTGATCTCCTCTCCCTGAAAATCAGTGATACGATACAAGGGAATGGTTCAAAGACACATCAATGCAGGTTTGGTACAGGCATCCAGGATTCATTAGGAAATCTTTCATAGGCATGGGAAAAGATTTTTAAATGTAGGATCTCCCTTGAGCCTATTGCAACTACTCAAAGTGTAAAATCTATGAGGAAAAATCCTTTTCTGGAGCAGGTCCCCTTACAAATTGAACCATTTATTGCCCAGAGGTACATGTGACACATTATCAGATGGAGGGAAGATCTCTTTGGGATTGACAAAGGTTTGTTATGACATATGTAGGTAGAAGAGCAGAGGTGGAAAAATGAAGGGATGAGGGTGTTTTTGTGATGAAAAAGCGTGGGAAAATAGAGAGCAAGAGAATGAGTGTTTGAAGGTGTGTGAAAAGAGGCCGGGCAGTGTGTTTGTGGGGCCATGCCTTGTACTGCTCAGCATGGTCTGTCATGCTTTCTCAGACTTGCTCTGCCCTTTTTTTGAGTGTGCATATATATATGTCTACACCTCTGTGTGTATATGTATGTGTGTGTGTGTGTGTGTGTATAAATATGGTTCCATTCAGCATACAGCTTTAGACATGAGTGTTTCCTGGTTGAAGTGGTTCTGCCAGTGAGTGTGCTTGTACCAGCCATGGATGTCGAACCACAGGTCATGGTGGTGTGTTCCAGGGCACCAGCAACTGGAGAGACTGCGGTGTCTGCAGGTCGTCTGGGGGCATACGTCTGTGTGGGAAATTGCTCCTTAAGAGCCTCTATCTATCCATTGCAGCCATCCAATCGTGCCAGTTATCCCATTACATCTCTGATCCCAGCAACATCCCCACAAGCTGCAGCAAGTAACCCTTTAACTCCACACAGATACCTAATTCTGCTGTTTATTCCCCATGCTGTGCATATTGGTGTGTGGGCACTTCAGAGATCAGCATGCTAATGCCTGGGAAAGGGTCTGGGTGTTTTTCCCATAAAGGTGCCTGGTAGGTTTGTCCTTGCTTACAGGCAAATTCTTGAGATGACTGTTTAAGCCCTCTTTCCTTGATTGTATGATACCTTTTGGTCATGTCAGTCCATATCCTCTGCTCATCAGCTCTGTCCATCATTGCCTCACGAAAGTGCTGGTAGGTCTCTCCCTCCCCTCTCACATATACACTCCATATCCGTATACACCCATGTGTACATATATATGTATATGGATATGTACCTATGCACGCATATATATATGTAGACCCACACTATACATGTATATAAGTGTATACGTACACATAGACATACACAGCTATGTCTGAATATATGTATTTTCTATTTATGAGCTGTCATCCTGATCAGCCAAAGAGAGAATCAGGTTGTTAGTCCTGTTCATGTTTGTGAGTCTTTTTTTTTCTGTGTTGATTACAATCACTGGGCATATATGTATACAATACGTATGTATACATATGTAGATCGATGTAGGTATGTACATACACATATAAAGTGTAATGTGTGATTGTACTTGTTTGGGCTACATGATCAGCTTTGCTCCTGGTTGGACTTGCAAACATGCACACCTGAAGGATATCAGACTACTAGATTTGGCAACACATAATAAACAACAAAACACTTAAGAAAAGTTGTAGATTTTAGACTTTCGTTATCATCTGAGAGTGAATGGAAGTCTGTCTTAGCACAGTGTAGCTTGTGCTTTTGAAGATTAGGACTGTGCCTGATCAGCAATATTTAGTACTTCCCAGCTCTGGTTGACAACTGTGCTTCCAGGCTCAAAATAACAATTTTTTAGTCGTGTTCTAGTCTGGAATTCACTGAATTTTACTTTAAAGGATCTGGAACTCTGACTCATTCAAGTCTCAGTGCATAGGATGGTGACATTTTCAATTATTTTAAAAACATAATGGTTTGTGTACCCAGGACAGGGAATAGAAGCATGAGTTTTATTGAATTTCAATTCCAAAATGTGAGCTTTTCTCTCTTTAGTCTGTATAACGCTGTGCGAACTTGATGCTGAAATCTCCTTCCTGACAACGACTTGGCTTCCCTGATTAGCTGTTCCCTAGTGTGTTATTTCAAAGTCACTCAGACTGTTGTCATTGACTTATTGGTACAAGAAGGGATTAAGGAATGGAAAACATCAGACCCTTCACTTAAAGAAACAAAACAACACAAAAGCCTGTGGTAAGCAGGAGAGAGAAAACAGCTTGGAAGTCATTGTACAAAGTTCCCCAGCTGAGGTAGCAATAAGTTTACAGTCCAGAGAGTCTAGATATAATTTCAAATGTAAAATAATTATATCTTCCTAGAAGAGGGCTACCAACATCACAGACTAAGTAGTAAATTCTAGAATAAATAACTTGTCTGTAGAGAAACTTCATTGTTTGTTTCCTTTATGGGATTTTCTGTCTCATGTTGCGTTTTTTATTTGTTCACTATTCAAAAAGAGCCATCTTCACCAGAAAGTACATAGTGACTCAGGATAGAAGAAAGCTATGGAAAAAAGGGGTTTTTTAAATGTTTTTAGAAATTTAAACCAACTAGTTTTTAAATCAATATAAAATATCTTTACATCATTTTCCTGCATTTTGGGATTTTTAAAATGGTATCCATCTAATATCAGGACATCCGATTACCCTATTAGCAGAGACAATTTACGGATTATAAATGAAGGATTTACCATTTCTTCACCACATGACAAATGGAAACAATTGACAGCAGATATTTGACTTGGGATATTCTGATAAGATATTTGGGCTTTCTGTGAAGCTTCTTCCATCGTATTTACTTGCACCTGCTCAAATGTAAAATGTTAATAGCCTGCGAAAGAAAAAAAATCTTTTTTCATCACTGAGACAGGTAGGTCCATTTTTTTTCTGCATTCATCACAAGACAATGTCATCACTCTCCTACTATCACATCTATCTACTGCCCAAATGAAGGATATGCTCAATGAGAGAACTTTGAATAGTACACATAATATATGTTTCTACAGCTTATTCTTTCATAAAGTCTCAAAGTACTTCACATGTTTTCCAACTTGGATCATTTGCTCATTAAATCACTTTTTTTTTGCATTTTCACTGAAATCAAAAATGTCTGAGAAATGGAGAATGACATCAAGATTATGAAAGAATCTTAAGAAGGAAGCGGGGAATGCCATATTAATTCCCTTGGTAAGTGAAATTTCAGTTTGTGTTCCCTCAAGCAGTCCAATAGGAAATGTCAGAGACATTAGCGATACCTTACTAATATCCTTGGAGTAGACTTTATATTTTCTGAGCGCATTAAACCTTTAACTGAAGATCTTTTTTACATTAAAAACAGCTGCAGACAAAGCAATAAGTCTCAAATCTTCCAGAACTATATGGTCTGGAAGATAGCATGAAGCTAGAAAAGCTTTTGTGTTTGAAATTCACAGTGTACACACTGGACAGAATCAGATTGTGTGTAAGGAAGTTTTAGAGCATCTCTGTATCCTGGAAAGAAGCAGAAGTAATAGCTCTGTTTTTCAGGCCACAAGTCAGTATGAAGATTTTTTGCATATGGTCTTATTCCTGCATGTATCATACCTTTTTGAAAAAGAGAGGAAAAGGAAAAGCAGTAAAGAAGAAAGGCAGGAAAGAGGGAGGAAGAAAGGCAGGGAGAAGGGTGGAAGGGAGCTGAAATGTTAGGAGACAAAAAACCCAATATTTCATCACATCACTAATTTTCTGTCTCTTAGAACTTTCACATGTAAGCTACTAATCAGTTTTTCTGGTTAGCACGAGATTTTAAACAACTGAGCCTGCCTTATTAAAATCCCATGTCTTCTTTCCTGAGAAAGAGAGGTTTCTACACATTGGAACTGAAGTATGAAGCAAGAGCTGGTCAAGAATCTGCATCTATAGAGAAGCCAAGTTCTTCTGCTGCTGTATTTTCTATCCTCTCACCATGTCTGTTGTGGGGGGAGGTTTAATCTAGTTGTAATCACTCCCAGGCAAACCCAACTCTAAAAAAATGGCCTTACATTTGCAATGAATGTTGATCCACTCATTATTTATGGGAAAAGTATTTTATCATGATCGATGATCTTCAAAGGGATTTAGCTATATTGCTCATAGATCTGCCATTTCATCTCTCAATATGGAGAAATAATATCTGCACAAAAGGCACATTACCCATGAGAAAGCGGGTAATACACCCAGTGTCCATTACTTGCCCATTTCTGTGGATTATATTGACATCTTGAGTGAAATGAGAATTTTATGCATAATTGTATGGAATTGGTCATGAAATATTCCAGTGACCTGAAAAAACCATATTTTGCTGATGTTCACTCTACGCAGATGTGCAACGCTGAGTGTTCTGTGAGCCCTCAGACTCTTCTTGATATGGAATCAGAGCATCAAAAAGTCTTTGAAGAAGTATCTTGACAAAATGTGTTTTCCTAAAAAGTCATGCCAAAATCATGTCAGAAATCACAATATGGTTAATTAATTAATTAATTAATTAAAAGAAAACATACAGGTAAAAAAGAAAATACTACCATCACTCTATATCCATTTCTCTGACTCTAAGTTTAATAATTTACTATGGGTTTTTAGCCTGACCTCTGTGCTTCCAACTTCCATTATGAGTTTAAGAACCTCTGTACACTCAGTCATCAGGCATTTCCATGCAATGAGATATACTTGTCAGACCATACCCGAGGTCACTTTAGTGAAATCTCTGTCTGCTTATTATCTCAGTCATTGCCTTTCCACATCCAGAACTCAGTGAGGAATCTGCAGCAGTAGTTTATCATTACTCTAACCTATGATTCAGCATATAGCATACAGCAAAATATCAAGCTTAAATTTTTATCTCAACACTTTCCATTTCCATCATCCTTACCTTTTACAACCTGACTCATCTAGTAAACTAGACAAAATAAACACAATTTTTTTTTCCAAGAGATTGTCTAAAATGCTGACAACTCTCTTGCCTATAACTATTCCACAAATGCTAATAGTTAAAAATATGTAGTTTTTTCCCTAAAGTGTTTGTGCAAAATAATGATTCACATGTGGAATAGACCTCAGCCCAGAATCTTGAGGCCTTAGAAAGAAATTACTTCTTCAAATCACATTAACAAAACAATTAGACATGTTGTAGAAATATAAAGTGCTGCTTCAACCTTCGTGGATTTACTGTTGCTCCTATCTATTACTCTCTGGTGTTTGCATCCATTTTCAAAAATCAAAATAATATCTTTGTGACTAATATGGAGAAAGGAAAATAAAATGAACTTGAAGACCAACATTTTCACTTTTCAGTCAAATGAAGCATCTCTCTTTTTCTCTCTGTGTCTTTGTCTGGACATTGATCAGTGGTGAGAGAGAGATGTTTATAGTTAAAATTAAATGTAACTGTGGAGATAGCATATATCTAAATCCATGTATAGAGTCTTACAAACTGTTACATTCTAACAGAAAAATAAAAATAAATAATTATTTAAAAATTTGAATTGGTTGGCTTATGAACTGAAGTTCAAAATTACATAGCTTGCAGCATTTCTATTCAATTTTGTTTTGTAAAGCTTGTAGCTCATTGATTGATGTTGCTCCAAATAGCATTATACAGTAAATTTATATATGAGTTAGATGGAAGAAAAAGTATACATGGATCTCTCATTCTCCTCATGGAGAGAAAGTAAATATAAAATATGTGTATGCATATGTATTTGCATATGAAACTTATCATGGAACTTGTAAACTAATAAGACTCTGAACTTTTGAACCACACTCCAGTCACCATAGAAGTTATAAAGGGATTTTTTTCCTAAAATATACCAACCAAAAAGCACAGGCAAAACCAAAGCAAATAGTCCCTGAATCAAATACTTTAAGAGTGCTAGGAGAGTGAAAATAGAAGAAAATAAAAGGAAACAACTATGAGTATCAAGTAAGTACAACTGACATCTCCAAAACATAAAATGACAATGATTTTATTTGATATGACCTATCATTGTATTAGTCAATGCATTCCTTTATATGTGGCTGGGGTTTTTTTTCCATCTTATGTTCTCAGTTCAGTATTTCCTGAGTATCGAAAAAACCAAAAACAGTCAAACTGTACTTTATTTTATGTTTGACTATGGTAAAACTACTAGTACACTAGATTTTTATTACTGAAAACATGTAGATATAAATGACATAGAAATACACACTGGAGAAAACATGCTGGTTGTCCTTGCAACCACTAAAATTCTGTCTTGGATTTATGTATGCAACCTTTTTTTTTTTCCTAGAAGGTGGCTTTTCTTAAAGACTGTTCATATTCTTTTTTGCTATTAATATCCATAGAATCTTCCTATTGAAGTATGTAATAAAGTCAAGGCAGCTAGAATGGTACATAAACATCTTCACAGACACGCTAGGTCTCAGTCAGAACCAAAAAATGTGTGTTTTGCTTGATCTTCAGTCTGGTGCTTTCCACCCAAAAAAACCCCAGCTGAACAAAAACAAACAAAAAACCCCACCTCAGCAGCTTTTCTTGCTCTTCTAACTTCGGACTGACTCATAAGGAGAAAAGAAACCAAGGTTAGCTTGCTAAGAAAACACACACAATAGCCCTGGGTATAAGAGAAAAACGGAATTGCAAAGACTGAATTTTGTTTCTCATCTTGTGCCAGACTGTTTGTTGGCCTGCACTTGTAGAGCAGTTGCTGTGTGCACACCCCATGTGATGCTGCCCACCAAGTGAAGTGGATCTCGAGAAAGATGTTTACTTTAAAAACGCCTCACTAAATTCCTGTGGAATAAGCTCGGGGGAAGAGGATGGGGAAATACAGGGAGCATAGATCAAGCAAGTGTACAGAGCCTGTAGCATCAACAGATATTGGGAGTGCATAGAAAACAGACACAGAAAGGGAAGTGGAATGGGCAGAATGTGTGAAGTTTTCTGCAAGCCAAGAAAATATCATTATTGTTAGAATTGCTAGAAGCAAGATCAGAGGGAAAATCAAACTGCAAGAGTTTAACTGACAGAGGCAAGTCTTGTTTTCAGATTTGTACTTACAGTCTGTCTCACTCACTGGATTTTAATTTTATCCTGTATGAAGTGTTATTGTCCCCTTACTTGCTTTCTATGATGTGTGGCTTTAGAAATCTTCTGAATTTTTCAACTCTGCTAGCTTATGGAAAAAACAAAACAAAACAAAACAAACAAACAAACAAACAAACAAACAATACCCCAAGCCCCCACAAAAAACCGAAACCCCAAACACATACAAACAAACTAAAAAGAAAGAAGAAAAAAAGAAAGTGCTTTATCTGAAATTTCTGGAAAACTTGAGACTTTCAGCATCAAGTAGTTGGAATAGTTGTAGAACCTGTGGTTCACCTGTGAAGCTGAGCAACAAGTCTATTTTTCACTTTTAACAGATATGCCCTAAAAGCAGACACGTTATTAGAAAATGTGAATGAAATGCAGTTTGATTCATCTTTAAACATGGCAGCATATTTCCTTCACTGCAAATGTTCTTCGATGCTCTCTTGGCATTTTCCATGGTAGAATTTGGTTAAAGGTCACAGGAATGACGATGTCAGGCTAGGGCAAAGGTCCATTTCTCCATTGTTGTATCTCCAGCGACATCCAAGATGAAAATTGGAGTCAAAGCTGCCCTGTGTTTGTTATTCAGTAGGCATGTTCTACTGGACAAGTTTTAGAGTTCTCTGTGGACAAGTCCTCTGTGGACAAGTCTGTTCACAGAGGCAGCAATTTCTGGAGTTGTTTCTTGAGAAAATGCCATTACACAATTCTCTCTAGCAGAACTTATAGAATTAAGAAATCATTGTAGCAGCTTATAATATTTTACTATCTTTTATTAATTTGGATTGAAATTTAAATGTATAATTATTTCTTTTTCCTCTACAAACAAGAGATAGTAGGATAATACAATATTCCCCTACAAAAATACATGCCCTAAGGTACAATTTGCTTAAACCATATTCTTGGGCTCGTACTAGCATGGCAATCATCATTTCACTGTTCTTGTTATGTCATGCTTTTTTTTTTTTTTTTTATTTCTTTTAATATATGAAACAGACTTGTATGCTGTGAAACTGGACTTCTACCTGAAGTTATTATCTGGGTGGGCTTTTTGTTCACAGTCATAACATCCAAGCTGGTTGATGATACAGTTCTTAAAGAAAAAAAAAGGGTGAGGAAAGAAAACATCATATGATATGGAGAGAAAAAATGAAAATGTAGAAAAAAAAAGATCAGTCAGGACTATGTCCACAGTAAAGTTTAATTAAAATATACTATTATTCTCCATCCATTTCACCCTTGTCCCTTCATTCATAGCTAGAACCTTAAATATAGAGAAAATAGAAGACTATTAGAAAAGACATAAGCAAGAATGCCCATCAACAGTCAGATATTAAGTGCAAGGCAATTGTGTTTTGTGTCGGTTACACAGAAGCTGATGAAAAAAATAGAATATGTAACATGATGTCTCTTTCATCTATAAAAATATCAGCTCAGAGGTTACGCTTCATTAACTTCAAATGTACCATGAATAATAAAGGGAGAAGGCACAGCATTCCTTTGATACATTGTGTGAAAGCTTATCATTCCCTCTTTCAAGTGACAGTTTATTAAATAAGGTGAATAATAGAAAATATTCAGACTAGATCCAAATCATAGTCTGACACTCTCTGCCTGATTACAAAGTAAATGTAACAGCTCTGCACCTCCATTTTGTGAGATTAAGAAATAAATGGGATAAGATGTATGGAGTTCCCTGCAGTGAGCTCATTCAAACATTTTCTCCTTAAAAACATTAATTGAATTTAAAAAAAAGTTTAAAAAAATTACCTTGGCAAAGGATACAAGGAGTCTTCACTTCCTTCTTGTTGGACACGAAGAAACATACGGAGAGTGAAGAATAAATATCTATAGTAGCTCATCAGTTTTTACAGACCCTTAGCAATGTCATAGCATATATGCCACTCCAGGGAGGTTGTAGTAAGCCATTTTTGCAGCCTCTGTAAATTGCAATGAGTTTTCCTAAATTTCAGTTGATTGATTGTAGCAAATACTGTAAAAAAGAGCTGCTAGTTAAAAACACTTTTGAACCACATCCATTCTTAGACATAGCTGAAGCTTCATCGGAGATTTCTCTATGTAAGTAGAAATAGGAATGTTTCATCAGCTTTTCTTTAGAATCTGTGTCATGATTCTCTTTAGTAGGAAATAGTCGAGAACACATCCAAAATAAATTGTAAACAATTTCAAAGATCTCTTTGGATCACTGTTTAATCATCACTATTTCTTCAAGGTGGGAGGTTAGTATTTCTCAAGTTATTTGAATAGTCAATACTGCCATGAGAACAAAAGGAAAAAAAAAGAAGAAAAGAAACTCTCCCACAACCCTCCTCAAAAGCACAAGAAGTTCTCATCCTTTTTCGTATAAAACTTGCCATTCCCATCATCCTGGAAAAATGTAATTTGAGTTTAAAATTGCAGGCAGTTATCAAGGGAAGTGTTGAGAGAAGAAATTGAATAATACAATATTTAGAGTATTTATTGGCTAAGAAACACTATACAGAAAGCTGTGTATCCCAGCAAGTCAAGCTTTTTCAATTAATGAAGAAGAATTGGTGTTTAGATCCATAAAAAGGAATTAAAAAAAGGTATCTTAGATTTTTTGTCTTAAAATATAGGAAACTAAATTATTAGGAAAATGAAAAATTAAACTCTCCCTTTTTAGAAAACATTTGAAATGTTTAAACATGATAGATGAAATTTTGCTGGTAATTTACTTATTTGTTTTGAAATATTTCCATTCATGAACTTGAAATGCAATAAAGAGGAAAAAGGAAGAGAAAAAAACCCATTAAAATAAAAGCTGTGGACAGTGGTAATTTTTATTTATTAAAAAAACAGATGAAATGAAAAATAAATTTTCAAATTTGGAGAAAACAGCATTTTTGGAACAAAGATAAACAAGACATAGTCCCTAATATGAAAACATATTGCTTTTTCCAGACCTGTGAATTAAAACAACTTCATATTTCATGTTGCAACCAGCTCATCTCTGCAGGTGTTTAAATAATTACAAAATAAGAGAAATATGGTCCTTGAAAGTCAATATGAACAAAATTTGGCAGCTCTATTAATGAAAACAGATTTTCTGTTTGTTTGTTTTCAGTATGCTGCATAGAGAACACTAAGCCCATTTTGTTTCTGAACATTGCAACAGGCAAATGATTCATGTGTGACTTAATGAGTAAACATAATGAAATTATGGATTATGATGTTAATGCTGCTACAACCACAACAGGAGCAGATCACCTTTGGAGATCTATGTAGGTGCCAGCATCACCACGTGCCATCACATGTGGGGCTTATTTCAGAATCAGGACTGAAGAGGTTTTTTTTTTTCGGCTGCTAAAGGACAGTAGACAGTGCTCACTGCAATTGCATGTGATTTGGATGGGTTTTTGTTTTGCACTGAGGCTAATATAGGTTTCATGTAAAATCACATTTAAACTCACCTATATTGAAATACTGATTTAACATTTGAAATGTACTCCTAAAAATGTGAAAGTTGTCCACTAAGGAATAGGTAAACTGTAATAAGACTGACTTGATCAGTCATTATCAATCTGCCTAAATGTTACTGGTTGAATAAGAAATGCATATGAATAATATAACAGATAATGGTACCTAATGCAGACATCATTAGTATTAGAACATACAAACAAAAGAGTTAATTTATAAACAAACCAGAGACAAATAGTAATACACCAACAGGGAAAACTGTATGGATCTCATGAGCAGAATAAAGGCTAAGTGTGTTAATATTCCTTTGAAAAATCGGAGTTGACTCTAGTTTGTAGTGCTTAGTATTCAATGCCTTAGACATTTCTAACTGGGAATACAATTGTCTAAAGAAAGGAAAACTACTCAAAGACTGAAAATAACTACTTTTTATTACAGATTTTGTTTAGTGTTTCATTATCTGAGAACTATATCACTGTTCCATTTATCAACAAGCAGTAGTTAGGCCCAGTTTTCCTAAATCTTTAGCCTCTTAGAATAGGTTTTGATACATGATCATTAGGTTTGGCCTCACAGTATGACATTACAAAAATTCAGCTTTCTAGGCTTGAAACTACATTTTATTTTCCTGTATACGGTAAATAATTTTATAAACCCTAGAAAACTCTGCTACTATTGTTCCATACAACTTCAGGGAAAACAAGTCACTCTAAGCAGTCACTGAAGCATCTGAGCAACCTGGGAACAGTATAATGAAATATATGCAAAGCAATTTTACCAGTTTTCCTATCATTCTAAGGTTGAATTAACAATAAGTATCAAATAAGAGAATATCAGCAACAATTGCAATATCTCACAACTTGAAAATATACTGCATATTCCTTGGATTTTATTTTAGGTGAATAAGGGATCCTGTTGAATATGTAGGCCTTGATTTTAATTTGTGTAAGGTTGAAATAGGATGATAAGAGCTTTCAGAATGATGCAAATGGCCTGCCACCTGAAGACCAATTGAGCTTCCTAAGTTATATTAGCATAGCAGGGAGGCATGGCAGAACCCCAGTTTGTGTCTGCACCAAGTTCTGTGTAGTGATTTATATGCATGCTGAGGAAGCACAAAAGCACCATCACTTGCCTCACTTACATTACAACACATGTAAAGTTTTATTTCCTTCTTTTGCTCAGGTTTAAACCATTTCTATTTTTGATGTATCTGTAGCAATTAATGTGATTTGCTAGTGTGCCACCTTGTTTTTGCAAAACACGTTCAAACAGTAGAAGGTAGTAGGAAATTCGGCTCACTGTTTTTATTTTTATGTTTGGTGTTGCCACCTATCCATTAAAAGTGATTCAAATTTACAAAAGAAGTTGTTAAATAACAGTTTACAGATACAAATTGATTTTGTGCCCAATAAGAATCCATTCTTTGTAGACATGCAAAGTCCTTAACATGAAAAACATAATTTCTTTTTTGTCATGCTATTGAGAATTAAGGGCACCAGAAAGCAGACGCAAACTGCTGCTTTCATTTTCCAAATGAGATCTTTCAGGATGTATTCTGGTTTTCTCTCCTCAGAAATCTCTGGTCATTACTGAAATAAATTAATGGATTTATTTTTTCTTTTTGAATTAATATGAAAGAGGCTCTGTCCCTTGAAAGAATATGCATCTTTTCTGGTCACCATGAACAGTCACAAGAATTTGAATTATTGTGTTTTCATATTGCTTTTCACACATCCTGTGAAAAACATATCAGAACTTTGAGACTATGAAATTTAGGTATATGCATAAAAATTGTTACTTGTATTATTTGTAATCAGCAGTCAGAATTGGGAAGATGAAAAATATACCATATGATTTAAATTTGCTAAGGAGGAGAAAGGTTTTGTTGGAGTACAGCAAGGGAAGTGTAGTCTCTGCCCTTCTTGTCCCATCAGGTTTGAAATCTAGTTGGAATTTAAAGCACAACATTCTTCTTGTTCTGGATCCACTAGGCTGATAAACATGTAATTTTATCCTTCTCTTCCTTCAGACGTGGAGAATAGCTGTGCTCCAGTTTCTATACTGCTGACTTCTGTTGTGATATTCCAGCTTAGTTGTGGTGGCCAAACAATTTAAAAAATATCTAAACCATCATCTACACTGGCTGATATCAACCAGAAGTGCTAAGTCAAGGCCTAGAGAGAAATGCAGTGTTGCATGGCTGAGTTCACTGCGCTCAGAGCTATATCCTGAAGGAAGAAGGAACTTTGTACACAGTCAGCGGAAGACTTATTTTCCAGAGTCTAGGTCTTCCTTTTTCAAAAAGTGAGACTGAATGGTCAGTGATCCTCTGTTTATGACCTCATAAAGTTTATGACCAGTTAATCTGTAACAGTTGATGCAAGCCACATTTTAGTTCTGTCTTTTCATGTCTTCTTAAGTTTGCTCAGCAACCATATTCTTTAATGAGTACTAATACAGTACTAGCAAGTACTCTTATTCAAAGGTTCTCGAATACCTGCCCACTTCTGCAGTTCCCTTAACCAAAGAATTCAGTACATTTTTTTTGATATGCTGAGGAACGGACACTTGAGCACAAATCAATGTGTTTCATCATGGGTGAAACACATTCTTTATTTTAGTCTGTAGAAGCCTCCCATTAATTTCAGAGGTTCTAGAATGCCTTTTGATTAACTCATTTCTGTTCATTTGAGGACCATAGCTATTTAACAAGCACACAGAATAGTTTCAAGGGTATATTTCCTCTAAAGGGTTCTGTTTCAAAATAGGTAACATGATAATTGCCTGCTGAAAAATGTTCTTTTTATACTGTATAATAAGGATTCTATCCTTGGCTGAAAACTTAATTATGTATGGGACTTGGACTTCAAACAAAAACAGTGCTCACAAATAACTTCTCATTTTTAGCAAAATAATTTTTTAATTTAAGCAAGTAAAGAATAAATCAGCTTAGCTGACAGCTTGGTGCAGACTCAACTGGGGTGTAATAGTTTTAAAGTGATGGTAGTATCTAAATGGGGATAGCATATAAACTTGCAGTTAATAGATGCTAATTAAACTTTTTTTTAAATGTTGCCTTCTGTCTGGTCTGTTTTGGTGTCTTTTATCTTTAGTATAGTCAACACATACTGCAAAGACCCGATTAACATAAGAAGAAATTATGAGTGTGGAAACAGGGTTTCCCAGAGGCTTTTCCCCTCATTGCAGGAAATGCTTTTTAATCAAAGAGTAATGCCCAGTCTTCAAGATGGCTAATTAAAGCCAGGAAGATTGAACATTGAATACATTAATGTTATAAATGTTTCTGTTATTTAGCTAAGTAGTATATGAGTAGGCCCTTGAAGACACTGCTAGGATTTTATTCTCAGGGAGTAGGATAGACTAACAATGATATTTTCACAGAAAAGCAGCACGTTTAATGCATCAGCTGATGAAACAGCTGAATTAGAATGCAGAAGGGTCCAGACTGAATCCTGATCAAGGTAATTTCTTTTAGGTTTTTCACTTTACACAATGCACACAAACACTGACATATATACACACACTGACATGCACACACAAATGAGTTAGCAATTGCTTTCGTAAATTGCTGAAGGATTTTCCAGGATGCATATGGTCTTATTTTCTCCTACACTGTCTCTTTCTAAGCACTATCATGCTGTTCAGAATTTTTCCACAAAAAGTAAAGAGGAAAAAATCTCTCCCCACCATCTGAACAGAAGGTATATATTTCCTGCAAATTCTTCTATCTTATTTTGTTCATCTGTAATTTTGTGTAGTATTAAATTGCCTGTTCAAGGAGTTGTGCCGACTTTGAGTTTCCTTCAATAATAAGGTCTTTTCATAGTTTCTAAATCTGCTGAAAAGAAAAAAAGAAAAAGAACAGTGCATATTTTCATCATCTTTTGTCTGGGGCATTGAGTTTTCTTTGATCTACAGGCATTTCACAGTGAAAAAGAATACCAGAGAATTTAAAACACTGTGACAATCTCAGGCTACTTCAAATTGTCTATCACAATCTATTAAGAAGATTATTAAAGTGAGTCTCTTTTATTTCTATGTGACTGCTCACAAATACATTTATACTTAAAGGCAATTACTCAGAATATCTAAGTACAAAAATGTTTTTACATGGAATGATGGAAATGTTTGAGTGTAAGACTGCTATTAACCCCCTATTCACCTTAAAAATGGTATTGAAATGTCTGATATTGTTGCTGTAACTTTCGTCTTCATGATTTTCTATCTCTGTGCAAGGAAACAGACAAACACTGAGCAAATGAGTGAAGTCTTTGTGAACCTTTCTTTAATACCAGCCAGGTGAAAGATTGTGTACACATGCAAATGGTATCATGACAGATGATCCTTAATCTAAAGTACAGATGCAAATGTTAGCTCTGTTTTCAATGAACAGTGTTTGGGGTTTTTTCCCTAATGGGGCAACAAATTTTGTGAAATATATTCAGCTGTAATCAATGTTGTGTAAAGTGATGTTTCATTAAAAAAAGATATAAAATAAACCACAAAAATTAAAAACAAAACCAAAAAGTGTGATCATCTGTGATATACCACAAGTGATATTTTAATTCCAAAAAAGAGCTGCTGAAGATTCCTTTGTAACATTTGTGTTTGGAAATTTTCTATGATCTCAGAACTTTAACATGGAAAAACCAAAAGAGAAAAGGGTAAAAAGAAATCTATCTTCAGATATCCAGCTATCTCCCATTCAAGGTTATCAATAAACTACAGGGCTATTATGAGCCTTACAGGACCCATTTTTCACCATCTTACGCTAACATCCTACATTTGCAGGAAATGAGGTATGTCAGATGTCACCATTTACAATGGAAATTACTGCCCTTGAAAATGTTGACCAAAATGAAAAGTGATATTTTTAGCTTGCTGGACCTGTTAGCCTTATGACAACTGTCATCTTCCAATAAGGTAACAGAAGGGCATGTTGCAAAGGTTTCTACACATAGTGAAAGTCTTCATCACTTCTGGGATTTCAACACCTGTTTAATTATTATCATAATCGTATAGTATTAATATCATATGAACAATTTTTAATAATGATATATCTATATTGTTAGTGCCATTCATCATCATCATCATCATCATCATCATCATCATCATCATCACCATCATCACCATCATCATGATTTCCAATTATTAATCTGTTCTTAACCCTTTTTTTCCTTTTTTGGTTCTCCTCTTTACCCCACTGGAAGTGGGGAATGGACCAGCTTAACTAGTAGTGCCTAAGCAGTGCCCTAGTTTTGCTGTTCTCACCCAATATTCCATGCCTCTAATGAAACTTAAATTGATATAATGAAAAAAACCCAAACAAACAAAGAAACAAACAAACTAACATGGGGAAAAGACATCAGTAACCCAGTTTTGCAATAGTTTAAATATTATCTCCAGCTGTGAGGTCTCAGTCCACAGACACCACCAAAGCGTTGAGCTTCCTCTCTGCTAGGACATCTCTCCAGTGGTGCAGAGCGCGATGCACTGGTTGTGCTGGGACCTTGGCCCAAGTCCTCCATGCTTGGCCTCAGGAGCTGCACATACATGGCCTGTCCAGCCCATGGACTGGGCTGTCGACATGCCTGGCCTTTCCAGCCCTAACCTCACCTGTCTGGATGAAATACTTAGCTGAACCTCTCACTTTCCCAGATTCACAGCTGTTGGCTGGCCCTGGCCGCTGTCAAGGACTTTGATGGTTTGACACATCAGGAGGCATATTTGCCCTACATAGGCATATGTGCCCACATAGGCATATTTGCCCTACCCTGCCACCACACTGGGGTCCTGCTCAGCTCTGCTACCCCTGGGAAACAGCTCTGCACACTCCTTCCTGATGAATCCTTGCTAAGATGGCCACTTATATCAGGAACATCGAACTCTTCATGTTGAGGCAATTATAACACATTAAGCTTGGTCACAACCATCACTCCAGCAAGGTACCACACTGTGGTGGTGTGGAAACAAGACAGCTCCTAGAAAACAAGCTGCAGGAATTAGGAAGGACCTCAGGCTGTATTTCCACATGAAATAACCCATAGCAACCCACATGTGAAAACTGGAAATAAAGAAAAATTAATGGGATCTTTAGAGTTCTCAATGGATAAAAATGGGGAAAAAATAACCCACAAGGAGGCCACCAAAAAAAAATACAGACTGGTAAATCTAACATTCTGCAAGCTCTACACCAACAGGTTCATATACATTCTACAACCATAGGAAATCACTATCTTATGGCACCATGTCTTCACCATCATGTCATTTTCAATTTTCTTCATTCTCTATTTCTTTTCCTTCCACACATTTTTTTTTTTTTACATGCTAGATGGGCAAGAGATAGCATGTATTAGAGTTGATTTGGAGCTACATACGTGCTGTTTGGATGATTAGTAAGTGAGCTAAATGGCCAGCTGGCAGGCCAAACAGTCTCTTGAATTCATTTTGTGGCCTTTTACATTCTTGAGGATATTAGTATGAATGCCCTGACTTTTTAGCAACCACTACTCTTTTTTCATTGGTATAAAGTATTGCTATTTTTTAGATTGTGCGTCTCCATTTTTATACAGTTGAAATTGGCCAAGATTCAAAATTATTATGGTGAAGAAATAACAGTCTGGTAGAATGACTAAATAAGCCTTAATTTTTTAAGAAATCTGGTTTAGAAATTAAAAGTGCATGCGAGACACTTTTTCATGACTGGTTTACGTGAGTGCTAAGAGAAGATTATAAAGAATAAAGTTTTGAATGAAAAAAAAACCAGAAAAAACCACACAGAAAAATCTCAATAAAGCCCAGATATTAACATATAATGGGAAGAAAAAAAAGTGACCTGAAGCAGACTTGGAAAAAAAAAAGCATTTTCCAGTGAAGGTTTTGACTTTTCAGGTATTCCAGCTCACCCTGAAAAATGCCAAATCAAAGAATAAGAAAGAAGCCAGCTGATTTATAGAGTAGCTAACAGTCTTTTTGAGCTATTGTGGCATTGTAACAGTCAGAGATCTAAGATCAAGCATTTGAAAGAGTGAGAGGAATCACAAGTACAGCACTATATCTAAAGTCTCTCAACCTTTGGAGCAGCTCAAGCTGCAGCACTGCCTCAGGAGAATGGCCGGTACAGGTGAAAGACAGCAACCCATATTTATATTGCGAATCAAGGCAGCACATAGACAGGGATATTTTCACCCTGAAAAAGAGCTGCTGGCTGTGCTGCTTGCAATGATGCAATTCCTTCTGCCTTGCAGACTGGAGGGGGTTGGGAAGCCTGATTCAAGCCATTCAAAGAAACGTAAAGAAATCTTTCCTCAGTACATGCTCAAGTACCCAAGCATACCCTATCAGGAAAAATACACTTTTCCCAAAAAGAATATCAGCCCAGTGAGTGACAGGCATGTAGAGGAGGCAGCCTCTGCTTATGAGACCAAGTGATTGTACCAGTTTTTGCAGCTGGGCATATAAAGATTGAGAAGGAATCTACACAGTGCCAATAATTCGTTGCAACAGGAGAGGTAAAAATGGATAGAAGTTTCATTTTACAGGTTTCTACTATGAAGTAGGTATACAAAACAAATCTAACAATCCACCAACTTGAATACAGTGATCAATGAAGAGAGATAAAAAGTCACAACTGTAGTTGAGACAAAGTAAATACAGCCTAATGAAATTAAGTAAACAAATTACATTTATGGTGTAACAAAGGGTGTAAAAAGTTCTTTTCATATGACAACATGCAGTCCTCTCCTGTCCAGCACTACTGAAACATTTTTGAAAATGTTGGTTCTGTCCTTTTTGTAATAACATAGCTGTATGAAATTGCACTAGCTTTCTACCTTGTCTCATATAGTGACTTTGGTTCTAATAATGCTGAAACTACTCAAAGAAGTTTCCTTCAAGAACCCCTGGAAAAAAAAAATAATTTCTGATTGTCTCTATGTATGTATATATTTAATCTAAAGAAAGATACTTGTGGTGGGATCACAGGAGACTGACAGCTGGTCTGAAAGCCTGACAGGGCCTGACCTGAAGACAATCAGAATTTACCCGTGAGATTTACCTGTGAGAATCTGCAGTCACAATGAAAGCCACAGTGATAGCCAAGAAGATAATCAATGAAAGAAGATGTTCTTGCTATGGAACATCAAGAGTGTCCAAGAAGGAACCTGCATATAATATGTAACTAATTGCTTGTATAGCTAATTGTATTGTTGTTTGAATGGTCATTGTTTTGTAGACAGCCCTGTCATTGTTTACTAAGCAGCCAATCATAACAAGCCACAGTAATTGTGAAGTGGTATAAGAATAGTAGCAGAGAATTATAATAAACCTTTTGCTTCTTACGACTTTGGATTACAATAAATGTGTGTCATGTGTCCATCTCAACTGCGACAGATGCTGAACAATTTGACCTCATGATCTGGTAATCTCATATTTTCACTGGAAATTGAAGGGTTTCCTTGGTTTCCTTTGTTTCCTTAGTCAAAACTAAAAAAAAAAGTACTCATAACAGCAAGAAAAGACTAAAGGAAGTCAGTAGAGAAGAGAAGACTGAAGTTTTCCAAATACTTTGAAACCAGAGAGTGTGTTTATGTTGCAATATTAGCTGTGAAGCTGGTGTAACCGAAGACATGGAGGAGTGTGTTACATTTGTATGGTGAAACTGATATGGGCAGGATGGAATATTTTGGCCACAAATAAATAAACCCCATTTTGTAACAGTGTCTTTTGTGTGCAGTGATATGTCATGGCGCTTGTTTTCTACGCCTTAGGTCTGTAAATGCAAAATTAATGTGCAGAAATGGTGAACAGGCAGAGCTGCCACAGAGGCCATATTGTTGTCCTGATTTACCCCAGCTGAAGAGGTTTGTCCTTTCATTTCCTCTGGTGAACTTATGAGACCTTCAGAACATTTAAATCTGGTAGAATTTCAGTTTCTTCTACAGCCACTTGGGTAGACACATTTCCATCTCAGTGTTAAACATTCTGCTACCTCCATCACTCTTTCCATCTTTTTCAGCCATGGTACAGAAGGTTTGTAGTGGTTTTGTTCGTATCTTTTACCATCTCTGAGATAAGAATTAGGAAGAATGAAGAGCAGGCTCTAAACTTTAAAGAATATAAAGAAATTTATTAACAGAACTAAAAGAAAAAGGAATAACAAGTGTCAGAATAAACCTTCAGAACAACTTCTCTTCCCCCCATCCTCCTTCCTCCTCCCACTAACAACATAAAGACACAAACTTGGGCTTATTTCAGGCAGTTTACCACCTCTAAAATAGTCTTTCATCAGTTCACTCAGGGAGAAGAGTCTCTTTTGCCCATGCTATGGGGCTTCTCCACGAGAAACAGTCTTCTCATGGCTTCTATGTCACAGCACAACAGCTGCCTGCGGTGCTTTTCTGCTGGCATATGAAAGTCCCTTCCCTTGACTTACAGCTTTCCCCACAATTGTTTGTGATAGTTCAATCTTAGCTAATGGATATTTCAAGGATGAGCTGTTCAGAAGCAAAGGTTCTCTTCATCTATCTCTGGGATCGTCTTCATCTCTAGGAACAGAGGTCTTCTTCTTCCCTGGGAGCAACAGTCTTCACCTCATCACTACCTCTCTCTGTTCAGGCTTCTCACTGGATCACAGCTACTTCAACATTTACTTATTTCCGCACAGGCACCTTTGCTTGTGGCTGCAGTTTGAACGCTCCACACCCCATGTTTTCAATGAAATTACAAAAGGCTTCTCTGATATATCATAGTTCATCACCATAGCTTTACAAAAGAATTTCAGCTTCCAGGTTTGAAGCATCTCCTCTATCTCCTCTCTCTGGGCTTCAACTCTTTTTTCTTCACTGACTTTGGTGTCTCTATCATGGTGTCTTTTGACATGCCTTTGCCTTTCCCTTTCCTCTGACCTGGGAGAGGATTCATGTCTGCAGGTTTCATGTCTTCTGGGGAACTTACAGCACTGAAGGAGTTAATCTTACCCAGGCCTTTGGTCTCAGTGTAAAGTTTCATTCCGGCAGCTGCACTGCGTGGTGGCAGGGGGGGCCATTCCGGCCCACACGGAGCCGTGGGGCTGCTCTAACAGAGTAGGAAGGGCTGAGATGTTTAGCTGAGCGGCCAGGATCTTGCCAAGCCGTGCTGGGGGTGGCTGGCTTGCACAGAGCCATGGGCCGTGGCTCGGCCCCCGCCAGGCCGAGCAGCCAGGCCCAGCCCAGCCCGCAGGGCCGAGCAGGCACCCCAGTTACCTGTCCAAGGGCCAGAAGCAAGAGAGTGAATCCAGGGCTTGTTCGTATTTAAATGTGTTTTTTACAGAGGTGTGTCCAGCTTCTTAAGTGGCTTAACAGAGTTGTCAATATTCAAATTAGCCAATTGATTAGTTCTGTCAGGTCTGGAGGAAGTTACAACAGCCCCCTGCAGAAACATCACTTCCGGGGCTGGTGGAATTTTTCTTTTTCTTAACTAAAACCCCAAGCTGTGCTAACCCATGACAAAGTTATTTGGTTTGGTTTTCCTTTTTGTTTCAGAAAGATCTTCTTCAAAAGATCAGCTCAGGCTCATTGATATGGTCTATTGATTTTGTGCCACTCCACTGATGAGAAACAAACATACGCATGGATGAAAGGAGTAGTTACCGTGGGACTACATTGGTTGTACGCAAATGAGCAGCAGAAAACAGGCAAAGTGAACTTAATGTTAAGCCAGTTCTTATCATATACTGTTTTTTTCGTTGCAATCCACTCTTCAAAAATCTGTAACCATATTCACATGCTGTTTGCTTTCCCAGTTTCTGAAACTGTGGCTTATATTAGACACAAAATATTCTTTATTTTATTTTCAGTTTTCACAGCAGTATCTGTGAATATGTCAACTGCTTTTTCTAGTGCTTGTTATAGGTTCTTTGTGCTTCCTTTTTCGGGGTCTCATGTCTTTTGCAGAAACTGTGTAAGTTTACATTAACAAAATGTTTTCCTGTGATTAACATGGTTCTAATTCTCTGCAAAACTGACTCCTTTTCTTTGTGCTAATTTCCTCACTGTATACTTCTTCAAATTATAGATTTATTTTAAATTTACCTGTGCTATTTTTATTGATGGTTGTTGCTACTTACTGGCACTTTTACTATGAAGGCAGAGTTTTAGTGGAACATGCTGTTTTATAATGATATCCTAGATTCTGTCTACTAACAAGAGTGTCAAAAGTATTATTAGCTGTGCAATTACTTTCCTACAAGAAGTAACAATGAAGAATATATTTTTAATACGTTTTGGTGATTCAAATATATTTTTAATATATTTAATATATTTAAGTGATTTATTTCCATTATTCTCATAATTAAATTATTACAAGGTAAGTAATAAACTATCCAAAGGCTAATAATTTTCTAAACTTGGAAGAACTGTATTTTGGAGAACCTCACAGCAGTATTTATTTTTTTAATTTTATTTTCTTTTGTTTCATAAAAAAAGAATTACAAAAATTGGAATAAGACTGCATGTGCATCTGACTGAGAAAGCCATATAGAAGAACTGCAAATTCTTATGATGAGTCTTGTCTTAGCTCTTATCTATGCTCTGGCGTGGGAAAAATAGACACTGCACCAGGTTTGCAAGTTGAAGACTCGTTTCCTTGTTCCAAAATGGTCAGTTCCTATCTATGTTCCAGTTGCGCTGTGAGCAATGACTCTAAAGAGTTCTAGGAGAATAAGTGTGCCTATTAGATGCTGCTACAAAGGACCTGACTTGTACTGACTCTATTCTGATCAGCAAAGAACCACTGGGTTATTCACTGCTGACCTGGTATTTATGGCTGTATATAAATGTATTATTCCAAAAAAAGATTTCCATTTTGCTATAAATCCTTCTAAGATTATTTTGTTATTGCTATGAAAAACTTTTTCATGTCTTTTTAAGTCTTTAGTCACATCAGTATGGGGGTTTACATCTTTGTCCTTCTGTTCCTGCTTCTTTACAGAGCAACAGGGCAGCTGAGAAATGCTGTTCAGGGTAATATAATTAATTAAATTTCAGTGACCTCTATCTCTTTTCTATTTTCTCTTCCCATGTTTTAAAATTTTTTCATTTCATTTTTCATTTCATAAAAAGTATGCTTCTTCAATGATTTCTGCAAAATGATATGTAAGTTAGAAGGGGAAAAGAAATTCTGGACTTCAGGACATTTTTAAAAGTTCATAATACTAAGGTATGAATTTTCTTTTAGTACCTTTTATACCGACCAATCAAATAAGTGGAAGAGGAGGAGGAAATCATTGCTTTTGTCGTAAATCTCTAGTCAGTTTAGGCAAAATAATTTCTTAGGTCACTTGCTGTTACAAAAGTTTGTTTTAAATAGTCTTTGGAAGCTCTTGCATTCTGCAGGTTTTGTTTTTCACAGATAAGTTGTGTATTATTGCTGTAACAAACTTACTGTACTTATGACTGTACACATAGATGATTCACTAACACAAAAGCTTTTATTTCAGAATGTTTTTAATTTTTTTATATATGTTATTTTTTATTTAGCTTAGCCTTAGTTCTATTCAGTTAATTCTCTGCAAAAGATGGAAAATAAAGTGGAGAAATTTGTTAGGCATTCTTCCTCTATAAAAAAACAACCAACATGCAAACATGTTAAAAACTTCATTTAGAGAAGGAAAAAAGCCGTAAGGTTAGTTAAGAACCGGAACTGAGGCCTAAGGATTGCCTTTTCAATCAGATGAGTCACTTCAAGAGCACATCACACTGAGCCGGCAGGGTATATGCTTCTTCATCACAGGGTGTTCACAAAGGTAGAAGCTCACATGAAAATGAAATGTGCGGTTACAGACTTGCAGCTTCGTTCCTCAAGGGAGTCCAAGGACACAGCAAGTGACCCTTCATGACAGAGGGGTTCCTAAGGCTTCCCTTGGGGTGAGACAGTTCCATGCTCAGACTGAAGCAGAGAGGGTTACTTGGCTGCCAAAGCCAACACCGTCTTCTTGGAGCACAAGGGTGACAAAATATTCTCGTTTGCTGGCATGATGACGTTGTCTGACAATTAGTCTGTTTTGAACCTGTGCTGAATCTAAGGGAAAGGCTTGTACCGAGCCCTGGCAGGATGAGCACTCAAAAGCCATAACTAAAAGGGCATCTTGTATGTTTTGTCAATTGTCGACATGTGGTGGTGTGAGAAGGGGAACAAAGGAAGGAGTACTGTAACCTAGGGGGGTTGTTTTTTTTCCTCTTTCTGTTTCTTACTACTGAATGCCAACATCCTGATGTGTTTTTGAGGGACTAATCACATGCAGAATTCCACTGCAACTTAGCAAAAGCCTGTCAAAATTGACTGACTGAATGGTTGGTGTCATCCGTGTGAGCAAGTGGCCCCCCAGCTCACAGGTCATATCAAGTTGAAAGCTTATCAGGAGCTCAGTGTGAAAGCAAGATCTTTTAATGTCTCTTGCTTTCCATCTCATATCTTATTTTTCCTGCTTCAATTAATCAATTTCAGATACTTATATAAGACTTTGAGTAACCATGAATAGTAATTTCCAGTTCTTTACTGTTATGAATCTAAGTTTGTAAAAGGCCTTATAGTGTAAAGTACATATATTTTCCATTACAGATAAAAATCTGTGTACTTTAAATACCGACTTCTGATAACAAATGTATGTGATTATGGAATATGTTGTTATGGAATATGATATGGAATATGTTGTTTTTATAAAGGCAAATGTCTATTAAATTTTTAATGCTGGTCCAAAATATATAATTATTTTACTCTCAGTAGCAAATTTCCCCTTGAAACCTGCCTGTGTATATTTGTAATAAATTGACTATTCAGGAATTACTGGACTGCTGGTGTACCTTTTGTTTTCTCTAGGCAGAATCACATCAAGCAGAACACTGTATTTTTCTGAAAAGAAGTCCACAGATAACTCACACAGACTTGGAGTCTACCATGAGGAATAAGAAACAAAAGAGTTGAAGGGCATGAAGACATTTTCAGGTGAACTTTGTTTGTACTACTCCCATGTATGGAAGTATTAATGTTAACAACTTATAAAGTTGCGTCGCTGGTGATTTATAGATTACACTAAATTGAAACACAATGTTTTTTCAGGAACTGTTTTATGTTAGGTCTTTATCATGTTACATCATTATCCATAAAGGATGAATGTAAATAAAATAGAATGCTGCAATTCCTGTGTGACTCGCAGTCAAAACACAGTAGGGAGTACACAGAAAGCAATCAGGATCATTTAAAAACAATGTACAAACTACAACAACTGTTTGGAGCTCTGCTCCTTAATCGGCATTCTCTTCTACCATCTGATGTCTCTATGAGCTTCTCGTAGATGAGCCTTCATATATGTCACCATTAAACAGCAGGATATAAATGTCAGTGATTATGTGCTGCTGCGGCATTAGAATACTTACTACTTGTTAGCGGAAACTGGTATCTGCCCCATTCATGGCAGTTTTTAGCATTGCTTCAAATACATCTGTCATGTAGGCAGGCAAATTGAACAAATTGAGTACTGTGCTTCCACAAGTTGATTAGGTAGGAGCCTCAGAACAGTCTGCATAGACGGAGTCAGACACTTGAGTGACACATGCACAGCTGGAATAGAGCGTGTGGAGTAAACAGCGTTGTCAATTTACGTCTGATAAGGGCTGTTCTGTTTTCTTTGGCAATTATTATTTTGTTTTTTCTAGATTTTTCCATCCTTGACAGAATGACTAATGTGGTCACAGATTTGCTGTCACTCTTGCAAATTCTTGGCAAAAGAAAGCAAATCTCCTGTATGAAGCACAATTCTGTATAGCAGAGGCTATGACTGTCTCCAGTATTTTTTCAACACTATTGTCGCCGTTTTCTTTAATGTATTTCCTCTTCCTCTTCTAGCATTTTCTTGCTGTATTGAGGAATTTAGTAGAGGAAGGGTAGTACTTCACTGAATTGCTTTAAATGATGAGGTACAGACACTGCAGAGCATAAGCAGTCCTCTCTCCACAATCCCCGAAACCACAAACCAAATCTAACAGCATAGGAACAAATAGAAGCTAATTAAAAGTGCAAGTAATTAAACAACATTTAGCTCAATTTTCAACACTGTAAAAGACACTGTATTTTAAAAGCCTGATGGAAAGTAATTGTGCAGCCAAGAAGCACTGCCTTTAAAATGTCAGGTTAAAAGGCCCAGATCTTTTACTTGTACAAGTCTTGTGCTGAAATTTATGAACTAAAGCAAGAGCCATGAGTTTCAGACACCACACATACTTCTCCTTATAGAAGCTCAATTTTAAATTTACCCAGAAGCCACAGCAAATTAGGGGAAATGGTTACAGTAAGATAGTTTTATGAAACAAAATGGTAACCAACCAATTCATTAAAAATGGCATAATGAGACATACTGAGCCTCAACAACCTATCTAACTACTAATTTTGTAGAAGCTGAAGATGATTTGTGTAATTACTGAAAGTTATGGTAGATAATTTTATCATCCTACCTGGAAGTTGCAACTATTATTAATGTGTATTTCTATAAAACATATTTACTTTAATATAATTTTATCTTAGCTAGCCTTTTATACAGCACTTCATCTGAAGGAGAATCTAGAGCAAAATGACATAACTCCAAATAATCATAATTATGTCAGATTTACCCAAGATATTATTAAATGTTGCTTCAATAATAAATTATTTTTTGTCTAATATGGAATATGTTTAGGTGTTTTATCATACCACTGCAATTCTTTGGAGCTGAATGAGCAGAAATCTGACAGTCCATTATATATTTGCAGATGTTTTTATGGTGTAGAAAATACAACAAAGATCAGCATCCTTTTGCACTGGCCATCTGGAAAAAAAATACAAGCAAACACAGTCTCATAAAGAGGTTATTCTCTGAAAATGAAAAAGCAGACAAAGGATGTTGCTCTGAATTGACTTAAACAAAGCATATTTCATCTTAAAAAGTAATCTTGAGGACATATTACATATTGGTTAGTATGAACGAAGCAATCATTTAGAGAAACATTAAAAGAAACAATAAACAAGTCAATATGTAGGCAAGACAATCTGGAAGACATTCTAAGCTGTCATGTTAGGCCATTATAATAGAGTGTCCCAGATCTGACATAATGCTTGTGGCCCACACAAAGATAAGGGCCTGAAGAATAAGTAGCCTTCATTTTTCCAACAGAAAGGGCAGTTTACTTAAACTCATGAAGAAAGACTAGTAGAGGTCAGCAAATTGTAGAGTCAAATGAGTAAGCAGTCGATTTTCTGATTTAGGTGACAGCATGCTATATCGAATGAAGAGTTCTGTACAGAACCAACAAATAGACTTGTAAAGCAGTTGCAACACAAAAGAAAACCAAAAACCAAAATAAAACAAAACAAACAAAACACCAATACAAAGCAAGCAAAACATTTAGAATTTCAGTAGTTGTGAATTACACATTAGGACAGTGAAAGAGATGGCTTTATAATAATGCCATCTTGAAAATACGACTGACATTGTAAGATTGAAAATATGAAAGATCATTGGCTACTACCTAATATGACAATGTCAGACTCATAAAATCTTTCATGGAGTATCTAAGTATAGGTATACACAGATAAATAAGAAAGATAAATATATATAGATAAATAAGACTCTAGAAAGCAAGGCCTATTAGAAGTAGATTATCCTTTCCTTTCATACTAGATTCCATGTTGAATGTAAACTATATTATTGCTGAAATTGGTGTTTGTGTTTCTGTGAAAAAACCTCATTTTGTGTGCACCACCATCTTAAAATAAATTAATGCGTTGCTGGTTGCTTGTTGCTTGCCTTGTGCTCCAAGTGACCCCTTTTCGGACAGTCACCTGTCTTGTGTGCTCACTGCAATCCAGCTACTGAACCTGTGCTCTGATATCCATACGGAGGGTTTTCCTTAAGGTCATAGTTTAATTTTTAAGATATATCCACTTTTCCATGTTTAAGTAAGTTGTTTTGTAATCAATAAAATTTATTTAAAAAAAAAAAAGGAAACAAGAAAAAAACAGAAAGACAAAAAACGCTAGAAAGCATTAAACATGATTTAAAGGAGGTGGAAGCTTTTATGCTGTCACCATGAATAATAGAAATCCAGAGTGCTTGCACATTGCACAAATGTTCCTCCAGTAGATTTTCTAAACTGCAACCATATGCTTGCTATGCAAAAATATCACAGGGAGTACTGTCCTACTTATTACAGCAAAAACAGTGGGGTTTAGCTCTTCTTAGTTAGGCAGCAATGTAATGTAGTTAAAAAAGCAAAGCATTCCCTAGAATATAACATCCTTGTAAAATTAAATAGTTGCATTGTTCTCTGACACCTCTGATGTATATTCTCCGTAGTAACAGGAACCCAGAGAGGTTCCCATGGAGAATAAGGGGTTACAGAGAAAATACGAAGTAACAGAAAAATGTGAAAATAAGCTTTCTCTTTGCTGACCTTAGAGTGATGAGAAAAGGAGAATAACAAGCAAGGATTGATCACATGATTTTAAATACATAAAATTATGAAAGCCTTGTGTGCAGAGCAAGTCAGGAGATTATCGGAGAATGGTACAGTGACAGCTGTTCCAGCTTTATTATATAGCAGAAGTAAACCTGTTGGCTTGTGAAATGCCCCTTTTGTATTTCTAGCACTAACTACCAGCAATTACAGTATGATACTAGAACATATGGTGGAGTAATTGAAGGTGTGGCAAGAAATCAGAGTTATGCACTTAGGGCCATATGTTCCCCTCCACTAAGCAGAGTGGAGGGAAGCAGATGGGCACAAGCTAAAGTGAGGCACAAAGGGCTGGCATAGTCCACCCAGAAGGCAAAGGCAGCTAAGTCACACTTTGGTGTGAGTCGAGGTGGTGAGCCTTTAGGAATGAGCCGGAATCAATCTGAACAAAAGAGAGCTAGCTGAGTGAAAATGGTAGCTGCTGCACCACAGTGCATTTCTAAACACTATTCTCATAGACCAGCAATGGGTAAATAAGCCAGTGAAAGTGTTGACAAGAGAACAAGCAGTCAGGAAAACTGTATAACAGTTAGAGGCCATGAGTCCCTCTCTCCCTACCCTGACACCAGACTGTCATGAAATGTATTTTCAACCAATTGTTTAGATTTGTGGTTTCTGTTCATTTGCTTGTCTTCCTTCCTGGTCTCAGGACGTATTGCATCATTGTTTAAATCCAGCCATTCTCAGGATGGTTTTGGCAGCAGTTTCGCAGTTTAGAAGTGGAGATAAACCAGTGTCTGTTCCACTTAACAATTATCTTCCTTCTTCACTTGTTTCTAAAATGGATATAAAGCCTACTTTCAAGTCAGAATGGTAAAAACTTGCACCAAACTTGCATTAAACTTTTGACTAAACACATAGGTGAGAGGTGTGGGAAAGTTAATTCATAATTATTTATGTTTTTATTTCAGAGTACTATTAAAACGGAAGTTAAAGAAAGAAAAATAAAAATAAAACCTGTTAGTGTTTTCTTACTCTACAAGCTCTTTCCTCCAAGAGCAGTGTCTGGGAGTACTCAATATGTGAGCAATAAGTCAGTTTTTAGTCAGCAATTGATTTTAGATCATTATCTCTATCCAGTATTACTTGTTATCTATGCCTTCAGAAAATCAATAGCACAATAACTATCTCCAGTATATTACTCACTATCATATACACTATGTATAGAATCTCATACTTAGTATGATTATTGTGATTAACAATGGAAACAGTATGCTGGTGGTTTTTTTCTGTAGTAAGAGCTAACTGTTTTCTGTGGTGCAAACAAAAGGGATACTTTACTAGCATCACTGAAGAAAATACAAAATACAGTAAGAACATGATTTCAGTGCTAAAATCTGAATTTCCTTACTACCTTGCATCATGCAGCTACAGAAACCAGGCTATACTTTACCATGAACTAACCTTGCAATTAAGTAGTTAAGTGCTAATAAGATATGTAAGAATGCATGAGCCGAAGAAAAAAACACAATTTTAAGTTCAGACATAAGACTGTTGAGTGGTCTGGTTTTGGTTTTTTTTTTCACACATCAGCGCTATCTTGTTTCACTTAGTGTTAGACATAAGGAACAGTGAGCTCGCTAGCTTCAGCAGGGGGCAGCATGGTATGCAGTTTGCCACTCGATGGTCAGCCTTGAGGTATTAACAACGTGATTTACTAATTAGCATTGAGCTTTGCTGGTTACAGACTGTTGTGTAAACTCTATTCCGATCAAACCAGGCACAGAAGTGCTAGTTCCATGAACAATCTGCAGGACTTGGCATAGATACAAGACATCAGTAAAGTATCAATGAGGAAAAAATTAATCAGTATTCAAAAAGATTATGGAATGTAGTGTAGGTTAGGACCTCATTTTTTAATCAGTCCTCAGTCATTAGTACGTAAGTGCTTCAGATAATAAACATCAGATTACTACTAGTCTCTGTGATGTGCTGCAGACATGAGGCTGACACGGTGATAAAATTACACCATTCTCTGCTTGCAAGGCTGTTTCAGGGTCTTTATATTGCACAGTTTCCAGACCAAATGCTCACACTGAAATCAGTTTTGCTAAAGCATGATGCATCATTAAGCACTGAGTCTGAATACATGGTTTTGTGATATACATTGGTACAATTGGGAAGATTTATATTTAGAATTGTTCCTCTGAAGGTCAAAAAAGAACATAATTAACCCAAAAGCCTTTTTTTCATAGATGTGCTAGTAGGATTGATACATTTGTTATGAAGGTGTGCTGGGCACTTGCAGAATCCTGCATAATTGATTATACAGTTTATTTAAAGTGCTGTGATCCTACTTTTTTTTTAAGCTCAGTACCATGAATGAGCTGATTCCAGTTAGTGCTTAAGAACCTGTTTTACCATGTAATTTCCCTGCCATTCTAAATAGACTGTTTTGTCCTTATTATAGTATAAATTAAGGACAGCAGAAGGAAAATTGATTATTAATTTCCTTAAAGCAGAAGAGCAGGATTAATGATATCACAGCTTTCTGATGAGGATGGGTAGTTTCTTAAACCAAATAGAAAAATAGCTCTAACTGTTAATCAATCACACCTGGATTAGGAGATATTACTAGCAATTAATGGTCATGTAGCATCAAAATCAATGAGGCTTGCCAAAGAAATAATGAGGCTCACAGCACTTCCACTGTGCAGCTACTGTAACCTCAAATTACTGGATCAGAAAAGAAAGTCCTTTATGGAAACTGAGGAAGCCTAATTGTATGCTGAAAAATATTAGGCTAGGATATCCTGAAGAGAGAACGGCCGAAACATTCTTGGGCTCTACAGATTAATTAAGAACGTGCTTTTGCACAATTTTCATATTGCAAGGGGAAAGAAACATCCATTTTCTTTTTGGTTAATTAGTTGTATTCAAAGTGGGTCATGTTACCATTTTGCATGATGTGGAATATGCAGTTTTTAAAGATTTCAACATTAAACCAGGTGATACTCAGCAATTTTGCCTTGAGAATCTGAGTTTTTTATAACTTGAAACTCAAAGCAAAAGTTGAGGGGGGTGGGGAGAGTGTGTTACATATCTACATAGATAAAACTGAATAAAATATTTGTGCAGAACCTACAGAAGCTAAATATTAAGTTTTGCAGTTATGTTCTTGCTAACACATCTCAAAATCAACATAAGTGGCGCACTTACGGGTATTTATTTTAGTGGTCTCCAACTTTGAAAAAAATCTTCTTGTACAGTAATCATCTACCTAAATATTGATTTTCTCCGTGGCTGCTGTACTTAGGTTTGTGAATGTTGTTTGTTTCATTTTCTGAAAACAGGAGCTATCAGGGAAGATTTCACTCACAATAGTAGCACATGTCAATAAAACATGGCAAACAAAGCATTTGGTGAAGGCATGTGTATTTGCATTTAGGGTCTGCATGCATGTGCTTTATTCATCTCTACCTGCAGTTTCCTGGTCATATGGCAAGGGTGCCATGGAAAACTAGATGTTTAAGTAAAAAGATACTAGGAGGAAGTTGCAGAGAAAAGGTCAAGTAAATAACCCACTGAGAGTTACAAATGCTCTGGATGAAAACCACAGCAAACCCAGGTAGGAATCTGCAGGACTAGGATATGAAATACTTCACAAAATGAGGGAGTCTCTTGGCCTAGTACTTAGCTATTCTCCAAAGGATGGCATCCATTTCAGAGTCTGGATAGAAAAACCAGCAGTGGGTAAAAATAAATGCACTGGCATACAAATAGATAAAGAAATGGTACTATGATAAACTAACACTTCTTGGTGTGATTAAAGCTTGCTGGGAAAACATTCAAATTCTTCATGTTTTATGGCTATGATGTCTAACACTTAAAATACTTCTCATTGTTTGTCTTTACACTCATAGAACATGAAATCCAAGATTTCTTTAAAATTAATTGCTTTTTAAAACCAGTTTTCAAGGAGAACATATGTTATGGTGTTACATTTTATTACATTCTGGGGAAAAATTAAAATTGGTTTATTAGTTCTCTGAGCAGCATTTTCTTTGGTCTTGCAGAACCACTGATATATTGTACTTGTTTTATTTTGTTCAAAAGTTAAGAGAAAGAAAATAATGTACAGATCTCAGAAAACGCAAGAGTTAAGTCTGACCCTTGTATAGTTAAACCACCAAGGAAACCAGGTACATGTGAGCAGGAATAACTGAAATGTCCCATATGTATCAACACAAAGAATCATTTTTCAAAATTTTTTTGAAATCAAAGAAACTGTGTAACACACAGTTCCTGAATCCATTCTTAGCTCAGTTACTTGCACCTCTTCTTCCTTTACTAACAAAAAGTAATTGGTTCTCAATACACTTTTAATAATCTTTCTTCAACTTGAAATAATTGTTTGAGGGGGAAAAAAATGTGGGTGAGGAAGTATGTGTACATTTGTTACCAAATAAATTTTGTCTCCTGTAGCTGTTGCATTTTATTCACCTTACTAATTTAGTGCATACAAATGGATACACAGGTCATATCTGGAAATTTATAGTTCTGAAAGCAGAATGTAACTCATTATAATACAGATACCCTGGTAATCTCTACTTGGACAATGGTAGGGAAAAGAAGAAGAAAAGAACGGCCTTTGCAAATTCAGTTATTTATGGTTACTTTTTTTGGGCCTGAGTTTTCTCTTGTTCAACCCCAATTACCTAAACTTCACAGTAATAAGCCTCAGGATTAACCTGTGATTCTGCGAAAGGTCAGCAAAAACACTCAAATATAAGAACACTGTAAACTGGGCTTTTAGCTCCACTTTCTTTCCTTATGTGTTACCGTGTCTTGATGTAAAAAAATAACGTTTGTTCATTAAGTGAAAATTTTCCTTTGATTGTCCCATAGCATAGAAACCAGGTGACTTTTTTTATACTTCTGCCTACTAGAATAATATGCATTTTTGAGGGGACCAAATTAATGCTTCTGCCTCACTATATTGTCCATGTTCATCTTCTCTACTGGCCAATATTCTTTAAATATTTGCTAAATGATATCAGACTTGTCAAAGTGACTTAAAGCACACAAATTAGTAGATTACCTATCAGGGGAAACACTAGAGCAGACCTTATAGTAAGTGAAAATTCTTGTTCTTTCACCACTGCAGGACTATGTTTAAAATTTCCCTTAAAAAATACACTGGAAATATATCTATGAGATAAAAATATGTTCTGCAAGATTTTAATTTCGCAAGACAAAAGAGATGCAGCCTAATATGTTGTCTTCCCTGCCTCTTCTCATTCTCCTTTTGCATCCTGTCACATCTGTGTAGAGTTTTCAGAGGTTTTCCAAGGCAACCTGAAGGGTCTCCATCTAATGTTACATACAGAATTATAAAGGCTTATTCTTAATTTTTTTTTTAACTTTCTTTCATTTTCTCTGTCTACGGCTTCAAACAAAAATACTTATCCACTGCCTAATATCAAGATTTTGTCAAAGCTAAATTCATGATTTGTATGTAAAATTCTTGAAGGAAGTCAGGATAACCAGGGAAACACTTCACAGACAGGGACTAAAGTATCCAGCACTTTGTAATATACCTAGCGTGGGGCACTGCACAGTACAAAAATGTGTTATGAGTTCTCTAAAACAGCAGTCCTTGGCTGCAAAATATTTGTATGTACATCTTATAATAGACATACATATGCCATTTCATTAGGTTTCCAATCCTTTTTTTCAATTCTACTCTTCTTCAGAGTAGCTCATGAATAGACAGTATTTTTTTTGTCCTGCTTCGTTTGGTCAGTGTCCCTTGTCTTCATCTCTGCTTTTTTCCCCTGCCTCTTTTCTTAAAAAAAAAAAATTACCAGGGTAGCTTAAAATATCTTTGATTTCATAACATCTATATTTCTTTTTTTCACCTCTTTTATTTTTCTTTCAATATTGCATGGTTGATTCTGAGTTTCTTTACGTGCATTAGGGGACTTGTGGTACACTTATCAATATTTCGAGCATAAATCAAATGGTGGCAAAGGCTCTCTTATTCACACACATCAGTTCAGAACTTGACATATGAGACTGTGTCTTATTCAGCATGACTTTGTTAGACAGCTCTGAGATCATTTCAGTGTGCTTTGGTTTATTAAAGAACTATTCAGTTGTCCAGTCATTTTGACAACTGTGTTCTTCCACACATGTAGGGAAAAGGATGTACACAATGGTCAAATCTTTATTTACAGACTGAGATGCCTATCTTAAATTCCCAGTATGCTCTTCTCCAAAAGAGTTATCGATAAAATTTTTTAATTGCCTCTCCACTGACTGTAAGCTGGATGTGCAGTAGACAAAATGCATCTTACTCTATTTCCTCTGTCTGAGGAAAACAATGTTGAATAAGGCACCTATAACAAATAATAGATTACTCTGCCAATAAAAGTAAAGGTAAAAGTATCTTCTTTCTCATCTGATGTGCATCATGTCACAACTTCTCATAATCCTGAGCTGATTCTTTCTTTGAAGGACAAGTTATGACTGAATCCATTGACCCAAGCAAACTCACTTTTTCTTTGTTGCTGAAGACATTAGCAAGTTGTTATTCAAAGGAATTTATAGAATTCATCATTTCAGTAATTGAATACACCAATGTGTACAATCAAAACGTCACAGATATTAAAGGGTGAGAAAAATTATTACATTAGAAACTACAATATGTTTCCATTCTCTGGCACTGAGAACACACACAGTGTATTCTTTGCGAAATAATTTAGTGATAGATTTCAATTCTTCAAAATTTTTGAATCTCACCTGTTAAACTTGTCTTCTTTTTGTTTGTTTATTTTCATTTTGCTGGTATACATAGATAACAATGATGTCCTGAGCTTTCTTCTGAAATGATTTATTTTTTAACCTCCTTTCTTCCTCTCTAGATCTGTAACACTTTCAGGTTTTCCAAACACCACTTTTCAGAGGAAAGTTTTAAAATTTCTGGAATGGAGAAATGGCAATTGAAAAAATCTGAAAAGATTAATGGCAGTGAAACGTGTGCATCAATGTAGGTTTCATTCTGCCAGACTGGTGGTAAAATCAAGAGAGTAGAAAAAGAAAAAAAGAAATCAAAAGTAGTATTTTCAAAAGTACCCGTTTTCATAAATTCAGGAAGGAAGGAAGGAAAGAAAGAAGGAAGGAAGGAGAGAAGGAAGGAAGGAAAGAAGGGAGNGAAAGAAAGAAAGAAAGAAACCCCACATCCAACTAGAGGAAAAAAGTTGACATTTACAGTGATTGTATTTAACAGCATAGAAATCTCAGGACTTGTTGACTAGAACTTCCAGCAAGTAGGTCAGCTTCACTATCTGCCATGAATTAGCTAAATACTACATTTACCTCTCTAGCTCCTCTTGAAGCATGTAGGCATGGATAAGATAAATTTAACTCCCCTTGCTTCCATCATACTCCAGTACTAGATAAAATGATATTTATTTTCAATTACCAATAAGGCTAAAGAGTATGTTCATTTAGTCTAACACTTTGCATAAAATCCCGAGTAATACCTGCACTGAGTCTAACAATTTTTGTTTGAATAAGATCTCTTTCAGAGAAACACCCTTTCAAAGAGTTTGAGCAGTGGTGCTCCTACCTTTTGTGGTGAGCTATTCTAACAGCTAATTATTCCCACTGTTAAAATTTGCACTTTTTTTCCACTTTTCTTTGCTCAAGATGCTGCTTGCTCAAGTTGTTATGCCTTTGTTTGCTAGATTAAAGATTGCTTGGGTTCTTTGTTGTTTGTGTACTTGATGTAGGCTCCTGAGGGTGACATTCACAACTCCTCTGAAATTTCCCCACCTTGTGATCTACATCTACCTAGTAAGCAAAGTCAAAGTGATATTAAAATAAAGGGGAAAAAGGAAGCAAAGCAGGTATTCTCAGCTAAATGAGACTTGTTGATTTTATAGTCAGGTATTCTTTTTCTCTCTTGAGTGGTGCCTCCCAGAAAGTCCATTAATAATGGACTTATGTTCTATGTCCTTCCCATATTTCAAAAATAGCTTCTTTTATCATTATTTTAATTTTAACAATCTAAAGACATAGAAATTTGTTGCCTGTCAGTGTGTTGTGATGTAAGTGTAACTGTAAGTGATGATGTGTTCTAGTCACAAGTAAATGAAGTTAGAGGCAAAACATATCTGATTAACAAAATTAAAAAATGGCAGGCTTGTGTGATGTTTTTCAAACGTTTTGGCCAAGGCTTCTCTCTCTAAGAAATGCATACAGATCTCTCTGTGTCAGTGACTGCCAGACATGATGATGAATGAAAGAAAATCAGAAGCCAGCAAAGTAAAACAGATAACTTTCATTATCTTGTTTTCCGAGGACACTGTTTAATAGCAGTAGAGCATTGTAGTTGTTTACCATTATCTTTTCACCATCCATGATGCAAGTGTTACAAAAATCCAGAACTACATGCTGCTTCTAGGATTTCATAAGGCCACTTCAAAAGTGGATTTATTTTAGCTTGGTTGTATATGGTGACAAGTGGCAGATAACTGTAGAAGCAAATATATTCAGTTGAAAACTTTTGGACAGATAAATGAAATTTGGCATTTAAATGACTAGTCAAGTTGTTTATCAACAGCACATTGTGGTGGGTAAGTCTCCCTGGCACAGAGGTGCATGTAGCTCAGAGGACAAAAGTGGCATAACTACTGAGGTGCATCACTCTGTGTGCTAAGAAAACCTGCTTCTCGCTTCTGTGCAGTACACACACACTCAGTGCTCTCAAAGTCTCAGGCCAAGAGATGCTTTACTGCATTTTTAAAGAGAAAACCTCACTCTTCTTATCTCACAAGTTGCTAACAAGGGCCATTCCACTGAGACAATGAAACTGTGTAAAAATGTATCCCCATATAAAATAACTGATTTTTTAAAGATGTGACTCCCCCTCTAATTTGAAATAATGTGTTGAAGTTTGTTGCTTTGTTGTGGATTTTTTCATCCTAGCATAGTAAGCAAGTATTTTGAGGTTCTTAAACCAGGTTAAATCTGAGAAACTGATTTATAAGCAATCAATAGATAAGCAATGATACCTGTGAGCAGTATAAATGTTTTCCTTGGTCCAAAAAACCCAGAAAAGTTGTTTCCATGTAAAGTGTTTGACAGAAATGCACAGTAATGCAAAGGTAGTAGTGAAATTGCTTGAAAGTTCTTTTTTACCTTATATAAGAAAAACTAAAATCACCTAGCACTCAAAAGTTTTTTGTTGGGAATGCTTTCTTTTTCCCAGGGACTCCAGATCTGCATCATTAGTATCATCTGGGTTCATTTAACCAAGGCAGCTACACATGCAACGTCTATCCACCTCCTGAGCATGGTGAAGAGTGTTTCCTTCATGCTTCTAAGGAGATTGTAAAACATCTGGGATCCTCTGAGGCGTTTTAGTAATTTCCCTGACTTTTTCTTAGAAACTAATATTTCTTTGGAAAGACCGTTTCCCCCTAGGAAACTTTGTCCTACTTCTTGGCATAATATAATGAATTGAAGGTTGTCACAAAAGAGCTATCATTTCAGAAGAAAAATGTATGACACTAAGGCTTTTTTGGTGTGCTGCAGCTCATTTCTTTATGCTAGAATGCAAATTAAATTAAAGGAAGACCACTATAATCTTCTTCTAATCATAATTTTGTAAAGCCCGTCAGTTGTACAACATGTGTAGCGAATGAATCATCTTGCAGTGCTTAAGACAATGACATCTAAAATGTTACTGAATGTTGGACCCCACAAAAATGTGTTAAGTGGTAAACATAGCAGTGTGAATTTCATAATCCTAAAATAGGTAAATTAGATAAAATACGTCTTGACCTCAGATGAAAAACTGCACTATATTGTTGTACAAGGTTTGTCAGAAAATTTGGTTTTGAAACCTGGGAAAAGTGAACCTTTATGGGATTTTTAAAAGTGAAAAAAAAAAGAGAAAAAAAAGGAGAAGTAATTTGGTGTACCAAAAAACTACAGTATGCAATAGTCTGGAGGGATGTATGGAGGACAGAATGAGCACATTTCTGAGAACATTATGTTGTCAGCAATATAAAGCATATTGCTAAGAAGCAGGCATTCTCAATCATCTACCTTTAGGACTGGCTGTCAGTTTTTTTCCAAGTTTTCTGGGAGCATTTATCACTGCATAAGTAGAAGTGCAGGGAAACACCTTTTCCAAATAATTTTACTGATTTTCTGAGCCTTACCACATCATCAGGCTGAAATGCATTTTTTTGTACTAAAAGCAAGTTCAGTTAATGAAAGCTGACAGAAAGTCCTTTGTTTTGACAAATACAATATTTTAATTATTATGCCTACTAAACACCTCATTAGTGATGACCAATTTGAGCACAGAAGTCTAATATAGAATTCATTTGTCTCAGTTCTCTAATGATGTAGAAACAGATATAAAAGTCTGTTTTCCCATTTCTGAAAGTTTTTTTTCCTACAGGCACTGTTTGTTAGTCTTTTTACGTCTGACTTTTGAACCCTGTAAAAGGCACATAGAGAGGACATGCTTCCTTGCTAGTTCTGTAAATATTTTACTAGGTTTTAGATCAAATAAATGAAAAACCAACTTCTTAAATCTTCTAAATAAGGTGTGTCCTAAGTAAAGCCTTCCATGAAGACCAACTGGATTGCAGTGCAGGCACTACTGAATATTCATACAATATTCGTACTGATTGCTTTCGGATTGTTATGAGTATTTTCTGATATAATTCCACAAAACATCCTGTTTACTGAGGACTATCAATGCATTATTAATTCTGTTTATTTCAGAAGTTTTGACATAATAAAAGAATTAGTCTTTTCTGACTATCTTTAAGTGAAGTTACAGATATGCTTTTCCATCACTGCTGTGATTTGTTAGTACATGCTTGTAACACCGCAACCTAAGGAGTCTACATGAAAATTAATTAGGCTGTTTTTTATGGGAGAGTATGTGAGGAGATAAATGGTTCATGATAAATGAACTCTCAGGCCACAAACTGGAGCATTTATTGATTCACTGGCCATTTATCCTGGAATTTACTTCCTAACAAAAAGAATATTGCTATATACTTAAATAAAGGTTTTGAGTATTATGCTAACCTTTCACCAGGCAGTAATAAGTGCCCTAACCAAACTCATTCTGCTTTGCTTCCCATTCGTTTTGCTGTCATCATCAGCATTATTATCCGCTACAGAGGCTCAGCAAATTATAATGGGTTTATCTGGAATATAAAGTTGTAAGATCCAACTTTCACACCTTCTTTATATCCTCATGGTTTCTAACAAAAAAATATACAAATCTTATATTAATTCAGATATCTGTATCCAAATACACTTTAAATGGGTATCCCATTTCAGTCAGAAAAGTTACTATCTGTTGGGCTTTTTGAATATTGGTAGAGCTTATTTATGTGATATCAGATTCAGTTTTAATATTTGATGCATAGGCTGATTAAATATTAGTTCCTCCTATAGCTTCTAACACATATATGCACAGTTAATACCCAGCGTTTATGCTTATAAAATAGTTGAGACATAAGGGATTGTTTAACTCTATGGGGTTTTTTTTGCCTTTGGCTAGTCTAGATGTACTTAATTATAAGGTTTAAATTCACTTGGGTTTTGTAAACCGTTTAGGTACAAAAAGCAGAATAGTCACAGCAAGGATTTCATTTAGAGTATGTCTTAATTGAGGATAACACTCTTTATTTCTTTCTTGTTTTTTTAAAATCCTCCCATCCAGGCTCTTTCTAGAGTTATGAACTTAATTGCCTGAGAGAAAAACTATTTTAAAAAAGAAAGTAAGCCATGGAAATATTTATCATTGGAGAGTATCTAATCTTTAAGGCATGCATTCTTTAACATGGGTTCACATGGGAGATGTGCATGAAAGTCAAACATGTTTCAGACACTTGGGAAAAAAACAGTGGGCTCTCAGAGAATGCTGAAATAGAGGGGAAAAGATGGCATCAGAGATACGGTTTCTGGAATGGTGGTCAGTAGCCAGGCCTTTTCTGCGGCACAGGTCCTGCTGGGGAGTGTTTCTTATATTGTTAACTGATAGTCACCTTAGACACTAGTTTTAGTTGCCAAGTGAAAGATTTTCAAGAATATCTGGTCCTGCATGGTGTAGCAGAAGCTAATGGAGTGAGATGGAAAAGAAAACTGACTTGGCTGATTTGGAAATTCGAGGGATGGAAAGAAAAGGAGGAGGAGGATGGATCTCTAATAAACCATCTGAAATAGAAAAATATTCACCGCTCTTACTGGCCCCAGAAAATCTGTCATTAATAGCACAGGAGGACAAAGACATCTGACAGATATTAAAGGCCCAAAGCTTCCTTGAAGAATTTTAAGCAGGGGAAAATCTCAGTCTTAAAGAGGGCAGTATTTTTTCTAGAATAATTCTTTCATACTCTCTGTTCTAGTAAAGCACAATTGCTTTGACCTGAAACAAGCCCTCCTTCCCTGAAAGGCTTGCCTAGGGTCCCCTTCCAGAGTGAAAAATAATTTCAAAATCAGCTTAACTCCAATACTGCTTGTGCTGTATAGAACAGAGAATACACTACATATAAAAAGTAAAGTGGTCCAGTAACGTGACACATCTTTTTTATTGACTACTCTTGTCCTTAGCCATTAGGTTTTGATGCCTATTAGAACCAAAGTCTAACCATTGTGGTTGGTATTATTTCATTATGTTAACCTGTGTCATTCTGGGATCATCTGCAAATTCTGTGCTCAATTTAACCCAAAGGCTTGAATTCACTGATCTAGCCAGGAATGTCTGGTCGGACTAAGAAGTCTAAGGTAGATAGACTTTAAATTTTCTTTAGTGCTCTTTGTTAGGAGAGTAGTGTGCCTTAACCACATTGCTCTGAAAGACTTTGTTCTTTTGTTACTTCCTTTTAGTATTTATTTTGCTACTATTGCTTCACGTTCCAGACAATTATTTAGAACTGAGAGAAAAAGTCCATTATATTTAGGATGAATTTAAGAAAAATCAAGATTTGAAAAAGTGATGACATTTATTTATTCTAGAAATGACATATGTCTCTCCTGTGTCTTCTACTCATAATGACTTTAAATCACCCCGTCAGACGTTCAATTCACTCGAATAAAAAAACCCCAAGGATTCATTCAGTTAGGGAACAGTCCCCTGGTCTCTATGCCCATTACTTCCACAGAATGTTTAATGGCAGAACCTTGGTCTTACTGGCTAAGTCTATACATGGTTCACTGAAAAGACAGCAGTTTCATCGAACATGCTGATGAAGGTCTGTGTCACAGTGGTGTAAAAACGGTGGTTAGAGCATGCTGGTGGGAAACAGAGACATTTATATCCTTGCAGGTAGAACCCGTTCTGAAGGTTAAAGGATTTGGTGTTGCTTTCTTAACTGTGCTTTCAAGTAGATCAAGAGTGATCTAGATGCTATGCAGATGAGGATCTGAATCACGTAAGAGAGATAAATAGTTTATATAGAATTCTGAGGTTGGAGACAACCAAAGTAGATCTAGAAAATTCCTGAATTTTTTTTTTGCAGCCTTCAGAATTTTTAATAAAAAATGTATTATTGTATGGGGTCCTTATACTACAAAAACGCAATTTTGCTTCAATTGAGCAACAATTTTTGAGATAATCCTGACCTAGTAATTAGATTTATCTGTTCTTTTAACATGTAAAATCTACAAACAAAGAAGGATCTACAATCTACAGACATAAGGAAGGATTAGTACAAAATATAACTATCAGAAAATATACTTACCTTGTTCAATCAAGTGTGCTTAAAAAGAAAACTAAATAAATACCAAAATTAAATCCAACCCTTACACTAAAATAAAAAACTAATCTTTCCTCATGAATGAAATTGCATATCCGGGCTTACCAAGGCCAATATAATGTCATTTGTATATCTGCAACATAATTGGTAACGAACAAGTGTAGCTGGTTCAATTAACGTCTGTAACTGATTTGAAGCCCTATTGCGTGTTTTAATGTATGCATAATTTACTAATTTTTACTAGCAAAAGGCTTTTCATGGTTTTTGAATGATAGTACTTTTCAGACTAGGCACCAGATGAAAAAAATGGAGAAGCAAAAGTCAAGTAAACATTCCTAAAATACATACTTAAGCTATTTTTTTTAATAGAAGATAACTCTGAGAATTTAGAAAGATATAGAAGCAAAATGAAAATCTGAGACTAAAGCTTAAAACAACCTAACAAAATAACAACAACAAAACAAATGAACTAATAAAACCGTCCAGTTAGATACACCCTCACTGAGTCTTTAATTAAATTCCTATCTCTTTAGGGTCTTTACACTGAAATTCCTTTAGGAGTCTGTGAGCTTTTTGCTGAATTAAGCAGTCAGCACTATACTTAGAGAATGCTGTAAAAAGTACTGGAGAAATAGTATTGAGAGTAGTGCCTACTGGAATTCTGCATAATTTAGAGAGATGAGTAGTTGAAAAAGCTCATGTTTCAGATGTAGAATGCCTCAAGTACAATAATTTAGGTAAATTTTTTGTTCAGAACAGCATCTGTTTCTTCATGGTGTGGTCAGGATTCTTATCTCATTGTCTTCTCCAGTAACTAACTTCCGTGCAAATTAAATTTATGTAGGAATGTTCTGAAATGTATAGCCAGATTTCGTGTGTTGTTACAATATTGTGGTATGCATTGACAGCTTTTTGTCTTTGTCTTTTGACTAACACTAAGGATCAAACTATAATTTCAACTCATAATGGTTTTTTGTGAAGTAACATATCCTTCGCTATGTAATTGGAGATAACATTCTATATATGTTTTGGAGAGGCTGTTGTTATATATTTGCTTTTCTGTTTTAGGAAGAGAATGAAAGATTGTAGAGATAAGCAAAAGATTAAGTGAATATTTCTGCTATCTCTATATGAATCCCTCTCTCCTGACACTTAGAAGTTTGTTAATATTACACTAGGGTTTTTTTAATCAAATATAAGTTTCAAACATATATCCTCACAGTGAGGCTTCTATTTAACTTACTAACACTGTAATGGTGTGGGTAACGGCATTACACCTGAGTGAAAACTGCATAAACAACAGGAATCCTTCTATCCACAAGGCATAGGCAAAGCCACCCAAAGATGCAAGAATGATGATGTGATAGGAAAGGCAGTCAGCACAGAACCTGTCCCTCAGGTTACTGATCTGTTACAGAGCAGCTGGACACATTCCCATCATTTTAAAGTAGGCATACACCGAAAGAACTAGAAGTGTGATGATAGACAGCTGCTATAAGAGAACAAAACTACTACGATTTTGAAATCTGAAGAAGTAGATCTGACTACAGTTTTAGACATATCTCAAAGAGACATTTTGTATCTGAAATAAACTAGACTGATATGGGATAAAGTATCCAGAAACCATATCCTCTGAGTGCAGAGGACTAAGGAGGAAGTAACGTATTAATTATCTTTATGTAAACAGGTGAACAGGTAGAAGAAGCTGGAAAGACCAGTGCAGTTGCTTAAAAGGGAAAGAATTACATTGCTGCCATCTTTTATATACAAATGTATCATTAACATTGCAGCAGTTCCCATTTGACTGATTTGACTTTTCTGGACTAGAAGCTTCTTAGTGACTGAAATGCAACACTGTGCTTTCTAACTGCGCAGAAAGTTTCTAACTGTAGAGCCATGCTCTACAGCCCTGCTATCAATACCAAATGCAAGATTTTATCTTCTTTTCAAATTTACTGCAGGCACATACCTGCAATTTGAGATGAAAGCAAGCTACCAATTAATGAGGCTGTACTGGGGTGAATATTTTTGACCTGATCTAGTAGTGAAAAATACCTTTGTGCTGTAAGTTTAGTAGCTACTTGTGCTCTGACAACTTCCAGAGACCATAATCTGTGTCAGGGCTCCATGATATGATGAATTTTGGGGACATATGAGTGTTTTCTTCCTTCAAGAATCTTACAGTGTAGTTTTAGACAGCACATGACAAATGGTTGTAACTGAAAAAACCCTAAACGAACAGAAAAGCCAAATCAAACTAAACCAAACCTACAACAAAACCAGCCAACCAAAAAGAAAACAGCGAAGAGGAGAGTGGGAACAAGGGACTTAATGACAAGAACAACCGTTTTTATCAATTTGTTATTCCTAACTTGCTGGTAATCAGATCCTCAGGAGCTGCAGAAAAAGAAGAAAACATTAGACTGTGCTCTAATTCTTTGTATCACCATCATCTAGACCATGAGAATGAATCAATGCTCTGCCATTTGTATTAGATTTTTACTCTTTTACATGAGACTAAGATGTCAGCCTTTGAATATGTAATGTATTCAAGCTGTAATACCAAAACACTCTTTTACTTTGACCTTTAGATCAATAGTCTGACTGAGAGTATTTGGTCCTTGTATTCTTTTCTTGTTTAGAAGCTGCCGGGGCAATAGAGCATGGAATTTGAAAGTTTGCCAATCAAAGGATAAAATAATAAAGGGCTAAATTTAGAAATCTGTTTAAAAGGACTAAAAATTTTGGTGGTTTATCCTAAAGAAAAGATATGGAATAGTAACATAAACCTAAAGCCCTTTAAGCCAAACTTTGAAACAGGAATGGAAAAACTACCAGCCTGGAACATAATGAATTTAAATAGGGAATTTGCTGTTTTCATCCTCTACAGAGCTCAAATTATCTTCAAGGTTTTCCCTTCTCTTTCCCAAAAGTATGTTTGCATTCTCTTGCAGAAAGAAAGAAAAAAATCTGAGGCAGAGATACACTGAGATTTTACAGAGATTTTACTTATGCAGTGAGTAAACTATTAAAAGTTTAGTTTCAAAGTTTCAAAGCATTTTTCCACTGACTAGGCATTTTAACTGCTGCCAAGTGACTTGGACACAGGCATGAGAGGATCTGTTTAGCTTTATTGTCAAATAATTAGAAGATTACTAAAACTGTAAATTTTAATAAAAACGTTTACTGAAATCTATTGGGAAGGGTTAGAAATTCTGTATGAGTGATATTTCGTCTTTGTTGAAACCAGGACAGCCTTTTCCTTAAAAAAATCTCCTTTGAGATAAAACTGCCAACATCAGAATTATAAGAATCATGGGCTGATTGAGGCTGTAAGGGAACTCTGTAGGTCATCTTGTCCAACACTGCTGCTCAAGCAAGGTTACCTACCTATGATTACCCAGGATTTTGTTCAGATGGCTTTTGGCTGTTTTCAAGAGTGGAGACTCCACAACTTATCTGAGCAACCGGTGCCAGGGCTCTGTCATCCTTCTTACCTTAAAAAATTCATCCCCTTATGTTCGTGCGGACCTTCCTGTGTTTGCTTTTGTGCCCATTGTCTCTTGTCCTCTCACTGGGCCCTCGTGAAAACTGCCTGGATCTGTGTCCCTTTCCCCTTCCCTTTAGATCTTAGTACACATTGATAAGATTCCTTCTGAATCATCTTTTCCCTAGGCTAGAGAGTCCTTCAGTCTTTCATCATATATGAGATACTCCAGTTGCTTAAACATCTTAGAGGCCTCTGCTGGTCTCTTTCCAGTAACCTTTTTGTGCTGGAAAGTTGTCTTGGGGTGATTTTATGATAATTAGTCTGATCGACTGACTGTTTTATGCCCAAAAATGGTTGCTGTAGATTTAAGGTGGGTCCAGGGGGAGGGGGGAGCCTTGGTGTTCTTCGGCAGGCTTTTTCAAAACCTCACCCCCGGCCCAGGAATCCGGGTGCCGTGCAGCCTGGATTTTTTTTGCTTGACTAGCTTTGTTTTTTTTGTTAGCTTAGGCAAGAAGGTTTTTTTTTTCTTCCCTGGCCTTAGAGAAGCTGCAGCAGCAATTCTTCAGTGGCTTTTGGAAGTGAGCTGGATGGTTTGGTTTTGGTCCGAGATCAGAGGGAATGACCAGCGGGAGAACAATCGGCCAGGGCTGGCAGGAAAGGCGAGGGGCCGCTCTGTTTCGGCCCCAGGTCTTGGAAAAAGCCAAGCTGGTGAGAGAAAACAAACCCACCAGCTTCATCTGCTGTGAAGAGGAGACCAACAGCAGAGACTCACCAGGTTCACATCTATTTCCCGAGCTGCTGCGTGAACCCTTTTTTTTTTCCCCCGAGAGAGGAACCGGTGACATTTTTCTCCCCCACCATGTGGCAGGTTTTTTTTATTTTCCGTGGTTTTTTGGGGTTCTGTTCCAATGTGTGTATTTGGGGGGAGAGGGGTGGCGTATAAGGTCTGACAGTTCAATATCTGGCATTTATTTACCTTTTGCTGTGCTGTGTGGGCACTCCATTGCTCAATAAACAGTTGGGTTTTTTTCACTTTCATCCACTAGTATTCATTTCTTATCAGCAAAGAGGGATTCTTGGAGACCGTTTTTTTTTAGAGGAGACACTCATTCCAGTGTGTTTTCCTCCTAAATTTTTCTCTAAAACTGAGACAGAAATGTGGAACAGGACCCAACGCTCCAATTCTCCAGTGCACTTACCAGCAATTAATAAAGAGGAAGGACCTTGCCTTGCCCTGCTGGCAATGATGTGTCTGATGCAGCCAAGAATGCTATCAGCTTTCTTTGCCCCAAGAACACAATGCTGGTTCATGGTCAATATCAGGTCCACCAGGACCCCCGCAGCTTTCCCTGCCAAGGGGCTTTCCAGCTGGGCAGCCACTAGCATGTAACAGCGAATGGGGATATTCCTCCCCCATGTGCAGGCCTTCACACTTCCCCTTGTCAGAATTCATGAGGTTCCAGACAGCCCAATTCTCCAGCCTGTCAAGATCCTTCTGAGTAGCAGGAAAAACCTTTTGCATATCAGATATTCTTCCTAGTTCTGTACATCTGCAAACCTGCTGAGGGTACAGTCCAGCTCATCATGCAAACCATTAATCAAGTGAGATTGGCCTCTGAGATATACCACTAGCTGTTGGCCTCCAACTAAACTTTGTTCCATAATCAGAGCACCCTAGACCTTGACATTCAACCAGTTTTCAGTTCAATCCTTTTCTTTATGGTATGATCAGCCATCACAACTATCTAGAAAGCTTTTTAATTGCAAATGTACTGAAGAATGCCTCACTGAAGACTATTTGTGCCATTGCATTTTCTTCCTGTACCCTTTTTGTCTCTAGTAGTATTTTGCACCAATTTCCAAATGGCACACACCAACTTTAAATGAGTTATGGTGTCGAGTTAATAATATCTAAGGGGGAATGTTACAAAGTGTAGGAAGGAAAGGAAATCTGGGAAACTTAAAATGCTAGAGCTATTAGGATGTGTGTATGGGGAGTAAAAAAATTGCTAAAGGACTTTGTAGCTACCCATATTTTATCCATTGTGCTAAAAACCTGTGACATCCCGTTTTCTGAAATACCTCTCATGAGGTCAGTACTGTTCCTGATAGCACTGGAGGGTGTATAACATTCTTGTCACTATTTGCCTGCCAATCTGGAGGAACCACTTAAAAGCACAAAATGTTCATTGAGGAACTACGCCATGATTTTATTTTGAGCTTTTTGACATGAATATTTGTTCCCTGGCACACATTTCTGGCTTTTCCACATGGCATTCCCATAAGCACTTTAAACTATTGCAAAGTAATGTTTTAGTCTCTGTAAAAGCTCACAAGGAATTTACCTATACAACAAAAAGTGATGAGTTCTATAGAAAAGATGTTGAAAATGGTCCTGTTTGGGTGATGTTATCAAATGTGAAATTTACACTGATTTTTAACATTTTACTTTTGAAATGGCTTTTAATAATCCATCCTAATTTTTTGTTGGTTTGGTTTGGTTTGGTTTAGTTTCAGTTTGTTTTCTTTGGTTCAGGCAAACCCTAGCAGACAAGGTATATTATTGCTTAGAGAGAATATTAACAATTAAAATCCTCCCCCATATAATCACTCATAGTAACTATTTTGTATTCTTTTTTAATGTGTAGATTTCCATAGCTTTGTGTGAATGCAGCATCTAACTTGTGTAAACTGGAAAAAACCAATGATGGATAACATAAATTTTAAACAGAACTCAGTTCCGTTGCAATTGAGCATATGCTCAAAAAACCCTCTCCTCAAAGTCTGCTGTAAGATACAAGCCACTAGTAAGCAAGAATAGTATTCCACAATCAGTTTAACTTGCAATGTCAAAATGACTAAATGGTACTTATATTAGAAAAATATGCATAGCGGAAAAAATACTCCCCAAATATTTATTTCTGTTCACTTTCTCTCGTTTTTTGAAAGACGGCTCCAAATGATAAAAAAGAAATTAATTACTTCTACGTTTTCTTTTAGAATTTATCCTCTTTTCATGTAACGAAATCCTTCGGTTTTGTAGACTGGTGTACCCTGCTGCTATAGTTTTTAGCTTAGCAAATTCTTCAACAGCTCTGAAGTTTCATTACATGTCAGGTAACTTCTGGGTATAGCAATGTAAAACATTAGGATGTGATAGTTTGGCTTAGACAAAAAACTAAAATCCTAAATCAGTGAAGATTAATTCTGGACCATTTCCCAGTGTAAGGGAAACAATTTTTTGGTGATGTTGGCTGGGAAAAGTAATTGGAAATAATTTACTGGGAAGGAATAATCCTTAGGACATAGTCTCCTACTAGATCTGTGGATGATCATATATCTCTTGCCCATCTGTATATTTTAGTCTCAGTACAGCTATAATTGTAGAAGTGTTAGGGTCTCCATACAACTCTGCAGCCAGTGAGCCTGTAAATCTCATCTTCATGTGATCTTTGCAATCAGAAAAATAATCTTCAGATGAGGCGACCAAATAATGTTCTTATATATTATTCTTGACTGAATTTGCTTCATCTACATATGCCTTCTCTATTTTACCATCAATAACATTTCAAAGCTGTAGAGTCATATACAAAACATGGTAGCGTCAGATTTCATGAAATTCTTTGATTTACATTAACTGTGTCTGTCTGTTCATTTTATGTAGTCAGATGTTGATGTCAAAGACAGTGGAAAACTGTTCCTAAAGCATAAGATCCTAGACTTCTGTAGTGGGTTGACCCTGGCTGGATGCCACATGCCCACCAAAGCAGCTACACCATCCCTCTCCATAGCCGGACAAGGGAGAGGAAATGTAACAAAGGATTGCTTCATTGAGATAAGGACAGGGAGAGATCACTCAACAAATACTGTCACAGACAAAACAGAATCAAATTAGAGATATTACTTAGATTTATTACTAGCAAAAGCAGAGCAGGGTAATGAGAAATAAAATAAGACCTTGAGAAGACCTTCCCCCAAACCCTTCCTCCCTCCCAGCTCTACCTCCTGCCCCCCAGTGGCACAGGGAGACAGGGAATGGGGGTTATGGTCGGTTCATCACATGCTGTTTCTCCCACTGCTCCGGGGAAAGGAGTCCTTCCCCTGCTCCAGTGTGGGGTCCTTCCCACGGGAGACAGTTCTCCACAAACTTTTCCAACGTGAGTCCATCCCATGGGCAACAGTTCTCTACCAACTGTTCCAACATGAGTCACTCTTCCATGAGGTGCCTGCGTCCTTCCGTGTGTCCTTCAGGCACAGCCTGCTCCAGCGTGAGTCCCCCAGGAGTCCCCCTCCCTTGTGAGGTCACAAGTCCTACCAGGAAACCTGCTCCAGTGTGGGCTCCTCTCTCCACGGGTCCACAGGTGCCTGCCAGGAGCCTGCTCCAGCATGGGCCTCCCAGGGGCCCATGACCACACTCCTCTCAGGCATCCGTCTGCTCCAGTGTGGGTCTCCTGCCTGTGCTGCAGATGGATCTCTGCATCCCTGTGGACCTCCATGGGCTGCAGGGGCACAGCTGCCTCACCATGGTCTGCACCACGGGCTGCAGGGGAATCTCAGCTCTGGCTCAGCCTGGAGCACCTCCTGTCCCTCCTTTTGCACTGACCTTGGTGTCTGCAGAGTTGTTCCTCTCACAGATTCTCAGTCTGCCATTCTCAGGCTGCAATTACATCTGCACAATAATATTTTATTTCTTCTTAGATGTTATCACAGAGGCACTATGATAATCAGTGATGGGTTCCATCTTGGCCAGACGCACATCTGTCTTGGAGCTGGCTGGCAATAATTTTGGAAGCTTCTCCCAGAAGCCACCCCTGTAGGACCCGGCTGTAAAACCTGGCCATGCAAACAGTACAGCATGGTTCTGAATTTTCCTGTCAGCAGGAAGGACCCCTGCTGAAAAAATATCACAAGAGTAATAATAACTTTGTGTGTGTATGTGTGTTAAAATGCGTGTTTAAAGTTTATATCTATGGGGAAATACAATAGAACACATCACAATGATACCATGAATGATAAATCATACACATTTTTATCTGATACATAATGCAATCTTTATTACCACTGTCAATATAATCAATACATACCAGTTGAAAGTGACATATAGAGTGACACAGCCCTTGTACAATGAAATGAATTTTGATCAGCAGAGCCACAGCAAGTCTGTTCCCATGCACTGCAACTTCATTAAAGTATCCATGCAGGAAGCGAAAACATAACATTCAGGCAGTCAAATGGAGAGATTATACATTCCAAGATAAGACTTTCTTTACTCCAACTTGTCCATTTCCCCTTGGAGTTCATAATAACCTTGAGAAATCAACATCTGTTGAGAAATCATCAACAGAAATCCATTTCTGTGTTGTCTTAACACACCTGTAAAATGTTGGATTCCTAACACAATTGTGGCACTTTCAGAATTTTATAGTGTCAGAGACTGAAGTATTACAGTTTATGACTTAAACTTTTTCCTGAAGGACTTTTAAAACTGTGTTGCAAAAGCTGCAGAGAAGACTACCGCACCCTGAAAGGGGTCCTAACTGAGGCCTTACACTGCTCACTGATGAAGATAAGACAGAATAACAACTCTGGGCTGGGGACATTCACAAAGTCTAAGCTTAACACCTCCAAAGTGGAGACCACAGCCCCAGGTCTCCTGGGAGACAAACTTTTTCCTGAAGGACTTTTAAAACTGTGTTGCAAAAGCTGCAGAGAAGACTACCGCACCCTGAAAGGGGTCCTAACTGAGGCCTTACACTGCTCACTGATGAAGATAAGACAGAATAACAACTCTGGGCTGGGGACATTCACAAAGTCTAAGCTTAACACCTCCAAAGTGGAGACCACAGCCCCAGGTCTCCTGGGAGACCTATCAGCTGCCATCTCGCA